>CM042242.1:2301964-2434464 GCA_023566225.1 Romanogobio albipinnatus
ACACATCGAGTTTAAACAAGGCTTAAAGCTTAAAGATAAATGCAAGTTAAAAAGGCACATAAGTTCCTGTAGAGATAGCAAAACATATTCTCCTTTTTTTGCCAAATAAATGAAAAGCATGTCATCAATGTCTTCTCTCTTGCTGTATCAAAATCTCCCCTAGCTCTCCTCAGAGATGGTCCCAATAATGTGCTTAAAGTCAAGCCTAATTCAGTTTGTGCATGATTACATGATATAACAATTTTTTTTAATACTGTATCCTAAATTGTGGATAATTAAGCTAAATATCATACGCTGAAGTAAATTTCTGGAGTGTGAACGATTAAAAGAAAAAACAACAACTGTACAGAACCGAAACCGTGATACGAACCGTGGGTTTTGTGAACCATGCCACCCCTAATATGCACCTAAAACACAATCATCCGTTGCAGTTTTCATCCATTTTATTTACTGTTTTTGGTGTTTATTCAAGTGCATTTTTTGTTAACAGATTGAGAGTCCATTGCTTTGATTGTTTTGTTCATTTATTGTGGATATTTAAAATGCTTTCCGTTTTCAGTGTTAAATAGTCTTTAGAAATAAAAGTTTATTGATCTTTGAAAAGGTGTACCTGCATTATTATGCCATTATCATTATTTTAGATGAAAATGGTCTCAGAACGACAATATTATCGTTTATCGCAATCATTTCTTGGCCAATTTATCATCCAGTAAAATTTGTTATCATGACAGGCCTATTCATTACACTCTTTCTAAAAGCCTTTATTTTCCCTTTTTCCTCAGGCAATTCCTGCACATTACGCAACAGCAACAGCAGTCGCTTTGGAAAATACATTCAGCTTCAGCTCAACGGGTCAGTTGTGCTTTCTCTCAGACTTCAGGCACATGAACCTAAAGCGATTGGTTTAAACCAGTGTGATTTTTATGATTCAGCTCTCAGTTGCTGGTTGGGGCGTCAGTGCATACGTATCTCTTGGAGAAGACCAGAGTGGCTATCCAAGCACCAAATGAGAGAAACTTTCACATATTCTACCAGGTGAAGTAAAGAGCCTGCGTTCACAGAATACAAATACTACAGAAGACTTCTAATTCCAGTATTACTATCAGTTGTAATGCCCATTTATGTGTACATCATCTGCAGACATTCTGATGTGTGTGTTCGTATGTTTGTTGTTGGTTTGATTTGAAGATGATGAAAGGAGCCACAGAAAAACAGAGACTGGAATGGATGCTGCCTTTGGAACAAGACTTTGCTTGGTTGCCACATGCTGAGAAAACATTAGAAGGCAAGAATTCAAGTTAAAGATTTTCAACCCACTCTTGCTCTAGCCCTATGCGAGTATACTGTATGTATGTAGATGAAGATGGGATTGGCCCACTTAGTTCCAGTGAAATTAACTCTTAATGCTTCACCAAGACATTTTGGACAATTTCATGCTCCCAACTTTGTGGGAACAGTTTGGGGACGGCCCCTTCCCGTCCCAGCATGACTGGCCAGTGCACAAAGCGTCATAAAGACACGGATGAGCGAGTTTGGTGTGGAGGAACTTGAGTCCTGACCTCAAGCCGATAGAACACCTTTGGGATGAATTAGAGCGGAGACTGAGAGCCAGGCCTTCTCGTCCAACGTCAGCGCCTGACCTCACAAATGCGCTTCTAGAAGATTTCCCATGAACACACCCCTAAACCTTGAGGAAAGCCTTCCCAGAAGAGCTGAAGCTGTTAGAGCTCCATATTAAAAAAGGATTAAGAATGGGAAGTTCATGTGCATGTAAAGACATCCAAAACTTTTGGCAATATAGTGTACGTATAGATCCGACTTTATATAAAGATCCGGGCAATAATATAGTTTCAACATCAAAAATTTGTCTTTTGAAGCATTTCAGGAAGAATTTCAGGAGGTACATTTAATATTTGACACCTTGCATTCTGTTTGTCTGAGCAGAAGACCGTTTGCAAGAGACGGTGGATGCCATGATCAACCTTGGCATTGATGAGGGGAAACGGGCACAGATTTTCAGGGTAAGTTGTGACATGGGTAAAATTACATCAAAACCTCAATGATGATTGGAGATGAATGATTTTAGAGACTGATTACACTTAATTAAATTAAACTATGATGTTAATAAGACCTTAATTGAGACACTAAATTGCGTCACACACTGAAGAAGGCCTGTGAGCTGAAAAAACTAGTAAATGAACTATTTCTCAGTGCTATTACCCTTGAGGTTTTGATGCAAGTTCACACACCAAAATAACATAAAACGATGGAAATGAATATTATTCTAAGTTGTAAAAATGACTTAATTGTTGTGTTTTTGCAAAGATCCTTGCAGGTCTCCTTCAGCTGGGCAATGTGGATTTCCGTCCTGCATCAGAAGAGGCTCAGTCATGTGATCTTAATGGGCACTCCAAAGGTGTGGTGCTTCTGCTGTTTTGTTTATCTAAGAAGCAGAGTTATGTCTGTGAATTAGGTAAGGTGCATACTCCAGACATGAAGAGACAAAGTACTATTATGGGTGATGCAAGTTCATGTCTGGGTTGTGACATGTCCCTATCGCATTCCTCCTCTCTCCCCAGTACTTACCTGTGACTCTTTGATACACACTCTTTTGACATATAAGAGGTTGTTATAAAAATATCATGTAGGTTTCAGAACTCAAAACTCGATGTTTAGTTGAAATATTTAGTGTCCCCAACTGAGCACGCCAAGCCAGAGGCAACAGTGGCAAGGAAACCAAAACCCCATCAGGAGCATAATGGAGAAAAATAAACCTTGGGAGAAACCAGGCTCAGTCGGGGTGCCAGTTCTCCTCTGGCCAATTAACAAACAGCGTATGATTATTATTATTATTCTGGCAACTCAACAGGTCAGAGGTCATAATAGATCGGAATATTCGAATGATCGGGGGCAACACGCTGGAGACGGGTTTATTGAGGATGCCGTGTCGATGAGGCAGTTTCAGGGGGAGTCTAATCACGGTCTCTCAGACACTTCAGGGTCATGCGTTGGTCATGTCTGGGCGCAGGTCCACCATCTGATCTGGATACGGCCCGGATCCGGCTGACTGCAGTAAACCTCAGCATAAACAGAGAGACTATCATTAGCGTAGATGCCATTCTTCTGATGATGTAACGGGTACATCAGGTGTTATGGGAAGTGTTCCCGGTTCCGGCTGACCTAGTTAATGCAGCCTAGCAATCATTTCATTGAAAAAGTGTTTTATGTGTATGCCCAGTAAAGAGATGTTTTTTGTCTAGATTTAAACTGACAGAGTGTGTCTGCTTCCCGTACAATGCTAGGAAGACTGTTCCAGAGTTTAGGAGCTAAATAGGAAAAGGATCGGCCGCCTGCAGTTAATATGCAAAACTGTTACCCAATCACAGTAGTGGGCATTTACTTCCAAGTCTTGAACGTGGCACGCCTATAAAAACTGAGTGTTTCAAAGTGAAGGTAGAAAAATAGCCTCTTACTTCTAAATGATGATGTTTTTTGTTTAAATGAGGACTGTCTGTATGTTGTGTGCAGGTTTCCTGCAGAATACGGCTGGCCTGCTGCAGGTGCCATTAGACGAGCTGCAGTCGTGTCTGACAGTGAGAACTCTGCGCGCTGGCAAGCAGAACGTCCTCAAGCCTTGCTCTCAGTCGGAGTGCGGCGTCCGCAGAGACTGTCTAGCTAAAGCCATTTATGCACAGTAAGTCACAGACGTATAAACTGGGCTTCACATTGTATGAAGATGTTCGTAGAGCTATGTAAACGCACACAAGTCTGACGCGCAAAACTGTTACGCTTGCTACTGTTAACATTAAATCATATAATAGTCCATAAACCAAATTATGTCCTCATAAACCATGAGTAAACACACACACATTTTGTAAAACTTGCGCATGACAAGCCGCTATAAGCAAGGTACTGTTATAAGTTATGGGCAATTCCATGCAAAGGTCATCTTTACCATGAAAAAAAAAAGTTGGCCACACACAAACATACTTATTCTTAAAATATTTATTTGGGTCTATACTTTATTGTATGTAACCATTCTCATTGAATTGTTTAGATATTTACTGTTTTATTACATCATATACAAGGTGTGTGCCAATGCAAGCAGAGTTTTTAAAATGTCTGTGTTTTACCATTTTCAAGAAAGGGAATAGATAGACTCAATGGTTCAGCAAAATGTTATTATTTGTCGATTTCCTGTTGAACAAGGGGATGATTATGCATTGTGTACACTTAGCTTGCTTTAACAGTAAAGCTCTAGAAATTTATAAGCCTCTTGTTAAATGTGTCGGCGAGTTCCAGGGCCAAGTAACATCCATAACGTTTTAGAGGATAAGTTCATGCTACACATACAGTGTTGATGCAAAAATGTCCAACGATTCTGTGCAATGTTAACTTATATGAATGTATAATGTGATGAACATTTCGTGCCCTTTTGTTTCTTGTAAACATTAAAATTTTGCGTTATGGATGTGACGTTACGGACGTTACATTTAAAGAAAATTCTAAAATTAAACCCACGTGACATAACGTGTGTTCCTGTCGCTGGCGGCATGGCAGTGATAAACACATTTCTCCTTTGTGTTTCAGTGAAACGTAACATTGCCTTAGGTCATTAGGCTATAAGTACAATCGTAAGTAAACTTTAGCAAAACAAATGGTCGCTTTCTGGACATATTTATGATGTGATAAATAAATTAGATTGCGATCGACATCTCAAACAATAATGAAAATCTGACTATGTTCCGTAATCGACTCTGCTGTAATGTCCCGTGTGTTCATAGTATTCACTTCCTAGTAGAGAGGCGTATTGAAAGTGCACAGGAACCTGATTGGTTTAGGCGCGAAACAGGCGCCTCTAATTCGCTCGCTCTTCCTGTCCTTCAGGAGGTTTTGACAGCTCGAAGATAGCGTTTTCTTAAAGCTGAACGCCTACCAGATCAGACTGATAAAATGGTAAGATACTAATAGCACACAATTCGGGAAAATAATTTGAATAGAAATCTAGTTATATCAAGTAGCTTGACCTGATAGTTCAGTTGAGATAGCCCATTCTTTCATTACCTAAGATGGGTTTTAAAAAATAAACATGTAGCCTAAAGACATATTTTAAATATATATATATATATATATATATATATATATATATATATATATATATATATATATATATATATATATATATATATATATATATATATATATATATATATATATATATAATATAAAGTTCATGAATTATAATAATTATAATATTAATGACAGAAGAAAGTGTTAAGCATGAACAAATTAAATAAATAAATAAATTCCTTCACCCTCATCTTCTCTCATTGTCAATTATTTTATATATCATATTGCAATCATATTTCTTAATATCAAAACTGGCATTTAGAGTAATTTTATGTATCGACAAAAGTGCCATGATAGTTTGTTTGTTGATTTTCCAAACAGATTCTATGTGTATTTCAGACTCGTCACATCCATAACAGGGTTTTGTCACATCCATAACGTTGGTTTTTCCTCATGATACACTTCATAAAAATTTTTACAATTTAAACATTGATATTTTTATGTTCAGATAAGACCCCTTCATCATGTGGATAGCAATATTTAAACATTAGACTTAAAAGTTCACAGACTTTAAAGAAAATCGAACAGTCTACCGAAAACTCTGTTATTTCCTGTCACATCCATAACGCATAGCGGTTTTCCATTTTTGGGGGGTCTTAAATATATTTTAGAAAAAAATATTTTTGCTGTCAATTCCCCAGATTGGGTGCTCTGAGAATATGCAATGCCGAATTAAATATGGTAAGAAATGTATTTTTACTGAGACATTTCAGCTGTCATTATGAGTTCAAATGTCACATCCATAACGCTGGAATTGCCCTTATACGTTTTACAGTACATACCATTGTAGTCTTTGCTGCTTCTCCTGTTCAATTTCAGCCTCTAGATCTGATTCTGGATCATATGTGTGTGGCTAAATCTGATTGATCTCAATGGTTTATTTAGGATAACGTTTTTTCCTCACGTTTAAGGATGTCACAGCTTTCAGACGCTCTCAACGCAATAGCTGCATCCGCTCGTCATTCTTTAGCTCCGCCCACACGATACGCCTCCAGCCACTCGTTTTTTTCCGTAAAGACTCAGTACAGCGTATCTTTCTTTTATAAATATAATAAAACTAAAGACTTTTCGGAGATATGAAGGATGCAGTACTACTCTATAGGTACTCAAGATTGACATGAGATTGACACTGAGTGTTTAACTCAGCACTGAATAAAAACTCTGCCCAATTTGTTTCGCCAGTATATCATTACAGTATCAACTGAAGGTGCTTTTGTTTGCGTAGAATTCTTGAAATGCTGGTACCGTCAATTTATTTTAGTATCAACTGGTACTGGTATGTTTGCCAACCCTACTTGTACTTAAAGGGATATTTTTATAATACTGGTGCAAGTATTTCAATGACCACATTTCTTTCTTTTTTTCAGGCTGTTTGACTGGTTAGTCACTTTCATCAACAACAGCATGTGTGCCGACAGTTCCATGTGGTGCAACTTTATTGGTACATATTTTAACTATTTAATTGTAATATATTACTAAATATATTACTTTACAGTCTATTCTGCATATGATTTTAAAGAGTGAGTTCACCCAAAAATGAAATTTCTGTCATTAATTACTCACCCCCATGCCGTTCCAAACCCGTAAGACCTCCGCTCATTTTCAGGACACAAATTAAGATATTATTGATTAAATCTGAGAGCTTTCTGACCCTCCATAGGCAGCAATGGCATTACTATCTTTCTGGGCCTCGAAAGTTACAAAGACATCGTTAAAATAGTCCATGTGACTACAGGGGTTCAACCTTATTTTTATGAATTGACAGGTACTTTTTGTGCAAAAAAACCCACAAAATTAACAGCTTTATTCAACAATCTACGCTGTTGGCGTAGTGAAAAACGGACGTTTCCAGGTTCTACATCAGAACGCTGCATCATTATTGGCCAGCTCCTGCGTCAGCGTCACACGCATTGATTTATTTATAAATCATTTATTTATGTAGCGCTTTTTACAATGTAGATTGTTTCAAAGCAGCTTCACAGTGTTAACCCTCTGGGTTCTTCATTTATGGGTCACACTCAGGATCTTCGGGTCAAAAATGACCCGGAGGGCGGGATTAAGATAAAAAAAGATTTGAGTAAAATCAATGAAATATATTTTTGTTCAATAATATTTTTTATTTTCTTTTTTGGTGTTTTGAGATAATTTTATGATTTATAATTAATATTTATGCAATAATTATGACCCATTTTTTCCCATTGAATATAATAAAAAATGTGTGTGAGTATGTGTGTGTATATATATATATATATATATATATATATATATATATATATTATATTTTATTTTTATTAAAGCTGTATTTCATTTTAGAGTCAAGCCTAGGCCTCATGAAAGCAATTTTTTAAATGCGATCAGTGCCATCCGGTGGACACATTGAGCATTTTTATCACGCAAACGCACATTTTTACCACTATAGTGGATCTTGCGTTTTATTAAAAAAAAATAAAAAAATCGTAGCTTCATCGGAATGGTCCGAAACTCTGTGACTTTATTGGTACTTGGTATATGAACACCCCAAAAAATTGGGGACAGGATTTGAAAAGTCTAAGTGGTCATAAAAAAAAATAGTCACAACCAATTTTTTGGGGTGTTCATATACCAAGTACCAATAAAGTCAACAAGTTTCGGATCATTCCGATGAAGCTACGATTTTTAACATTTTTATTTAAAAAAATTTGGGTCAGAAATGACAGAGTCCCAGAAGGTTAAACAGGAAAATAATGCAACAGAATTTTATTCGCCGTACAGCCTCTCCGGAGAAAACGGTGATGTCATCAGTTCATTTAAATTATCATACAGTGACAATGTGGGCATTAGATCAGTAATTTAGTTTAATAATTAAATTCATTTGGATATTTAGTTGAAAATGTAGTGTCCCCAACTGAGCACGCCAAGCCAAAAGCGACAGTGGCAAGGAACCAAAACTCCATCAGGAGCATAATGGACAAAAATAGTCAGCCAATAGTGCCCGTTCTGACATAGACCCAAAGGCGCTGGACTGTGTTTACTATGTCAACGGCACAGACGAGAAGAAATTGTTGAATAAAGGCGTTGTTTTGGGGTTTTTTAGCGCACAAAAAGTATTCTTGTCGCTTCATATCATTAAGGTTGAAACACTGGAGTCACATGGACAATTTTAACCATGTCTTTACTGCCTTTCTGGACCTTAAAATTGGCAATGGCATTGCTGCCTATGGATCAGAATCAGAAAGCACAGAAATTGCCAAGTGTGCTTGCACACACAAGGGATTTTTCTTGGTGCTGAAGCTTCCAGTACACATATACGATACAAACACAACAAGAACATAGTAATACAAATTCTAAGAATAAAAATGTGAAAAATAGTATAAAAAATATAAGGTCACAGTTACGTTTAGTCAGAATAAACATTTACAGATTATGAACATGTTTACAGTATTTGAGTAGTATGAATATATAAACATAAATAATCTCCTGAGTTTAAAAGATTGCACTAAACAGTTTATTTAGGGGGTATTGAACTGTTCAAGAGGGAAATGGCCTGTGGGAAGAAACTGTTCCTGTGCCCAGATGTTCTAGTGGCCAGTGATCGGAGTCGCTGTCCTGATGGTAACAGTTCAAACAGGAGGTGTCCAGAGTGAGCGGAGTCTGTGAGTATTTTCCCTGCTCTCTTCCTCACTCTGGAAGAGTACAGGTCCTGGAGGGTTGGCAGGGGTGCACCAATAATCCTCTCCGCAGTCCGAATTGTGCGTTGTAGTCTCCTGATGTCAGATTTGGTAGCTGAACCAAACCAGACAGTGCTGGAAGTGCATCAATGACAGCCGACTAGAACTGAATCAGCAGCTCCTGTGGGAGGTTGAACTTCCTCAGCTGATGAAGGAAGTGCAGTCTCTGCTGGGCCTTTTTCACAATGGAGTCAATGTGATTGTCCCACTTCAGGTCCTGAGAGATGGTAGTGCCCAGGAACCTGAATGACTCCACTGCTTCCACAGTGCTGTTCATGATGGGCTGTTCCTCCTGAAGTCCACTATCATCTCCACCGTTTTGAGCGTGTTGAGCTCAAGGTTGTTATAACTGCACCAGACGGCCAGCTGTTCAACCTCCAGTCTGTAAGCAGACTCATCACCATTTTGGATGAGGCCGATGACAGTGGTGTGGTCTGCAGATCTCAGGAGCTTCACAGAGGGGTCTTTAGAAGTGCAGTCATTGGTGTACAGGGAGAAGAGCAGTGGGGAGAGAACACACCCCTGGGGGGCGCCAGTGCTGGTAGTGAGAGTCCTGGATGTGAGTTTCCCCAGTCTCACGAGCTGTTGTCGGTCTGTCAGGAAGCTGGAGATCCACTGACAGATTGAGGATGGCATGGAGAGCTGGGTCAGTTTAGCTGAGAGACGATCAGGCATGATGGTATTGAAGGCCGAACTGAAGTCCACGAAGAAAATCCTTGCATAAGTCCCAGGTCTATCGAGATGTTGCAGGATATAATGCAGTCCCATGTTGACTGCATCATCCACAGACCTGTTTGCTCTGTAGGCAAATTGAAGAGGATCCAGCAAGGGTCCAGTGATGTCCTTCAGGTGGGCCAGAACCAGTCTTTCAAACGACTTCATGTCCACAGACGTGAGAGCGACAGGTCTGTAGTCATTAAGTCCAGTGATTTTGGGTTTTTTGGGGACGGGAATGAAAGTGGAGCGTTTGAAGCAACAGGGAACTTCACACTGCTCCAATGATCTGTTGAAAATCTGCGT
The DNA here is from genome assembly GCA_023566225.1 of Romanogobio albipinnatus. Classification (NCBI taxonomy): domain Eukaryota; kingdom Metazoa; phylum Chordata; class Actinopteri; order Cypriniformes; family Gobionidae; genus Romanogobio; species Romanogobio albipinnatus. The sequence continues at coordinate 2,311,822 of CM042242.1, forward strand.
GAAGACTGGGGCCAGTTGGTCAGCGCAGGCTTTCAAACAGGCAGATGAGATGCCGTCTGGGCCTGAAGCTTTCCTAGTCTTCTGTTTTTTGAAGACTCTGCTCACGTCCTCCACACAGACCTTAAGCTCAGGTTGGATGACAGGAGAGGGGGTGCAGGAGGTGATGGGGGACGTGTGAATTGCAGATCAGAGCGGTTGTGTGGTGTGAGACTGGGCTTTTCAAATCTGCAGTAAAAAGCATTCAGCTCATCGGCCAGTTGTTGATTCTCAGCAGATCGGGGGGATGGTGACTTGTAATTGGTGATATTCTTCAAGCCTGTCCAAACTGAAGCTGGGTCGTTGGAAGAAAACTGGTTTCTCAACTTTTCAGAGTAGCTTCTTTTAGCAACTCTGATCTCCTTTGTCAGTCTGTTTCTGGCCTGGTTATACAAGACTTTATCCCCACTTCTGTAAGCACCCTCTTTGGCATGACGAAGCTGTTTGAGTTTCGCAGTAAACCATGGTTTATCATTAGTGAATGATAAGAATGTCCTGGTAGGAATGCATGTATCCTCACAGAAACTGATGTATGATGTTACAGTATCTGTGAGCTCATCCAGATCAGTGGTAGCAACTTCAAAAACAGTGCAATCAGTGCAATCTCTGCTTCATTAGTCCATCTTTTTACAGTCTTTATTACAGGTTTAGCTGATTTCAGTTTCTGCCTGTAGGTCGGTATAAGATGAACCACACAGTAGGGCTGCAACGACGCGTCGACGTCGTCGATGACGTCGACTACGAAAATACGTCGACGTGCGTGAAATGCGTCGACGCGTCGGCGGCACAATATTTACGTTCTAGAATGGAACAGAAGATCTAGAATAATGGCAGCTTCTGCTCCCGGGCATAGTGAAAATGATCATTTATCATATAAAGCCAGACCGCGACATTCAAAGGTGTGGGAGTACTTTAAACAGAAGCCGAATAAAACTGTTCTTTGTTCACTCTGTAACGCCGGTTTCACACTGCACGCGGTGGCAGAGCAGGAGCTGTGCGCGTGGAGAGCGGGAGCTTTCACACTGCAGTCAGTGTTGCCAAGTCCGCTTTTTTCCGCGGAATTGGGCTACTTCTACACTGTTGCCGTGGGCTGTTTCTCATGTCCGCGGGTTGAAGCAAAAAAACACACATATTTAACCCCCCGAACGCGATGTTTACCAGAGAACCTCCCCGAAACGCGATTGAGCTTGTTTTGGGCTAGTTTTGAGTAACGAATGGGTGGGTTTTGTTGTGTAAACCTGGCAACCCTGTTGCCAGTGTTCTCTCGCGCAGCTGAACGCGCCACGCGTGTATTGCAACAGACGGTCACATTTTCCTGGGTTCTTCTCCGACCCCAGTACATCTCGTGCTTTTATTTATTATGGGCTGCATTATGCATATATCTGCTGTAAATGCGACCTGGTTCCGCTCTGTCCCAAACACATATGCATAATAACTTGCTGTATAGGTAGTTTGCATGATTAAAGTAACATTAAAGTTAAGATATGCCTCTAGCTTTAATCATTTAAATGTGTCTTTGAAGTTTGGGCAAAAACTTCTGGCAGCTTTAGTCGTTGTTTATGCACATCTTCAAAATAGACGACTAGTTATACATTAACACTATGCTGAAAGCTCCTGTATGTGAACCTTTTGCAGATAAATACAAGTGCATTTTCGTTTACTATTGACAAAAATCAATAAGTAAATCATACTCAACTACTATAGTAAACAACTTTTCCTAATTAGGCCTACTCTGTATACATTTTATGATGAATAGTATCATTATATATTATGTTTAAAAAGCTTCTTGTGTTCATATATTTCATTATAAAATGGCATACTATGTACACTACCCTTCCTGAAATTCAATTAATATTGTCATCATTCATTGATTTCATGTTAAAATAATATACAAATTCACTACCCTCTTTTAATCAGTAAAAAAGAATAATAAGATTAATCTGGAAAAATAATCGTTAGATTAGTCGACTAATCGAAAAAATAATCGTTAGATTAGTCGACAGAAAAAATAATCGTTAGTTGCAGCTCTACCACACAGTGATCAGAGAGCCCCAGAGCTGCCTGTGGGACGGAGTGATATGCATTCCTTATTGTGGTGTAACAGTGGTCCAGTATATTACTGCCTCTGGTGGGACATGTAACGTGCTGTCTGTATTTTGGCAGTTCACGGGAGAGTTTTGCTTTATTAAAATCCCCAAGAATGATTAAAAGAGAGTCTGGGTACCTTTGTTCAGTCTTAGCTATTTGTTCAGTCAGCTGTTGTAGCGCCGCGCTCACACACGCGTCTGGAGGGATTTAAACATTCACGAGTATGAACGAGGAAAACTCCCGCGGTGAGTAGAAAGGTTTACAGTTAATGAAGTGCGCCTCTAGATTAGGAGAGCATGTCTTCAGCGTTGTTACATCTGAACACCAACTTTCGTTAATGTAGAAACACAATCCACCACCTCTCGTTTTCCCTGTTAGTTCCGCGATGCGATCCGCTCGGAACAGCTGGAAGCCCGGCAGATATAGTGAGTTGTCCGGTATGGCTTCACTCAGCCAGGTTTCAGTGAAGCACAGTGCAGCAGAGTTTGAAAAATCCTTGTTAACGCGGGTGAGGAGAAGAAGTTCGTCCGTTTTGTTAGGAAGGGATCGGAGATTCGCAAGATGGTTCAGAAACCTCTCAGCTTTTATCAAAAGTATCTTAATTTGTGTTCTGAAGATGAAAGGAGGTCTTACAGGTTTGAAACGACATGAGGGAGAGTAATTGGGTGAATTAACCCTTTAAAGGATTAGTTCACTTTTAAATAAACTTTTGCTGATAATTTACTCACCCCCATGAGTAATGTCCATGTCTTTCTTTCTGCAGTCGAAAAGAAATGGTTTTTGATGAAAACATTACAGGATTTTTCTCCATATAATGGACTTCAATGGGCTCCAAACGGTTCAAGGTCCAAATGACAGTTTCAGTGCAGCTTTAACTCCATAACTTCCGCTAAGTGAGGTCAAAATACAAGCGTGGTCATAGATACAGGGTTCCCACTCTTCTTGAAAGTACTTGAAAGTACTTGAATTTCTACACATGGATTCAAGGCCTGGAAAGTACTTGAAAACAAATATAGGTCCTTGAAAGTGCTTGAATTAAATTTGAAATGCATTTTGTTTAGAATGGTGTTATTTCATAAATTGTCCTACAGTAGGCCTATATGCGCTATCAAAGACAGAACGAAATGTTGCTTATGTTCGTATGTAAAAAGGCATTTTTGATAAGTTGAGGTTAGGCTGATCGTAGGCACTCGCAAACGAAACGGGCTAAACAATATAAACAAGAAAAAAAAACATGCAGGTTGTCTTTACACCTCTCCGCAAAATGAATATAAATCCGATCTTCAATTCCAGCGCTATATGCATATTTAACGGATATCACGTCAACGAAAACAACAGATAGCCAATGAGCTGCATTTTATTCATATGCTCATTTCAAGATCAAAGACCGCAATATGAGAGAGCAAGCTAATAACTGGTGAGATAATTTAGTCTCATTCGTTTTAATGAAGATGGTTGTGTTTTTGAGCATCTAAGACTTAGGCCTACCTTCACTTTCACTTGCGGCAGTTTGCGTGTTGCTTGCTTCACTCATTTGCGGCGATGCGATGCAACATATAGCCTATAACATCCTCTCACACATTTATTTTTTAACAATTTGCCGGGAGTAAACAACCATTATGCATACACTTGTCCGGTTTCGCCTGAAATGCGTCCCAGACCACCTTCTGAATTGGTTTGTTTGAGTGATCAGATTTAAATCCATCTCTAAAGAATTTCAGAAGGCATTTACTCCTGGTCTTTTCACAATCGGATAGATATCTGGTCAGAGAAAATGAATGAAGTGACCAGGTGTAAAAGGGCCATAACTCTCCCAGCTGCACTGAAGGAACTCTCGCTGCTGCTGGTGGACACTAAACACCGTACTACTGCTTGATTTGAAGACTGTTGCCCTGTTGATTACAATAAATAGGTCTAAAAATTGTTTATTGTGTTTGACTGTTCAGTACTTTTCATATTTACATTTAAAAAGTAGACATAAAAGTAACTTAAAAGTTACTTTCCCTAGCAACTAATTACTTTTGATATACAGTAATTGGTAAAGTAATTCAATTACTTTTAAAAGTAACTAGTAACTGTAACTAATTACAAATTTTCAGTAACTTGTCCAACACTGGCTAGGAACTATACTCTCATTCCTGTGTAATAATCCAGGAACTTTGCTGCCGTCCCGTGGGTGCAGTGGAGCAATGATAATTCAGCACCTGAAAATGGGCTAACTAAACCTGCTTACACAGGGAGCGTGCTGGGGACTATTTTCAGGCACTGTGTAATATCGTTGCGCCACTGCACCCATGGTACAGCAGCAAAGTCCCTGGATTACTACGCAGAAATGAGAATATAGTTCCTAGCCATATCGGTCTAGAAAATCGCAACTTTTCATTTTCTGTCAGTCTTGGTACACGATGCAACTATTCTTGTGTCGGGAATCGGTTAAAAAAAAATGTATAAAATTTTTTCTGTAATCGCAAGTTTTAAATATATTTGGAGTTTTTAATATTTTGATATTGTATTGATTTCAGTTACACTCCAAATTAATGTAGCAACAATTTAAAGACGGCATATTTTAAATATTTGTTGTAATGGCATCTTTTTATAAATGAAGGCCAGTATCGCTGATACTAATGTCTCTATGAAACATCGATGACATTATATTACAGTATAACTGAAAGCTACCAATTTCAACATTTATTAGGCTTAAAAAACAACAACTTTTAATTTAGGTGAACTTAAAACAATCTTTAAATAAACCCATTATAATAAATGTTATATTTACCTGTGGCCTTCACTGTTAGACATATACAGAAATGTAATAGTTATCAAACACCTTTCTTAACTGCATAAATAATAAATTAAATATAGAATTAGAATATCGTGTAACATACATTTTTTTCAACTAAACATCGAAATAAATCTAAATAATAAACTAAATTAACCATTTAAACTAAATTACTGATCGAATTATTGATCTAAAGCCCACACTGTCACTGTATGATAATTGAAATGAACTGATGACATCAGCGTTTTTTCCAGAATGGCTATACAGCTTAATAAAATTATGCTGCATTATTTTCCTGTTTAACACTGTAAAGCTGCTTTGAAACAATCTACATTGTTAAAAGCGCTATATAAATAAAGTTGACTTGACTTGACATGAATGTGGCCGACTCCCTGATCAGTGCCCTGACTACTGAACTAGGGATCTGATTGAGACGCAGCCACACACACAGGACATTGACATACAGCGTGTTCTCTTTTGTCTTGTCGCATAGATGGTTTAAAAGCATTTTCATGAATAAGAGCGTGATCATATAATGTAACGCTAGGCAAAAATGGATATAAGAACAAACGCTGCATTAATTGCGTTAAATATTTTTAATGTGTTGGTGTTATTTTTTTCACATATTGAGCAGTAGGCTAGCTGGAGCCGTTTACCTCCAGTCTTTGTTCTAAGCTAGGCTAGCGGTGGGTGAGTCAGACAGAGTTATGGCAGGCACTGAGATGAGAATGGTATGTATGGATTTATCTAACTCTGGGGTATACGTGAATAAGCTAAAGTCCCAAAAAGTTGGCGTGTTCCTTTAAGTAGCCTAATTTAAGCTGTCTTTCGTGATGCTACATATGCTGGGTTGTGAATCTGATAGGTGCTTGATATAAAATAAATGGTGCTTGAAAAAGTCCTTGAAAGTCCTTGAATCTGGTGTTGATGAAAGAGTGGGAACCCTGTAGATATATCGATCATAGATGCCTCATTCCACTGATCCGTGCAAACGCTAATGAGGAATCTACGTATACATCTATGACCAGGCTCATATTTTGACCTCACTTAGCGGAAGTTATGGCGGAGCTCAGAGATGATCACGTTCGTCTGATAAGAGGTAAAATATTAGCATAAATACTGCTCGGTTTCTCACAGAAACTGATGGTTTGGCTAGATAAGACCCTTATTCATCGTCTGGTGTCGTTTAAAGCCCTTTAAAGCTGCACTGAAACTGAACCGTTTGGAGCCCATTGAAGTCCATTATATGTGGAACAATGCTGGAATGTTTTCATCAAAAACCTTCATTTCTTTTTGACTGCAGAAAGAAAGACATGGACATCTTGGATGACATGGGGGTGAGGAAATTAACAGCAAAAGTTTATTTAAAAGTGAACTAATCCTTTAATGTGTCATATAATTTACTTTACATCTTGTTTTCTAAATGGAATGAAAGTACTTCTATAAAGCAATTAATTCTTGACTGGTGTCTTCTACAGGCCTGCTGGATGTGTACGGTTTTGAATGTTTCCTCCTGAACAACCTGGAGCAGTTGTGTATTAATTACGCTAACGAGAAGCTGCAGCAGCACTTCGTGGCTCATTACCTGAAGGCCCAGCAGGAGGAGTATGTGACCGAGGGCCTGCAGTGGTCCTTCATACGTTATCAGGACAACCAGGGCTGCCTGGACCTGATTGAAGGCAGTCCCTCCAGCATTTTCTCCCTGCTCAATGAGGTCTGCTTCCACTTTTTATCTCAGAGAGAGATGAAAAAATACTTTAGTATCATGCATTTCTTTTGCATTTGGTTTTACATCACAAATGTAGTGCATGATAGGGCTGCACGATTTGGGGAAAATATCTAATTGCGATTATTCTTAAAATTGTGATTGCGATTTTAAAATGCGATTATTTATTAATTTTTACAAATTAAAAGTGTGCGTATATAACATTTTGTGTTTATATATTAATGTGACTAATAATAATTATGATTATTATTATTGCTAAATAAAAATAAGAAATATTACTATTACAATAACATTCATTATTAAAAAAATAAAATAGAGCATTTAAGAATAAATATAACAGTATAATAATAATATTTATATTTTACAGAAAACTAAAATTATGGGTTACCTGTTAGTATGCATACAGCCTATGACTAAAAATCATTAGAAAGGACTAACATTTATTGTAAAAAAACAATTATTATTATAATACAAATCTGTGCTTTTTATCTGTGATATCAATTTCTTAAAGTCTATGTCTTTAATATGAAATATGAGCCTCTTATGCATCCACTTTGGGGATTAAAACTCCCGTACATTGAAGAAAAACATGGATTGTCATATAAATGTATTTAGAGAGAAGTTTTATTTTTCTTATTTTCTACCCAAAAGTGTCTTTCATACTGGAGGCCAGAGGGCGCCCTCGAGCAGAAATGGCACATTTGCGCCAGAGAAGTAATGGTTTGTTTTCAGGAAATCCCTAATGTGAAGCTCGCTGTAAGCTGAATAGAACGAAGATGGAAACGCTTTGACTGATTGAACATGAAGATGATAATACTTCTGCGACAAGATATGGTGTATTTGAGTTCTTCAAGCCTTCTCGGGTATTTTCATAATAATAAAAGTATGCAGTGCTGATTGACACTCTGTGATAAAACATGTTATTAAACGTTGTATTTGGTTGGACAACAGGTTTATGAACGCTTCGCATTACTAGTTTGTGAAGATGTTTGACACATGTTGCTCAAACTCGCAGTGCTTTCAGACGGAGTAGTGTTTACTACTGATCACAGAGCCGCTCTTCACTAACACGCTGGGCATTTATTTATTTAATTAAAATTGCAGCCTTTGCGCTTTTATAATCGCACATAAGCCAAATCGCGATTGCGGTTCGATTTCGAATAATCGTGCAGCCCTCGGGAATTACATTATTTATGTCTGTCCTTCAGGAGTGTCGTCTGAACAGAGCATCGGATGCGAAGCAGTTCTGTGTGCGTCTGGAGAAGGAGCTGTCAGATAATCCCAACATCAGCTGGGACAAATTCAGCAAAGAACCCCATTTCACTGTGGCCCACTACGCAGGCAAAGTCAACTACCAGATCAAGGGCATGATGGAGAAGAACAAGGTACAAACTATATAAATAGTTGCTTGCATAAATGTGACGCTTGACCACAAAACCAGTCATAAGGGTCATAATAAATGAACTTTTAATTGATGTATGGTTTGTTAGGATAGGACAATATTTGAAAATCTGGAATCTGAGGGTGCAAAAAATCTAAATATTGAGAAAATCCTTAGAAAGTCCTTAGCAATGCATACTCTTAATAATAATACATTGTTATATATTTACGGTAGGAAATTTACAAAATATCTTCATGGAACATGATCTTAATATCCTAATGATTTTGGGCATAAAAGATAAATTTCAATGTATTGTTGGCTATTGCCACAAATATACCCGTGTGACGCATGGGTCATACAGGGCTCGAAATTAAGCTTGTTCACTTGCTTGTCCTTCGGACAAGTAAATCTGTCATTCTCTTTTCAGAGTAAAAAATGTGCTTGTCCGGAAATGTTTTTATTTTTTTTGTGTGTTTTCACCAGTGTTCAATCAGCTTTGACATATTAAAATCTGCATACTTTTGATATTTTTACCTTTTATAAAGGGCATTTTTCCATAATCTTATTAAATATAGGCTATGCTTCAGCTTTCATTTTATATTCTTAAATTTGATCAATAAATTAAATTAGAATAAGACTCTGTTAGGGCTGTTACCAATTAAATTAAATAATTTACACTGAAAAATTACAACTGCATTTAATAATGTTATGAGATTGTTTTAAATATTTTTTGAATATACAAATAAGAAAGGTTGGAAAGAATGTTTAAACGTGAAACTAAAACGCCAGTAGGTGGCGGCAGGTGACCGTCTGAATGAGCGAGTCATTGAGTCGATTAGTTCAAATGGCTGATTCATTCAAGAATGAAGCAGTCGTTTACGAATAGGGCATTGAATCTTTGATTCAACCGATTCATTCAAAATGCTGAATTATTCACTAACACACACCGTTGCTGTGAGAGACGTTATGGTTCTGCTGTGATCTTTGTTTGGAACTATTTTCGCTGCTGAAATAGAACAAAAACACTCAAATTGCATCTAAAATGTAAGTGACTTAATGTTAATAATTGTTTATGGAACTGTCATATGAAATCAGTGTCATTTTCAGTTGTGATGTTATTCAGGAAAACAGCACTCTTGGTAATGTGACAACTGTATCATATGTTATAAATATAAATAAACTCCACATTTCTACATTTTTACGACAGTGTGTGTAACTGAGTTTCTTTGTGTGAGCGGTGCACATTTGTTGTGATTTCTCCTCAAGAGGCTGCGCGGCGTCAACAGCGCAACGTTATAGTTACCGTCAGTTCATTATACATTATATATTATTATCCACTATTGATCGCCACTTACACTAATGAATGCAGAATCATTCTTGCATTTTGGTGATTCCCTAGTCATTTTTTGTTAATGACGTTTTATCAGGCTACTTGTCCGGTCGGACATAAAATTCTCTTTCACTTGCCCCTTCAAAAAATCCACATGTCCGGGACAAGCGTTAATGTGGAGCCCTGTTACAAATATGTAGCTGGTCTAAGCGAAACCCAATTGGGGAGCACTCATTTGTGTTTTTGTCTCATTTGCATGCACGTGTCCATGTGTTCTGCAGGACCCGGTTCCTCCTGAGCTCACCTGTCTCCTGCAGAAGTCCCAGGATTCATTGCTGCACAGTCTCTTTGCTGACGGTGACCATGAGAGCGAGGGCTCTAGAGGACACAGTAAAGTGATCACTGTCGTCTCCAAATTTAAGGTACAGGTTTTAAAGAGGTAAAAAGATTTTCACAAATAGCTTAAATGATTGTGTTTTAGCCCTTAATCATTAGGTTTTACATTGATTCACATTATAGGATTATTGCCTTGTCCCAGTCCTTTGAGCATCTTGCACACATACATATATCTATTATCATATTATATTCTTGATTTGTACAAAGTGGTCAAGGATTACGTTTTAAAGAAGACACATTTTAAAGTGCTAGTCATAAACGGCAATGTTTACTTGTTTTACCACAATGGTTGATTGACAGGTTAATAAGCAGGCCTTCACTGTTGTCCTTTGTTTATACCTGTATTTAACCCCTATCCACTAAATGGAGTTAATTATTTGGGATGTTAACGCCCCTTCAGACTTTCATATGCTATACAACTACAACCAGACTGTAATAGAGGATGTTCAGGAGTGATGCTTGGTTTAGATTGTTGTGTCTTTGCTTAATATGATAATTTGTTTGTCTTCCTGTGAATATACAGAACTCACTTGAAAGCCTGATGAAGATTTTGCACAGCACCACCCCGCACTACACGCGCTGCATCAAACCCAACCCTGACTGCAGACCGCTCACCTTCAAAAAGGAAGAGGTGCGGATAACGCATGTATTTCTTGAGATCCCCTTGAGTGATTCAGGTTGAAGAAGTTTATAGTTCATGGACTGGTTAGTGAGTCTTGGTTTGGTTTGGGTTTAGGTTATCGCCCAGCTTGAGGCCTGTGGGATAGTGGAGACCATAAACATCAGTGCAGCAGGATTTCCCATCAGGTAACACATCTCTTACCATACAATCTCCACATCATACAAGTGTTTAACCATTTCGCACGTACGATCACACCGGTGTGATCAGTCTCGGCTGATCCCTGAAGAAGATCAGATTTGTCTTGCTATAGTTAACAAATTTGTGTTAAAGGATTAGTTCACCCCAAAATGTCATCCTTAGTGTCAGGAGTCAGGCTGTATAATCATTTCTAAAACTTCGATGCAATTCAAGCCCCTTCTCATGTTGCTCTTCTCACCATCAAATGACCAGCAGGGTGGCATGCAAGTGTTTAAATCCACTTACCTTTTTTTGTTTAGTCTGCACTTCTCACCATCAAAAGGCAGCAGGTGCACAAATACACTTACTTTGTTTTGGTTTACTCCATGTGGTTCTGAGAGCTGAGGTGCATATTTTGATTTTCTCAGTGTGTGTGGGTGTGCAAAGGACACACACACACACTCATTCACACTCACAATAATATGCTGTAATACTCCATATAAAAGTCCATATAAAACTCCATAGAAAAGCCAGAAACTAAGCTTTTTTTGCACAGTCCTATCTAAAGGGTTAATGGTGCCACCTGGTTATCAACTGTAAAAATTACACATTTTACCTCTTCCCAACAGGGAAAACCATCAACAATCAAAAATGCATGAGTATATGGTGTCATGGCGTTGCAATTAAAAAATGTGGTTATAATGGAAGTCAATGGGGCAAAAACAGCCACGAGGAGTAAATGAGGGAGAAAAAAATAACATCTGATGCTGCACAAAAACTAACAATGCATCAAAGCCAATGTTGTTTCTGATCTTTGAAATGTCCAAGACTGTGATAAAAGGTAAAAAAAAAAAATCCAGTCCACAATTACATTTTATATGGAAGATAAGTCATTTTGTGTGTTTTTTTGTTTTTTTTTCCAAAACCAGTTACATCATTTATGAAATTGGCAATTAAAGAGTTAAAATACTGAATTTCTTTTAAACATTTAGTAGTTTTGATCAGGACTGAGGTTGATTAATAGATTTATGCCAAAAAACTTTAAAAAAAAGTTAATTTATCTGATACATTTTTACAGCAGTTTAATTTAGTGGCTGTTTTCAGCCACAAGGGTAATGAAAGAGTAGTGAATTTGAAGGATGCAAAGGGTTAAAAGGTATATTCTTCTTCTTTTTTTTTTTTAAATGACCGATCGTTTTGCTAGATAAGACCCTATTCCTCAGCTGGGATCGCGCAGTACCATTTGAAGCACTTCAAAGCCCTTTGAAACTGCATTGATTTGGACCGTCAGCATTATGGTTGCAATTCAAAACCATTATATGATGAAAAATCCTGGAATGTTTTCTTCCGAAAACTTAACTTAATTTCTTTTCGACTGAAGAAAGAAAGACATGAACATCTTGGATGAAATGGGGCTGAGTAAAATATCAGACATTTTCATTTTGGGGTGAACTAATCCTTTAATATTTTTAATAAAAAAGGACAAATGAAAGAAAAGCAGATCATCAGTCATACAGCACTATTTTGACTGCAGTGTCACATGACACGCAATGGCACGTCACCATGGAAACAATAAAGTGATACAATCTAAATAACGGTCGCCTTGAAAAACTCAGTATATTTTTAATGTACGTGTGAAAGGGTTAAAAACAAAATTGGTATATCTCATATCTCAGCTCAAGTTTAGAGACATTGTCATTATCATAATCATTCTTTTGTATTATTTGTACAGGATCCCGTATGGCAGTTTCCTCCAGAGATACGGGCTGATCGCAAACAACAGACTAGCAGCGCAAATGAATGGAGAGAACCGTACGTGAACACTAAGTGCCCACAATACCGTCTGCTTTTCTTGTGCTCTTCTTTAATTCCTGATTCTTGTCTGTTTTCTTTCAGTATCCTCCTCTCATTTCTTCCTGTCTTTTTCTATGAATGCAGTGCTTAAAGTAATGTGAATCTGAATTTTAAGGTGAACTACTGCATGCTTATCTTTGCTTGCAGTTAAGTACTTGCTTGCCGTTTCTTCTTATTTCTCCCTCTTCTGTATGTTGAGGTTAAAACTTGGCGTAATCTGACTAACGTCAAGTCACTTTTATTTATATAGCGCTTTTTACAATGCAGATTGTTTTCAAAGCAGCTTCACAGTGTTAAACAGGAAAGTAATGCAACAGAATTTTATTCGGCCGTACAGCCGCTCCGGAGAAAACTGATTTCAATTATCATACAGTGACAATGTGGGCATTAGATCAGTAATTTAGTTTATATGGTTAATTTAGTTTAATAATTAGATTTATTTGGATATTTAGTTGAAAATTTAGTGTCCCCAACTGAGCACGCCAAGCCAAAGGCAACAGTGGCAAGGAAACCAAACCCCATCAGGAGCATAATGGAGAAAAATAAACCTTGGGAGAAACCAGGCTCAGTCGGGGCCTAATAAGCCTCAGTCTAATAAGCAAGATTTTAAAATGAATGCAATGTTTAACAGGCAGCCAGTGCAGTGTTGACAGAACTGGGCTAATATGGTCACACTTCCTGGTTCTAGTAAGAACTGGAGCTGCTGTGTTTTGGACCAGCTGGAGTTTATTTATTAAGCGAGCAGGGCAACCACCCAGTAGAGCATTACAATAATCTAACCTTGAGGTCATGAACTAACTGTTCTGCATTTTGCATTGAGAGCATGTGCCGTAATTTAGATATATTTTTAAGATGGTAGAATGCAGTTTTACAGATGCTAGAAACGTGACTTTCAAATGAGAGATTTAATGTCTTATATTTATTTGCATGTGGTTTCATGTCACTGCTTGCCGGATGTGGTACAGACTTGTTCTAGCTCATCCTGCATGAATTAGTTGGTTATAAATGGTTTTAAATCTCAGATAAATCAAGTGTGCTCAATCCTCCTGAAGGTCCAGCTCTAATCAAACACAGCTTAACCAATTAAGCAAGGGATTCTGCAACTCATTTGCATATTCATTAATACACATATGCTAAATGAAGCACAGAAATTATTTAAATATGCCATTTTGATTTTTAAAGATGAGTTTTATGGGATAAAATGATTGACTTCAGTGGTAGTGTGTATTTCTAAAGCTCAGCTCTCGCCCACAGGTCCTGAGATGAGCAATCAGGCTGTTCTGGGATCTGCTGTAAAGGATGTGCTCAGCGTGGTCCTCAAGAGACACGTCCCAAACTCCACCCTCAGCCCTGGTGACAACAACAACATGGTGCATTGTGGGAGGACCAAAGTCTTTCTCACGCAATCCCTGGTAAAGCATGCTCTCTGATGAAAGTGAAATCTTTGGCCCTGTCTCGGCTGATGAAACCGCAGACAGTCAGATGCCATTTGAGTTATTTGATCATGTGTTGGGCAGTTGGAGATGCTGGAGGAGCACAGGAACAGGGTGCGCTCACAGAAGGCGTTCTGTATCCAGTGCTGCTGGCGCAGGTACCAGCACCGTCAGCGCAACCTCCGGACACAGGCCGTCACCCGCATACAAGCAGGTTAGGATTTAACATCTGGGCCCGTATTCATAAAGAATCTTAATGCAAAGAGTAGCTCCTAGTGACACAATTCTAAGAAAATTCTTTGAAATGTGGGCGTTTACTCTTAAAATTAAAGTCGGCATGAAACGGAAGTTGAGATCATCTTTTTCTCCTTATTGTGACGTATATCCGAGTGAAACGGCTTCTGAAATTGGAAAAAAATGTAGGGCGGGGCTTGATTTCGTCCTTCGGGAATTGATTGGATCGTTGGAAGTTAGGCGTTGCTAACAAAATGGAGGCAGATTTGAATGCCAGTTTGCACTCAGTTGTGGAGAAAATCTCGATCTATCTGTTAAATAAATTTATTTTCTCAGTTACTGAGCATATTTCCTCACTTTTCGCTGGTTTATGCTACAGATTTAACTTATTTTAAGCCTTTTATGGCTTTATTTCTGTAAAACTTTTTTCTCAGCTCTCCCTTATAAGGGGGGCGCGCTGTACGCACGTTCACACACGCTGCATTCCTAAGTGCGAGCCGTGACAACAAGCTGTTCGTCCGTCTATATTGAGTAATTTTTACATAAAAAAGCTTTTATTTCTCATATATTTCTCTCTTTTTGTCTCAAGTCCTTCCTGAAGAAGGTATTGTGTACGCCGAGAAAATTACACCCAACCACCATATTGACAGGTTTCTGAGAGGCGGTGCAGAAACGAGACAGGGGGCGATAACCCCGCCCTCGCGCCATAGCACATGACCGGGAGAGAAGAGAAGTCGTTTCGATGGGGGAGGGAAAGTTAACGTATTTGATTAAAGATTATAAGGGTAAATGAAATTTTAAAAATGAATGAAGTGCACAGATAAATCAGTTATAGTAAACACTACAATATTAAATATAAAAAAACGAATTGTAAAATTTGATTTCATGCCGCCTTTAACTAAAAAATCCTAGTAAAGAAAAAAGTAATTCAGAAAGCATCTTAACCCTTAAAAGAGGTCTTAAGGTCAAATTTGTTAGGAGCATGGACGAGGACTTTTAAGAGGCTTAAGAGTTTCTTTAGCAGCGGAGAAAATGACAGAAAGACGAAGAGGGAGAAGAAATGTGTTGCAGACAATGGAGGACAGTGATTTAATAAGACGCTATAGATTAGATCGTGCAGGGATCATGTTTGTTGCATTAAACCCAACTTTCAAACCACCAATCAAATAGACATGCCAGCAATCAGTGTAATTGGAAAGAGTGGAACAATGTTTATAATTCTAAGCCAATCAAATACCTTATAGGAAATTAACAGCATGGTAAATAAAAAAGATTTATATACATATATATTGTGTGTGTGTGTGTGTGTGTGTGTGTGTGTGTGTGTGTGTGTGTGTGTGTGTGTGTGTGTGTGTGTGTGTGTGTGTGTGTGTGTGTGTGTGTGTGTGTGTGTGTGTGTGTGTGTGTGTGTGTGTGTGTGTGTGTGTGTGTGTGTGTGCGTGAGTGAGAGAGAGAGAACGGTAAAATAGGACAATTTGCGCTTGTAATTTCAAAGTGAAGGCTTAGAATAGACCCTATACTTAAAAGCGCTCCTTTTTTCCCCTTTTTGGACAACCAACCAATTACAGTCTTCAAAAGACTGTCATACGTAGCAACGGGGTCAGCCCCGCCTCTTCACTAAGAGAAAAGTTTTTGTATTTTCTTTGCTCAGAGTTGCTCTCAGATCGGTCCCGAATAGCTCTTAAGCTAAGACTCCTACGTAAAAGTTTTTAAGCTAAACTAGGAGTTTTCTGAGAGGACTCTTAGAATCTTTATGAATACGGGCCCAGTACTTTGTGATTACTGGTTGTGTAACAAATAGGGCTCCATGATTCGGGAGGAAATTGCGAATGTGATTTTGTGGTTATATAGGGATGCCCTGATATGAAAATGTTGGCCGATAATTCTTTATATTTGAAAGCCCATAACCGATATATTGACCGATTAATCTAAATCCAAATTTGTATATAATTTTTAAAAGCCTGATTACAAAAACAAAAGTCTCACTATTAAAATCCATGTCCCAATCACACAATTATCTAGCCCTCCTACGTACTTCCTTCTGTACCCCGTCTGGGATTGCGGTATATTCTCAGGTTTTCTCCAGTCAAATTTTAACCGGTCCAATCAGCGAACAGAGGGAGTGGCTGAGAACGATGACGTTGATGTCGTGCGCTAGTTTGAGACGACATGTGTCACGACCAAACGTTAGCGATTGGTTATGGCAGATCCAGAGTGGCTTTGGGCAGATCCAATAGTTTTAAACCCGCCTTCAAGGAAGTTAACTTCTTAACCCGCAGGTTGACGTTGTTGTACTTTTATCTACTTTTGTTTTATAAAAAATATTCAATCAACCATCACAGACTATGCATTATTTTAAAGCTAAAACACTCAAGATTCATGTTCTGAACTTGTTTTTGTAATAAATACACCAGAGAGGAAAGGGTTGCATGAAATGCAGAAACACTCACTATTTAAACGTGGATATAATAACTGCGGTATTCATCTTTCATCTCGTCGTTCAGATCAGATTGGACGAAACCAAGAAACACTCGCATACATGAAATAAAACATTTCATGAGAATTTTTTCCCCTACAAAAAAAGGGGGGAAAAAAACAAAAAATCCTCCTTTGTTTGCATGAGCGTTTTGAGTTAGAGTAATCGATTTGATTCTAATCGGTTTCTGGCGATATCCCCTGCAAGCATAGACTCTTCCACTATTGTTAAGCCCTCAATCGTCTCTCTCCTCCAATCACAGGCTTTCTGATGAGTCATCATATACAGGAAGCGCATTACAGGCTCGCGAGCCGTCAATCATTGCACCCATGGTTTTAGTTGGATAAAGGCAATCCATGCCTAGCCAATGCCTTGCCAGCAAAGTTTTGATGGTGGACATAGTAACCAATCAAAAGGCGTCATCTTGCGCAATAATTTTGTCAACAAAAACTACGTTAACACTTCATTTTAGGGTTCAATTATCGCTATTAACTAGTTGCTTATTAGCATGCATATTACTAGGATATTAACTGTTTATTAGTACTTATAAAGCATATATTAATGCCTTATTCTGTATGACCGTATTCTGCATCCTTTAATCCTACCCAATACCTAAACTTAAATGCTAGAAAAACTACTTTACTAACTATTTATTCGCAATAAATTAGGAGTTTATTGAGGCAAAAATCATAGTTAATAGTGAATATGTGTTCCCCATACTCAAGTGTTACCAAAACTACTAGTGCTTACGTCTTCATTCACATTCACACACCAGCACACGCTTCTCAGTTTTACGCACACACCGGAGTGGAGCGTGCAGACTCTTATGAAATACTGTTTTTATCACTTTGTAAATTCTGTAAATAGTTGCTTTAGTTTTTCAGTAACTCTATATCCATTATAATGATCAGTTTATTAGAATGAAAACTACTCTTTTTAATTACAAATGTTCTGAAATAAAGGGCCTTTTTGAAAGGACGCCTAGACTTTTCTTGACATAAAAGCTACATTTTGAGAGAACCATCCTCAAATTTGAATCAAAACATGATCAGACATTCAGTTTTATATTTAGGTTATTTTTTAGGCCCTTAACATTAAAGTCTCATAATTTTTCCCAATTTAAAAAAAAACGAATTTTTAATTAAAAAAGTCACTTGCATGTATATTTTACCTTGTTTTACTCTGTTCCCATACTACTTTGAGTTATTATGACTCTTGGGTAACAAAATTTCAAGTGTCTAGTTTAAAATAAGAATATGAATATAGACCATAGGATTTAAGAGCTGCAGACATTTTCATTTGGGTATGTCGTTTTCAGAAAATTCTCAAAAATAGGGGCGCAGGTTAAAAGGTTGATGCTTGTCAATGGAGAGTGGCCAGACTCTCTGTACAAATGAAATGTACGAGAGTCTGGTAGGACCAGGCTAACAATTATGATGTTCTCATTATAATATTATGTAGCCGATATGACAGACTTGAACTGTATTTTCCTTTTTTGTTCATGTTGAGCAGCACTCATTGCAAACATCGGCGGATCATGAGCTGTTGATGTGTTCACGAAGAAAGTGCTGTCCTTCTCTCTGAAACACACAGCGCATTTTTTTTATTAAATCGCAGCCTTTGCGATTTGATAATCGCACTTTAAATTCTGATTATTTGTGCATTCCTAATAACAGCTGACCTTGTTCTAGACATTTTCACAGTTAAATACTGCGGCTGGGAATCAGCTGGTTGTGTTCCCTTTAAGTTTGAAAGACCATTATTCTCCAGGAATAGACCCGGTGCATTTCCCAGGATCAGACATCTGCCATGTGTCTAGACACTGACTCCTGATCACCTGATTATCCCTTAAACTCAGAACAGAACAGATGCAGCTCACCTGAGCCAAACACCTGCTCATCTGAGATCAGTAAAGCCAAAGGATTAAAATAGAAGTGTGTCCTATGAAACATTGTACTCACTCCTTTCCTTTGACAAATGGCTCTATCGTGTATTCATTGTGTTTTTAACTCTCTTTACCTGTATCTTCATCACAGGTGTGAGATCCTGGCGGGTCAGAAGAAAAATCAAGAAATGGCACAAGGCCGCATCGGTCATCCAAACCAAATGGAGGCGCTGGAGAGTAAGCATTGTGCTGGTTTTTAATTTGATTAATAACACTGAACTATGAACACTTTCATGCTGACTTCGATGGCTTGAATCGTGTGTGTTTTGTGCCGTTCCGTCTCGATAGGCGTGGATGGATGCGTTGGCTGAGGCGGAGCTGGATGATGCTGAGGATTTCATGGAGGAAGAATCGTCTGTGTTGCCGAAGCTGGATCCTCTGCTGAGGGAAAGAGGCTCCGTGCAGCTCTCCAGCATCCAGGAGCCGGTCCTGGTCAGAGGGTGGCCCATCGGGCTGGCGATAGCCTCTGCTCCCACCATCACTGTGTCTCTGACCGCCACTGGTTTCCAGCGGATCATGTCCATGATGGCCTGTCTGAAGATCCCATTCAGACACGGCGAATACAAAGTAGAGACCAACCAGTTTGACCAGGGTGTGGCGTCTATCAGAGCTCAGCCACGGGTGAGAGACGGCTCCAGTGTACTGGTTAACCGAGACTCGTTTAGAAGAGGTTTTGAGTGGCCATGAATGATTCCTGGATAGATGCGATATGGCTGAAAACTGTATTGTTTCATATCGGTCGATATTGATAATTATTGATATGTTTTATGACCTATTTAAAATAAGGACCAGGAGAAAAACATTTTTATTTTAAACTTAACCTTCCTCTGATTATAATCCCCTCAGTTATAAAGGCAGAAATGGCAACACAACCATGGAAAAACTCAAATAATTAAAATATAAACACAAGTCTAAAATCACAATGAACACTTAATTATTATCTCTTAACATTAAGGTAACTAATAGTTACCGTTTAGACACTTTGCCATTAGGCACTGATGCCCGGAGAAGACCAACACATGACCCTGAAGTGTCCGCAGAGACCGTGATTAGACTCTCCCTGAAACTGCCTCATCGACACGGCATCCTCAATAAACCCGTCTCCAGCGTGTTGCCCCCGATCATGCGAATATTGCACTTTAATAATTATTTAATCAACATCATCCGCAATAAACCCGTCTCCAGCGTGTTTCCTCCGGTCCTTCCAATATTCCGATCTATTATGACCTCTGACCTGTAAAGCTGCCAGAATAATAATAATAATAATACGCTGTTTGTTAATTGGCCAGAGGAGAACTGGCACCCCGACAGCGCCTGCTGTTTTTCGAGTACTATGAATTCGGACATACTACTCTGTTGGCGTACTGTTTTTCGCACACTATATAGTAGAGAAGTATTCGATTTCGGACGCCGTCGGCCAATGAATTTCGAGTGGCTGTCAGACAAGGTTAATGGAGGCTGGTCAGAAGAAAACTCCTGTTTGAATCACGGCCCTATTGGCCTGTGGGAAATTTGATAGAAATCTGCCACCAGGTGGCGCCTTCGTGTTTTTCACGTGCGTAAAGGATCGTAAATCATGTGATTTTTCACACATGCCCACTACATTCATACCATCATAGATATACATAATAAAAGCTAGATGTCTCGTCCGCGCTGCTGGCCAATGGAGGTCGACGTCCGCATCTGGCGGCCATTTTGGCACAGTCAGCTCGCTCACTCATAACATTGCGTTTTAATGGTGCGTGTACTTTTTAAATAACCATAACTTGCTCAATTTTCTACCGATTTTTAAACTGTTTGGTTTGTTATAAACGTTAGAGATGTAGTTATGACACTAACAAATTATGAATAATTATTCATAAGTATGCAAAGTATCCAGAATAATAGCCACATTAATAACGTTTGTAAGAAACCAAACCATTTGTAAATCCGTCAAGATTTCAGCGAGATAAGAGTATTTGTGTTCAGATCACTCACCTTACATCAGGTACCACAGAGCCCGCCAGAAAGCTTGCCTGTGACAAGATGGCCGCCGGTGATGATGTTAGAGACTCCGCCCTAAGACATCTAGCCTTTATTATGTATATCTATGACATCAGGTACCACAGAGCCCGCCAGAAAGCTTGCCTGTGACAAGATGGCCGCCGGTGATGACGTTAGAGACGTCACCGTAAGACATCTAGCCTTTATTATGTATATCTATGACATCAGGTACCGCAGAGCCCACCAGAAAGCTTGCCTGTGACAAGATGGCCGCCGGTGATGACATTAGAGACTCCGCCCTAAGACATCTAGCCTTTATTATGTATATCTATGACATCAGGTACCACAGAGCCCACCAGAAAACTTGCCTGTGACAAGATGGCCGCCGGTTATGACATTAGAGACTCCGCCCTAAGACATCTAGCCTTTATTATGTATATCTATGACATCAGGTACCACAGAGCCCACCAGAAAGCTTGCCTGTGACAAGATGGCCGCCGGTGATGACATTAGAGACTCCGTCCTAAGACATCTAGCCTTTATTATGTATATCTATGACATCAGGTACCACAGAGCCCGCCAGAAAGCTTGCCTGTGACAAGATGGCCGCCGGTGATGACGTTAGAGACGTCACCGTAAGACATCTAGCCTTTATTATGTATATCTATGACATCAGGTACCGCAGAGCCCACCAGAAAGCTTGCCTGTGACAAGATGGCCGCCGGTGATGACATTAGAGACTCCGCCCTAAGACATCTAGCCTTTATTATGTATATCTATGACATCAGGTACCACAGAGCCCACCAGAAAACTTGCCTGTGACAAGATGGCCGCCGGTTATGACATTAGAGACTCCGCCCTAAGACATCTAGCCTTTATTATGTATATCTATGACATCAGGTACCGCAGAGCCCACCAGAAAGCTTGCCTGTGACAAGATGGCCGCCGGTGATGACATTAGAGACTCCGCCCTAAGACATCTAGCCTTTATTATGTATATCTATGACATCAGGTACCACAGAGCCCACCAGAAAACTTGCCTGTGACAAGATGGCCGCCGGTGATGACGTTAGAGACTCCGCCCTAAGACATCTAGCCTTTATTATGTATATCTATGACATCAGGTACCACAGAGCCCGCCAGAAAACTTGCCTGTGACAAGATGGCCGCCGGTGATGACGTTAGAGACTCCGCCCTAAGACATCTAGCCTTTATTATGTATATCTATGACATCAGGTACCACAGAGCCCGCCAGAAAGCTTGCCTGTGACAAAATGGCCACCGGTGATGACGTTAGAGACTCCGCCCTAAGACATCTGGCCTTTATTATGTATATCTATGGCCAAAATCATAATGTAGAACTCCTCATTCCGAGCAACTTTGCCTTTGGGGCTGTCGATGTCAATCGAATCGTTCGTTAAATATGGGAGATTATTTCAAAAACCCATTTCGTGGACTAGTCCAAGGTTTTTGGCTCAACCTCAATAACTGTTAAAAAGCTTTAAAACGACCATATTTCCTTAGTAAACTGCTTTAAAAATGGCCTTTTCCGTCTATGATCTAAGTGATTAAAAACTAAAAGTCCTGCTTTAGTTGCTTTGTCTGATTATGAAACCCTGTTTGTTTTGATAGGGCTCCATTAAGATGCATCTGCAGAGGTCACCGCTCCTCTACGCTGACAGACACCCGGTGCACAAGGCCGATGTGGTGACCGGATTCAACCAGATCCTGCTGGAGAAAACCTGACATGACATCTCAAGAGCTTTCACGCAATCAATGCACCTTTGACACACACTACATTAAGTGATATTACACGTTTAGCTGCCTTACTGTTCGTGGTTTAGTTGTATTTACTCTCCGCATGAAGCACAAGTGCCTTTTAATTCTGTGTTTTATAACTATTACTTTATACAAGAGCTTCCGTTTTATTCTAGCATGATTTAAATAATGTTTCTTGCACAGCTGGAAAGCGATATTTATACATTATGTGCTGCTGATATATCCCAAATTTGGGTATTTAATTTAATTTGTATTAAAGTCCCCCTGTAATCTGTTAAAACTCACATTTAACTGTTTTTTTTCCTGTGAGAATAATGTCTTGACCCTCTGGGGTTCTTCATTTATGGGTCACACTCAGGACCTTAGGGTCAAAAATGACCCGGAGGGCGGGATTAACCTCTTAACTGTCACCGTCCCGCTGGCGGGACACCTGGCACTCATTTTTTGATCACCTTTTTTTCATATCATATATTTTAGTAATTATCATAAATTAGGTATCATTCGAAAGCTTACGAACTCAAAATTCATCCTGTGAAAACCGGTTTCAAATTGGACGTTGCGTTACCATGGAAATGGTACTTTAAATTATTTTAGCAGGCTCCTCCCCCTAGTGGGCGGCGTCATGTTTTATATTACAACATTTATTTTAACTACTTTATAATCAAAATCTTTTCTAATCTTGACAAAACGCATATTGTCGGAAAGCTCTGAGTCTCAAGGGTCCATATTTGGTGACTGTTTTGTGATGGAAGTGACATTTGGACAGAAATCTACAGGAAAATGCAACAAAAAACAATCAATGGAATTTCAAATGACACCCGGTGGCTGTTTTTGGTACAGCACCTAAACAACATCTCATGGGAACTTCCATTTTTGTGATATTAACTTCAAATTTGGAACACAAATTGGTCAGACATTCGGCTTTGATTTTATAGTAATTTTAGATTACATTTTTTTTGTAAAATATATATTTTATATAAAATAAAAAATATTTAGTACAGTATTTTATTTACAGTAAATTTAAACTTCCATAACTTTTTCATACTTTCATATTTTGAATTGCTTTCACTTCAGCAATAATCTGCCGAGTGTCTGCTTTAAAACAAGACCAAACTATATTCTATATAAAAAAAAATAGTTTTCATCAAGAGTGCAAAACAGACAAAAAAACTCACACACACTTATACACACCAAAACACATGCACACACAAATTAACGCTTGCCATTCCAAAAGCTAATTGTGTTTTTGTGTGTATAAGTGTGTGTGTGTGTTTTTTTTGGTCTGTTTTGCACTCTTGATGTTTTAGAGATTCACCCCTTCACTGTTGAGTCATTTTTTCTGCATCCTGGCTGATTTGTAGATTGTATGCACAACAAAAACTGTTTTTTTTTTCTCATATTTTTGCCAATTTCCCATTCATTTCCTATGGGGGTCATTTTTGACCCGAAGGTCCTGAGTGTGACTATTTTAAGACCACTTAGACTTTTCAAATCATGTCCCCAATTTTTTAGGGTGTTCATATACCAAGTACCAATAAAGTCACCAAGTTTCGGACCATTCCGATGAAGCTACGATAAAAAAGCGTATTTAAAAAAATTCGGGTCAGAAATGACCGAAGAGCCCCAGAGGGTTAATGCTTTAAAATAGCTTGAATGTAATTTGACACCCTTGCTTCATTTAGTATACATGAGTATTCATGAATATGCAAATTAGCCCCACCTCCACTCACAACTTTACTCAAGTTACCTGCACAATGGAGTCGCTTACAACGGGTAATTAACATGATTAGCCTTTGGCTCGACTACATCACACAGCTAATAATGTGTTGCTAATGTTAGCATGTTCCCAGAGTCAGACGCTGCTTTCTAAACAGAAACGCGTTGAACATCACAGAACGTCAGTGGAGAGGCGTAACATACCACATGCTATATTGTTAAATGTTCCCAACAGAAGAATAGCATGACCTGCTTCTCTTGAGACGCTTCAGAGAATAGTTAATGAGCCCGCCCACATATTCACGTGATTGGTTAGAATATAATAACTGATATATAATACAGTATTGATATAATAGTTTTGTACACTTTATTCATTGCACAGTGGGAGAAGCCGTGGTTTCGGCTGTTGATGCTCAAAGCAAACTGATTTAATGTAGTTTTTGCACATGTATTTTCAGACACTGACTGCTCATCCCTTCTGAAGCTGTTTTTGGTCATGAAACATGTAAAATGTGCATTTATGACCAAAGATAATCCAATATTTCTAATCTCAGGGCATTAATTAATTAAATGAGTATAAAACAGGTGTTTTAGTTTGTGCTCAGGTACGGCTTTAAAGCAGTCGAACACTGTCAAACTCTGATCATTCAATTAAAAGTCATTACAGATGTTGTGTTTGGTTTCTTTTCACACATTCTGTAGTTGTGTGTTATTACTGCAGTGTTAATTTAGTTGACGAAGAATTTTAGTCAACAACCTTTTTTCACTGAAAACGAGACGATAACTAAATAAAAACTAGTGTTTGATGACAAAAACTAAAACGAAAATCAACCGTCATTTTCAGTCAGAACTGATGTCCTGTGTCACAGATGCGCTCATTTGATCTGAGCTGATCTAACCGCTGGAGAACACACGGCTCACACACCCCCAATCCAGCGCTCCAGAGCGGCTCACAGTCAATCAATAACACACATTTATGCCAGGCAATTGTTTATGAACTAATGCAGAAGAATAATGACAATGTTTACTTTATGATGTTCATATAGTAATGTGTTTTAGACGGGTGTAATGATGCATATTTTATCTCCTCATCTGAACTTGAATGAGCTCCTGCAACTGCAATAGTAAGGCGAGATTTCAAAATAAGAGTCCCGGTGTATTTCTAGCTGGTTTATAATTAAAAGTCACGCATTATATATTCGTTTTTGCTTACACAATAAACTGTATTTAATTTAATTCCCATTTAATTCATAGTCAGGAGGAAAGACCAGTATTTGACACATATTCAATAAAGTATCAGGGTTATAATAGTTCACTAAAACTAACTTTGTTACTTGAAATTAAATAAATAAATAAACAAACTTATTTGAAGCTTTAGCTTAACCTGATATACTAACTAAAACAGAAATACAAAGTTATAAAAACTACATCGATGTTTTTAAAAACAAACACAAAAGTGAATTGAGCTCTTTCGTGTATTTTTAATGTCAAAAACAAAATGATGTCAAAATGTCAGTTATGTAAGGCTTAAATGCTTAATATATTACAATTGAACTAAACTCGTAAGATTTTAGTCGACTTAAACTAGACTAAAACTCAAAACAATTCAGGTGACTAAAATATGACTAAAACTAAAATGGTATTTTAGTCAAAAGACTCAAAATATGTTGTCAAAATGAACACTGAATTACTGACTGTACATCGATCAGGCATAACTTTATGATCCTAATATTGTGTTGATCCTCCTTTTGCTGACCCGTCGAGGCATGGACTCCTGAAGGTGTGCTGTGGTATCTGGCACCAAGATGTTAGCAGCAGATCCTTTAAGTCCTGTAAGTTGTGAGGTGAGGCCGCTTGTTTGTTCAGCTCATCCCACAGATGCTCGATTGGATTGAGATCTGGGGAATTTGGAGGCCGAGTCAACGCCTCAAACCTGTGCTCCTCAAACGGTTCCTGGAGCATTTGTGCTTTGTGGCGGCGCATTATCTGCTGAAAGAGCCACAGCCACCAGGGAATACCGTTTCCATGAAAGGCTGGACATGGTCTTAGGCATCAATGAGCCTCGGCCGCCCATGAGCCTGTGGCCGGTTCTCCACTGGTCCTTCCTTGGAGCACTTTTGATAGAGACTGACCACTGCAGACCGGGAACATTTGGAGATGCTCTGACCATCAGTCGTCTAGCCTTGTCAAACTCGCTCAAATCCTCACGCTTGCCCATTTCTCCTGCTTCTAACACATCAACTCTGAGGACAAAATGTTCACTTGCCACCTAATATATCCCACCCTCTAACAGGAGATGAAGAGATCATCAGAGTTATTCACTTCACCGGTCATAATGTTATGCCTGATTGGTGTATAGTTAACTGTAATTTATCCCTGTGATCAAAGCTGAATTTATCATCATCATTACTCCAGTCTGGAGTGTCACATGACCCTTCAGAAAACATTCTAATATGATGATTTGCAACGTTTATGATTATTATCAATGTTGAAAACAGATGAGCTGCTTAATATTTCTGTGGAAACCTTGACATGTCGTCTTTTTTAGAATTATTTGATGAATAGAAAAATAATTTTTTGGTACAATTTAATGCATTAGTAGCTATGTTTCCATCCCCCTATTTTATGCACGTTTTGGGATATTGCATAAAAAACACTGGATCGAAACATAAACAATGCGATCAATTGAGGCGGATACACTTTTATCCGATAAGAAGACCAAGTTAGAAACACAATTACTGAATAAATCCCTCGATCCACAACCAGAAACTCATGAGCTTCAACAGAGGATGTGATTGGATAACTGGACTAATCAGCGGACCAATCACATCGCAGCATCTCAAATGTGATTCTGAAAGGCCCGAGTCAAAGTCTGTGATCAGAATGATTTGGTTTAGCTGCGTTAAATGCGCTCCCAGTCGTCTAGCCTCGTCAAACTGGCTCAAATCCTCACGCTTGCCCATTTCTCCTGCTTCTAACACATCAACTCTGAGGACAACATGTTCACTTGCTGCCTAATATATCCCACCCACTAACAGGAGATGAAGAGATCATCAGAGTTATTCACTTCAGGTTGAGGACTACTTGAGTTTATTTACCAGATAAAAGTGTTTAAACCACTAAAGAGCAAAGTTTTGTGAATGCTGTCATTACTGGTTTATTACATCATCACTTGTGTCAGTTCTGGTCTGAGTTGATGTGTTTAGTCCAAATGTGGCGGTTGAATACAGTCAGTACTGGTCGTGGTCGTTCTCTGGTTCTGGCGGCTCGATGATCTGCAGGCACTGGTCGGCTAACTCCAGGAACAGCGGCTCCTGCATGGCGTCTTTCACGGCTTTGGCTTTATTTCCAGCCGAGTCGACTGACATCATCAGCCGGCGGAGATGAGGATTCCTCAACAGAGACTTCAGCGCCTCTGAGTCACCTGAGAGAGAGACATCTGTGAAGCTGCTCACACACACACACACTCTGACACTCTCACACAGACACACACACACACACAGACACTCAAACACACACACACACACACACACTCACTCACTCACTCACTCACACACACACACACTCACAGACACTCAAACACTCACTCACTCACACACTCACAGACACACTGACACTCAAACTCACACTCTCTCTCTAACACACACACACACTCACTCACTCTCTCTAACACACACACACTCACTCACTCTCTCTCACACACACACACACTCTCTCTCTCTAACACACACACTCACTCACACTCACTCACACACTCACAGACACACTGACACTCAAACTCACACTCTCTCTCTAACACACACACACTCACTCTCTCTAACACACACACACTCACTCTCTCTCACACACACACTCACTCACTCACACTCACTCACACACTCACAGACACACTGACACTCAAACTCACACTCTCTCTCTAACACACACACTCACTCACTCACTCACTCACTCACTCTCTCTAACACACACACACTCACTCACTCTCTCTCACACACACACACACTCTCTCTCTCTAACACACACACTCACTCACACTCACTCACACACTCACAGACACACTGACACTCAAACTCACACTCTCTCTCTAACACACACACACACACACACTCACTCTCTCTAACACACACACACTCACTCTCTCTCACACACACACTCACACACTCACAGACACACTGACACTCAAACTCACTCACTCTCTCTAACACACACACACTCACTCACTCACTCTCTCTCACACACACACACACACACACACACACACACTCTCTCTCTCTAACACACACAGACACACTGACACTCAAACACACACTCTCTCTCTAACACACACACACACCCTCACTCTCTCTCACACACGCACTCTCTCTCTCACACACACACACTGATATCCTTCATACCGAGCTGCTGAAGTTTCTGTAGTGGCACTTTGTCAGTGTGACTGTCTTCATCAAGGAGATCCTCAACCATCCACGGCTGCTCGGCTGAAATCAAACATAATGGCTGTTGGTAGCCGATCTATAACATGTGTGTGTGTGTGTGTGTGAGTGAGTGAGTGTGTGTGTGTGTGTGAGAGTGAGGGACTGAGTGTGTGTGTGTGTGTGTGTGTGTGTGTGTGTTCGTTCACTCACCGCTGCTCACTGGTGCTGGGCTGCTGGAGGCCGGATCTGATTCTTTAATTGGCTGACATGAATCTATGAGAGGAGGAGAAATAAAGACTTGTTTTTAATCTTAACGCTTTAACACATTGCTAGTATGTTTTAGCATGTTTTCTAACTTGCGTAGCATTCCGCTAACATGTCACTAACATATTTTAACCCATTAACATGTTAACAAAATGCTAATGCTAACAGCACGAATGGAAACGCGTCAATTTCGCAAAAACTCCCATATATCGCAAAAAGGTTTTTACGCTCGCATGAGGGGGTTTTTCAGGCAATTCGAAAAAGGACATTTTCGCAAAACTGCAATGGAAACAGTTTTTTCGCATTTACAGGTCAGCTGATACGGTCAGGCATTGCTCTCACACAGGGCCTACATATTATTATTTTCCACTCAAGTATGTCTAATAATGAGATCTTATGTCGTTAAAACGACATATATTATATTTATATAGCTTTCCTGTAGCTCAAACAGTAGAGCATGGCGCTAGCAACGCCAAGGTCATGGGTTCGATTCCCAGGGAAAGCAAGAACTGACAAAATGTTAAATGTGTACCTTGAATGCAATGTAAGTCGCTTTGGATAAAAGCGTCTGCCAAATGCATAAATGTAAATGTTAAATATTTTCTCCTATTAAGTTAAGTGGCGTAACTTTATAATGACGGACTCGGTGCATCCACAAATATCATAACTATCTACAGGCCGACTGTAATTAAGACATATATTCAAGAAATGCATTAAAACAGAAAGACGCTATAGTTTCAGCCTCGCTCAAAGACTGAGGAAACAGGCCAGCACGTCAATCCATTCCCCACGATCTTGCTTTGCTTCTTATTTATTAAATATACAGCCAAATAGTTGATCAAACATTGATCAAAATTAAAATACAATTTATACAAAACGAAATTAATTTTAAAGAAAGACTTTCTAGAAAACACAATTCAATGAAATGCTCAATCCATGTCCCCAGACATATGCGCATCTGATTATGTGCCTTACTCATGCTGCTCACTTTTCATAATCAACATATGAGATTACAAGATTATAATATTTAGACATAGCCTAGCTATATGAAACTAAATAGGCTACGTTTTCTTTAACCATCTGTCCGACGAAGTCGTCGTCGCCTTCTGATGGATTTTTTTCTTATTCCAGCGCAAACTCTCAATACTCCGTCATTGTTAGCCATACAGATAGGCTAAGCGCAAGATATAATTATAAACAGTAAACTGTCTACTTTTATTTGTGTTCACTCAATAACAGCAAAGGCCGTGGACTCTGCACGGATTATTTTGCACTCCACTCCAAACGCTGTCTTCATTTATAACATATATTTTGTTTATTAAACTAAAAGTTTATCATTTCAAAAGCATTTCTAAATTCAGTTTATATTTACAACAAACGAAATTCCGAGCCAAAATAACGAAGTGGTAAAAAATTCAAACATCTCGCTCGTCTCTGTATGCGTCACAATAATCTGCGTATGTAAAAGTCGATCATTCTTTATAGATGATGGTGTGTTTGGACAGAAGACGAGTTCTTTATTAAACTTATAAAAAACAATAGAATATAAAATTACACAATTTATCATAACACCTCATGTGTGCCGCTCAAGTATAAGGTGCTTTCCTTGCCATCAATGCTTGGATAACACACACACACACACACACACACACACACACACACGTCTCATTAATAATAATGGCGTGCGGTGGCTGGGATACACATAAACCGAACAACATAAGTGAATGATTTATCACGAGAGGAAAAAAATGGTTTTAGTCGCATAACATCAGTTAAAGGAAACGACGTCATTTCACAATAGAAAATATCGCAAAAGTTTTGCGCAAATCTGTAATGGAAACGCGGCTAGTGATGCAAGTTACGAAATATACATATTAACGCATAATTCAATTCTCCATATGAAGGTTTATGTGTTTCATTATTTATATTGATTAAATAAGTTAAAAACAAGACATGGTTTGTGGTAGCTACTGATTATTGACGTCCATTCATCCTTTTTCCATGCCGCGATTCCCAGAGAAAATAAATGTTTATAAATAAACAGAATATTGGACTCACCATCATCTTTGTGTCTTTTAAAGCAACTCACTGAACAACTAGAACAAAGGGAAAGGTGTTATTGAGCAAATATCCAAAAGCAACAGTTACAGTCGAACATGAATAAAAGTCTTACTATCTGATTCTGCAGGCTGGACATCTGTATTTAGGGACATGTTCGCTGCACACCCCGCACAGCTGCATGACTGATGGAGTATATAATATTTAATATTTCGCTACTGGAACCACGTGCTTGTGTTGATGACAGCAGCGTGTGGGACTTTTAACTCATATCCGCGTGTAGCGGTTCCGGTGTAGAGTGCTGAGGTCACAGTGTCCTTCCCCACGTGTGTGCGTGTGTCAGTGTGATCAGCGGTCAGCAGCTCAGAACCGAACCGAAGCCATGCTGAAGTCCGTGAGTCGCGCCGTCCAGCTCGCAGCCCGTCTGTCCAGCAGGAGCTCCGCGCCGGCCGCTCCGGCCATCAGACCCGCGCTCCGCCTCAGCAGAACCTTCACCAGATCCATCTGGAGCCTGAGCAACAGCGGCGCGGCGTCCGGATCCAGGCCGAGGCTGCTCACCGCGACGCGGGCTCTGCCGACGGTGTCCTGCGGCTGCGGGAGTCTGCACACGGAGGGTAAGCGCTCATTACATACACACCAACTAAACACTACCATAACTAAAGTACTATAGCTACTAATTGGTCATGGAAGGAGAAACCAGACCCATATATAGAACCAGGGTTATTAAAGTAAACCATGAAAACAATTTTGTTACTTTAAATAAAATAAACGTCAATTGAATGTCAATTACTAAGGGCAACTATTTCTCATTTTCATTTATTTAGTTTAATTTGTAATGTACTTATCATTAATAAACTATGGAAGCTTGTTTGCGACTTTTTATCCAGCAATTCTCTTTTTCCTCACAGTTTCGAGTTTATATTTCGCAATTCTTAATTTTTCTCGCAATTGTGTGTTATAAAGTCAGATGCCAAAGACCGATATAAACGCGCAATCCTGATTTCACGAGTTCACACTTACATATAATTTATGGAGAGTAATTTAAATGCGTATTTGGCGTGCTGTCCGGGGGGAGGGCTTCGAGCTCGGAATATGGCCCGAACCCAAAGTACCCCCCGTGTATGTAAGTGGTTGATGAAATAAAAGTGGTGAAAAAGGGGTGGTGGAGGGTTGCTGGAAAACTGTCAATGAACAGAGGTAAGACTGCTGCGTGTATATATACCTCTTATTGATGATTAGCTGATTGCTCTCCACCTGTGTCAATTATCTGAACGTGCTCCTCCCGAACTTTGTTTATAAAACATCATATAAAATAAAAAAATGTCCCCCTTGGACTTTTCTCGTAGTTGCGAGTTTATATCTCGCAATTCTGACTTTTTTCTCGTAATTGCGCTTTTATATTTCACAATTCTGACTTTATAACACGCAGTTTTGAGAGTAAGAATTGCGAATATAAACTCACAATTGCGAGAAAAAAGTCAGAATTTCGAATATAAATTCGCAATTCCGAGAAAAAAGTCAGAATTGCGAATATAAACTTGTAACTGCAAGGAAAAAAGTCAAAAGTGAATATAAACTCGTATTAGCAAGGAAAAAAGTCAGAATTGTGAATATAAACTCAGAATTGCGAGGAAAAAGGTCAGAATTGGTAATCTAAACCTGTAATTGTGAGAGAAAATTTCAGAATTGGGAATATAAACTCGTAATTGTGAGAAAAAAGGTCAGAATTGGGAATATAAACTCGTAATTGTGAGAAAAAAGGTCAGAATTGGGAATATAAACTTGTAATTGCGAGAATAAAGTAAGAATTGGGAATATAAACTTGTAATTGCGAGAATAAAGTAAGAATTGGGAATATAAACTTGTAACTGCAAGGAAAAAAGTAAAAAGTGCGATTTTATAAACTTGTAATTGCGAGAAAAAAGGTCAGAATTGCGAATATAAACTCGTAATTACGAGAAAAAAGGTCAGAATTGCGAGATATAAACTCGTAAATGCGAGAAAAAAGGTCAGAATTGCGAGATATAAACTCAAAAAAAAATTAAAAGGTAATTCCGACCACTCGCACTTCTGACGTTTTTCTCACAATGATGAGTTTTTATTCGCACTTCTGACTTGTATCCTCGCAATTGCGAGTTTATATTTGCAATTCTGACTTTTTTCCTCATAATTACGAGTTTATATCTCGCAATTCTGACTTTTTTTCTTGTAACTGTGACTATATCTCACAATTCTGACTTTTCTCGCAATTACGAGAAAGTCAGAATTGCAAAAATAAACTCGTAATTGTGAGAGAAAGTCAGAATTGCAAAAATAAACTCGTAATTGAGAGAGAAAAGGTCAGAATTGTGAGATAGTCAGAATTGCGTGATATAAACTCGTAAATGCGAGAAAAAAATCAAAATTGCAAATATAAACTCAAAAAAAATTAAAAGGTAATTCCGACCATCTTGCACTTCTGATGTTTTTCTCACAATGACGAGTTTTTATTCGCACTTCTGACTTGTATCCTCGCAATTGTGAGTTTATATTTGCAATTCTGACTTTTTTCCTCATAATTACGAGTTTATATCTCGCAATTCTGACTTTTTTTCTTGTAACTGTGACTATATCTCACAATTCTGACTTTTCACGCAATTACGAGAAAGTCAGAATTGCAAAAATAAACTCGTAATTGTGAGAGAAAGTCAGAAGTGTGAATATAAACTCGTAATTGCGAGAAAAAAATCTAAATTGCAAATATAAACTTTAAAAAAGGTATAAAATTAAAAGGTAATTCCGACCATCTCGCACTTCTGACGTTTTTTTTACAATGACGAGTTTTTATTCGCAATTCTGACTTTTTTTCCTCGTAATTACGAGTTTATATTCACACTTCTGACTTTCTCTCGTAATTGCAAGAAAAGTCAGAATTGTGAGATATAGTCACAATTACAAGAAAAAAAGTCAGAATTGCAAATATAAACTCGCAATTGAGAGGATATAAGTCAGAAGTGCGAATAAAAACTCGTAACTGCGAGAAAGTCGTAATTACCTTTTCATTTTTTTAATTCCGTGGTGGAAACAAGGTTCCATAATAAACACTATAGAGATATTTAAAAAAATAAAAACGGCAATAAAACGAACTTAATTACTAACTAAAATTAAAATGAAAAACTAACACTGATAGAAAGTTACAACAATAATTAGAATATTCCATGGTAATAAAGGTGATGTCATATCCTGCAATATTTGCATATGCATCATCAGAGCATCTCAACAGGTGAACCCCAGCATGTCATCTTAACCAACCAATGAGATCTCATCCATTACTGGTGTCAGTAAAACATGCGTGTGTGTTTATTCTTCAGGTGATAAAGCGTTTGCAGAGTTTCTCACAGATGAAATCAAAGAAGAAAAGAAGATCCAGAAGAACACGAATCTTCCTAAAATGTCCGGCGGGTGGGAGCTGGAGCTGAACGGCACAGAAGCGAAACTCGTCCGCTCGGTGTCCGGAGAAAAGTAAGACAAGCCGATTCACACGGTACTCCTCATTTAAATAATTCATATGCGGAATAAAGGGGCGGGGCCTGGTTGAGTTGGTTAGTAGTGTGTTGAAACTGGCGGTTATCGGAAGGGGCGGGACATTTCCCAAACACCAATCACAACACACTGCTCCAGCCGACCAATCAGAGCACAGTGTGCTTTTCAGAAGGAGGGGCTTCATAGAGACAGAGCGTTACTGACAGACTGGGAAGAGAGGAGCCGCAACAATGGAGGGAAATTATAGGTCCTCTTTAAAAATCACGTCATGTTTGTGTTTGACAGAGTCACCATCACGTTCAATGTGAACAACAGCGTCCCGCCACAGCTGGAGGAGGAGCCTGAGCAAACGCAGAAGAGTCAGGAGGACGAGGTATCATCCGCTCACATTCACACCAGTTATTGTGTAACAAGGTGAAACTATTAGCTACTAGCTTAGCACAAAGACTGGAGGTAAATGGCTCCATCTAGCCTTGCTTAGCACAAAGACTGGAGGTAAACGGCTCCAGCTAGCCTAGCTCAGCACAAGGACTGGAGGTAAACGGCTCCAGCTAGCCTTGCTTAGCACAAAGACTGGAGGTAAATGGCTCCATCTAGCCTTGCTTAGCACAAAGACTGGAGGTAAACGGCTCCAGCTAGCCTAGCTTAGCACAAAGACCGGAGGTAAATGGCTCCATCTAGCCTTGCTTAGCACAAGGACTGGAGGTAAACGGCTCCAGCTAGCCTAGCTTAGCACAAAGACCGGAGGTAAACGGCTCCAGCTAGCCTTGCTTAGCACAAAGACTGGAGGTAAACGGCTATAGCTAGCCTAGCTCAGCACAAAGACTGGAGGTAAACGGCTCCAGCTAGCCTTGCTTAGCACAAAGACTGGAGGTAAATGGCTCCATCTAGCCTAGCTTAGCACAAAGACTGGAGGTAAACGGCTCCAGCTAGCCTTGCTTAGCACAAAGACTGGAGGTAAACGGCTCCAGCTAGCCTTGCTTAGCACAAAGACTGGAGGTAAACGGCTCCAGCTAGCCTTGCTTAGCACAAAGACTGGAGGTAAACGGCTCCAGCTAGCCTAGCTTAGCACAAAGACTGGAGGTAAACGGCTCCAGCTAGCCTAGCTCAGCACAAAGACTGGAGGTAAACGGCTCCAGCTAGCCTAGCTTAGCACAAAGACTGGAGGTAAACGGCTCCAGCTAGCCTAGCTCAGCACAAAGACTGGAGGTAAACGGCTCCAGCTAGCCTAGCTCAGCACAAAGACTGGATGTAAACGGCTCCAGCTAGCCTAGCTGAGCACAAAGACTGGAGGTAAACGGCTCCAGCTAGCCTAGCTCAGCACAAAGACTGGAGGTAAACGGCTCCAGCTAGCCTAGCTCAGCACAAAGACTGGAGGTAAACGGCTCCAGCTAGCCTAGCTTAGCACAAAGACTGGAGGTAAACGGCTCCAGCTAGCCTAGCTTAGCACAAAGACTGGAGGTAAACGGCTCCAGCTAGCCTAGCTCAGCACAAAGACTGGAGGTAAACGGCTCCAGCTAGCCTAGCTCAGCACAAAGACTGGATGTAAACGGCTCCAGCTAGCCTAGCTGAGCACAAAGACTGGAGGTAAACGGCTCCAGCTAGCCTAGCTCAGCACAAAGACTGGAGGTAAACGGCTCCAGCACAAAGACCGGAGGTAAACGGCTCCAGCTAGCCTAGCTCAGCACAAAGACTGGATGTAAACGGCTCCAGCTAGCCTAGCTGAGCACAAAGACTGGAGGTAAACGGCTCCAGCTAGCCTAGCTCAGCACAAAGACTGGAGGTAAACGGCTCCAGCTAGCCTAGCTCAGCACAAAGACTGGAGGTAAACGGCTCCAGCTAGCCTAGCTTAGCACAAAGACTGGAGGTAAACGACTCCAGCTAGCCTTGCTTAGCACAAAGACTGGAGGTAAACGGCTCCAGCTAGCCTAGCTTAGCACAAAGACTGGAGGTAAACGGCTCCAGCTAGCCTAGCTTAGCACAAAGACTAGAGGTAAACGGCTCCAGCTAGCCTAGCTCAGCACAACGACTGGAGGTAAACGGCTCCAGCTAGCCTAGCTTAGCACAAAGACTGGAGGTAAACGGCTCCAGCTAGCCTAGCTCAGCAGAAAGACTGGAGGTAAACGGCTCCAGCTAGCCTAGCTCAGCACAAAGACTGGAGGTAAACGGCTCCAGCTAGCCTAGCTCAGCACAAAGACTGGAGGTAAACGGCTCCAGCTAGCCTAGCTCAACACAAGGACTGGAGGTAAACGGCTCCAGCTAGCCTAGCTCAGCACAAAGACTGGAGGTAAACTGCTCCAGCTAGCCTAGCTTAGCACAAAGACTGGAGGTAAATGGCTCCAGCTAGCCTAGCTCAGCACAAAGACTGGCGGTAAACGATTCCAGCTAGCCTTGCTCAGCACAAAGCCTGGAGGTAAACGGCTCCAGCTAGCCTAGCTTAGCACAAAGACTGGAGGTAAACGGCTAAAGCTAGCCTAGCTCAGCACAAAGACCAGAGGTAAACGGCTCCAGCTAGCCTAGCTCAGCACAAAGACCGGAGGTAAACGGCTCCAGCTAGCCTAGCTCAGCACAAAGACCGGAGGTAAACGGCTCCAGCTAGCCTAGCTCAGCACAAAGACCGGAGGTATATGGCTCCAGCTAGCCTAGCTCAGCACAAAGACTGGAGGTATATGGCTCCAGCTAGCCTAGCTCAGCACAAAGACTGGAGGTAAACGGCTCCAGCTAGCCTAGCTCAGCACAAAGACTGGAGGTATATGGCTCCAGCTAGCCTAGCTCAGCACAAAGACTGGAGGTAAACGGCTCCAGCTAGCCTAGCTCAGCACAAAGACTGGAGGTAAACGGCTCCAGCTAGCCTAGCTCAGCACAAAGACTGGAGGTAAACGGCTCCAGCACAAAGACTGGAGGTAAATGGCTCCAGCTAGCCTACTGCTCAATAAGTGACTAAATAACGCCAACATTTTTCTATTTACATGTTATGATGTGTATAGTCACAGCGTGTACAAATATCAAGGTTACGTGAGACTCAGCCATCTTATAACTGTATACATTCTGTAAGACACTACATCATTGAGCAGCTCAACTAGTTATTACCTTTTTTTCCTGTGTTTTCAGCCTGACATTGTCTCGACGCCCAACTTCGTGGTTGAGGTGATCAAACAGGGCACGAAGAATTCCCTAGTGTTTGACTGTCATTTCCCAGAGGATGAGGTGGGTTTTATTTCCTGTTAGTGTGACTGAAGGTCCGTCTGTCACGTGTTCTCAACCAACCGCTGGGTTTCACATCCAAAGCTCTTTGTCTCTGAGCAGACCGGTCATGGCGAGGGCGAGGAGGAGAGCGACATCTTCAGCATCCGCGAGGTCAGCTTCCAGCCGGAGGGCGACGTGGACTGGAAGGAAACCAGTTACACACTCAACACAGACTCTCTCGACTGGGTCAGTCATTTCTATAGCGCTTCATGCACGCCAGACGGTTTCAGAGCAGGAAAACAACACATACTGCAAATATAAAACTACTCATTTACAAATGTTGATTACATCTATAGAAACAATATATTTGAAGTTTATGCTAAATATATTTTATTACTAGGGGTTCAAGCACGAAACCCTTTTGTAACCGTTAGAATTGTCGAAAGATCATCATTCTCCTCTAAAAGGGATCGTGCAGACCAAACCGTAAGTCGTAGAGACCTGAAACTTTGAGGACTGGTAGTGCCCACACCGTCTACGATGTCACCAAAGCTCGCCCCAATCGGCCTAACGGGGGCGTTACAGCGGGCAAAAGTATGAAGTGGCTCATAACTCCTAAACCGTTAGGCCTCGGATTCAATTGATTGGTGAAATTTTCGGGTATTTTGGATTTTTTTGAAAAACCTACTTTTATTAGTCCTAGGTTTTTGGGTCTGATCGGAACTACACCAGTGCAGAAACATTCTCTCGAGTCGGATTGTCAATAATTAATAAAAAAACCCTGAAATTTCAATTCACGCTCACAACGGGACGCCAAAACGTTCACAGTGGGAGGAGCCACTTTTACTAAACTGGCTATAACTTGTGAGTGGAATGAGATATTCTCACCAAACTTGGAACATGTATGTATGGGCTTAATCTGAGGTCACATGAACAAAATTGCGGTGACTGGCCACTTGGTGGTGCTATAATGGGGGGAAAAAAAACATGAAAATGGTTATAACCACCAAAATGTTAGGTCAGTTGACTTGAAAATTGGCATGTAGTGTCTTTGTCCAAGGTGCCATGATTGACTATGAGGACATTTGCATATCTTGAAAAACATGGCCGCCATCGACCAATGAAGTTTGAGCACCTATTAGACGAGGTTAACGGAGGCGGATCGGAACGAATTTCGGTGGGCCTGTTCGACTCTCTGAGAAATTAGAAAGAAATAGACCACTAGGTGCCTCTGTAACCATGTGGTGTTTCACACACACACACACACACACACAATATTCATATCATTCGTTAGATTTCCTCATACTGAACAACTTTCCCTCTAGAACCCTGCTGTCCATCAAATCGCTCGTTAAATATTCATGATTATGTAAAAAAAACTACTTTTGTGAACTGGTCCTAGTCTTTTCACTCAACTGCAGTACAATTCTCCAGACTCTCCAGGTCAAAAATTATCAACAGATGTTGACCTTTGGCATTTGGATGGCTATAATTGGGTCATTTAGAAAAAGGGCGTGGCAAAATATACTAAAAAAATATAAATATAAATCCTAAACAACAACTCAACCTCACAATATTTGGTGAGCATGTGACATGATTTTAAAGATGTAAACTTTTATGGAAATCAGAGCATAGGTGGCGCTGTAATTGTTATAAAGCTTTATAAACCATATATTTCCTTAGTAAATTGGCTGTAAATGGTATTTTCCTTATGATGAAGTGGTTACATGCTTGGTGTATAAAGCATCATATATTTTTTGTGCTTGAACCCTGATATTGCTGCTCATATCTATATTTTTGACCCAATAAAGGGACTTTATTTAAAGGTGTGGACATTACATTTTAAATTTTCCTTGCTGTGGCACACAATCAATCGACTTGACCTCTGACCCCTGTGACTCTCCAGGCCCTGTATGACCATCTGATGGACTTCCTGGCTGACCGCGGCGTGGACAACACGTTTGCGGAT
The DNA here is from genome assembly GCA_023566225.1 of Romanogobio albipinnatus. Taxonomy (NCBI): domain Eukaryota; kingdom Metazoa; phylum Chordata; class Actinopteri; order Cypriniformes; family Gobionidae; genus Romanogobio; species Romanogobio albipinnatus. The sequence goes on from CM042242.1 coordinate 2,351,191, forward strand.
GAGCTGATTGAGATGAGCACTGCACTGGAGCATCAGGAGTACATCAAGTTCCTGGAGGAGCTCAGCACTTTCGTCAAATGCAAATAATCCGTGCGGTGGAGGTTTATCCCGAACTCTGTGATGCTTCTGCTTCTGGAGTGATGACGGGATGAACATGAAGGCAGAATAGTTTTGTATTTAATTTTATATCATTGTTTCAAGTTATGCGCACACCGGTTCAAATGTCAGATGGCGAGGATGTGAACTAAACATTCATGAGAAATAAAACTGAGAGGAAATATTGAGCCGTTTGTCCTGCTTTACTTTCAATATGATTATAGTGTTGCTGAAAAGTGAAAAATGTGATTCTCCTTAATGTGTGTGTGTGTGTGTGTGTGTGTATATACATATATACACACACATACACATATACAGGTGCTGGTCATATAATTAGAATATCGTCAAAAAGTTGATTTATTTCACTAATTCCATTCAAAAAGTGAAATTGTATATTATATTCATTCATTACACACAGACTGATCTATTTAAATGTTTATTTCTTTTAATTTTGATGATTATAACTGAGAACTAAGGAAAATCCCAAATTCAGTATCTCAGAAAATTAGAATATTACTTAAGACCAATACAAAGAAAGGATTTTTAGAAATCTAGGCCAGCTGAAAGTATGAGCATGTCCAACACTCAACACTTAGTTGCGGCTCCTTTTGCCTGAATTACTGCAGTGATGCGGTGTGGCATGGAGTCGATCGGTCTGTGGCTCTGCTCAGGTGTTATGAGAGCCCAGCTCTGATAGTGGCCTTCAGCTCTTCTGCATATCTTCCTCTTCACAATACCACATAGATGTTCTATGGAGTTAAGGTCAGGCGAGTTTGCTGGCCAATTAAGAACAGGGATACCATGGTCCTTAAACCAGGTACTGATTGCTTTGGCACTGTGTGCAGGTGCATATGTGCTTGAACCCTGATATTGCTGCACGTCTAGAATCTACATATATACATGAATATATAAAATCTACACTCACCTAAAGGATTATTATGAACAGCACACTAATACTGTGTTTGACCCCCTTTGGCCTTCAGAACTGCCTTAATTCTACGTGGCATTGATTCAACAAGGAGCTGAAAGCATTCTTTAGAAATGTTGGCCCATATTGATAGGATAGCATCTTGCAGTTGATGGAGATTTGTGGGATGCACATCCAGGGCACGAAGCTCCCGTTCCACCACATCCCAAAGATGCTCTATTGGGTTGAGATCTGGGGACTGTGGGGGCCATTTTAGTCCAGTGAACTCATTGTCATGTTCAAGAAACCAATTTGAAATGATTGGAGCTTTGTGACATGGGGCATTATCCTGCTGGAAGTATGGATGGGCACATGGTGGTCATAAAGGGATGGACATGGTCAGAAACAATGCTCAGGTAGGCCGTGGCATTTAAACCATGCCCAATTGGCACTAAGGGGCCTAAAGTGTGCCAAGAAAACATCCCCCACACCATTACACCACCACCACCAGCCTGCACAGTGGTAACAAGGCATGATGGATCCAAGTTCTCATTCTGTTTACGCCAAATTCTGACTCTACCATCTGAATGTCTCAACAGAAATCCAGACCAGGCAACATTTTTCCAGTCTTCAACTGTCCAATTTTGGTGAGCTTGTGCAAATTGTAGCCTCTTTTTCCTATTTGTAGTGGAGATGAGTGGTACCCGGTGGGGTCTTCTGCTGTTGTAGCCCATCCGCCTCAAGGTTGTGTGTGTTGTGGCTTCACAAATGCTTTGCTGCATACCTCGGTTGTAACGAGTGGTTATTTCAGTCAAAGTTGCTCTTCTATCAGCTTGAATCAGTTGGCCCATTCTCCTCTGACCTCTAGCATCAACAAGGCATTTTGGCCCACAGGACTGCCGCATACTGGATGTGTTTCCCTTTTCACACCATTCTTTGTAAACCCTAGAAATGGTTGTGCGTGAAAATCTCAGTAACTGAGCAGATTGTGAAATACTCAGACCGGCCCGTCTGGCACCAACAACCATGCCACGCTCAAAATTGCTTAAATCCCCTTTCTTTCCCATTCCGACATTCAGTTTGGAGTTCAGGAGATTGTCTTGACCAGGACCACACCCCTAAATGCATTGAAGCAACTGCCATGTGATTGGTTGATTAGATAATTGCATTAATGAGAAATTGAACAGGTGTTCCTAATAATCCTTTAGGTGAGTGTATATAGAGAGAGAATCTACATATATACACATGTATATATAAAATCTACACACATTACACTCATATATATATAGATAGATAGAGAGCGAGAGAGAGCAAGAGAGAGACTACATATATAAAAGCTACACATATATAAAATCTACATATACATAGAGAGAATCTACATATATAAAATATACATATAAATCTACATATGCATACATAAAATCTGCATTTACATATAAAATATACTTATATAAAATCTACATATACATATATCAAATATACATATATAAAATCTCTATACATGTAGATATATATATAAATTTAGATATTTACATCTCACAAAAGTGTGACATTTATGCATTTAGCAGATGATTTTTTATGATTTTAAAAAGAGTCTATATTTGTAATATACAATGCCAGGTTTATTAGGAGAAATTGGCATGAAACCGGCGGGACTTCCTGTTTGACTTGATATATATATATATATATATATATATTTTTTTTTTTAAATGTAATTAAAAATAAAATTTAAGTGCTTAAACTGCAACGTTTTCATTCAAATAAATTGTCACAATACAAAAACCTTAATATTTCTAAAATACACTATGGCATGCATGATCATTTATTTCTGGTTTATAGCTTTAAGATTTAGGCTTAGTTTACACTAAACTAAACTTCACTTCATCTGTGTTCACAGTGTTGTGTCATTTTTAAACCACAAAACATTTCTGCAGTTCTGTACTTTAGCATGGACTCAAATAAAGCTAGTGAGTGATGAAGGTTAAAAATAATTCTTTATTTTCACATAAATAAAATATTCACAACATTTAAAAACATCCCTCAGACTCCGGGTGGATGAACGGCTCACAGGACGACAGACAGATAGTCACACACCTGCAAAGACGAGAGCAGATCACGTGATTAGAAAGCCTTGATCCAGAAGCAGAAAGCCACTCTGATTGTGCGTATGGAAACCTTGCAGCTGATCATGAGGTTTGGGGATCCGTCAGTGTTGAGGGCCATAGAGAAGGTGGGGTTGTGAAGACAGTCCTCCATGTGCTCGGTCACACGTCTTTCTAGAAGATTCTCCAAAACCTCCGATGAAACGTTCCTGCCCTGAGGAGACATGAGAGAAGACGTCAGGTTACTATACAAGACCATTCCTCTAGTGGTCACATGGGCTAATACAATATTCACTATATTCTACTCCATCCAGACCAATCTAATTCAAAATCATTCAAATAAACACACAAGTTATTAAATGTTAAATGAACACATGATAAAACAATACAACATGCATATAAAATAAGTACATACATTTGCTTAATTATGAATTTAATTCATTTCTCATTACTAAATTTGCTCAAGTCTAGAGAAAAAATAAAATCAATTAAATTAGATTAAACGAATATGATTGAATGTTAAATTAACACATGATAAAAATCAATAAATAAATTAGATTAAAATAAATATCTATGAAAAAGCCTAGAGTAAAACTGTAAAAATATGAATAATAATACAAATATTAAAATGGGTAACATGAACATGCAAAGTTTGAGAAATACCTTTTATTTATTTTATTATTTATTAATTTATCCATTTATATATTTTATATTTTAATATATATAAATAAAATAAGAAATTATAGGGATTAAATATTTTAATCTATTCATTTTTTCTTCATTTTAATCTAATTTATTTATTTTTATTTGAAATATTTTTAATACGTTAATTTAACATTTAAACACTTAATTTCTCACACTCAAATTAGTTTGAAATAAGCACACAAACGATAAATTTAACAGTACATTACAAATATGATTGAATATTAAATTAACACATGATAAAAATGTAATGATAAATGAGATTAAAATAAATATCTATGAAAAAGCCTAGAGTAAAACTGTAAAAATATGAACAATAATACAAATATTAAAATAAGTAAATTAGCTTAAATAAACATGTAAAGTCTATCTATCCATCCATCCATCTATCCATCCATCCATCCATCTTTCCATCCATCCATCCATCCATTTATCTCCCTAACTATCCATCCATCCATCCATCCATCCATCCCCCTAACCATCCATCCATCCATCCATCCATCCATCCATCCCCCTAACCATCCATCCATCCATCCATCCATCCATCCCCCTAACCATCCATCCATCCATCCATCCCCCTAACCATCCATCCATCCATCCATCCATCCATCCCCCTAACCATCCATCCATCCATCCATCCCCCTAACCATCCATCCATCCCCCTAACCATCCATCCATCCATCCATCCCCCTAACCATCCATCCATCCATCCATCCCCCTAACCATCCATCCATCCATCCATCCATCCATCCATCCATCCCCCTAACCATCCATCCATCCATCCATCCCCCTAACCATCCATCCATCCCCCTAACCATCCATCCATCCATCCATCCCCCTAACCATCCATCCATCCATCCATCCCCCTAACCATCCATCCATCCATCCATCCCCCTAACCATCCATCCATCCATCCATCCATCCATCCATCCCCCTAACCATCCATCCATCCATCCATCCCCCTAACCATCCATCCATCCCCCTAACCATCCATCCATCCATCCATCCCCCTAACCATCCATCCATCCCCCTAACCATCCATCCATCCATCCATCCATCCCCCTAACCATCCATCCATCCCCCTAACCATCCATCCATCCCCCTAACCATCCATCCATCCATCCATCCATCCCCCTAACCATCCATCCATCCATCCCCCTAACCATCCATCCATCCATCCATCCCCCTAACCATCCATCCATCCATCCATCCATCCCCCTAACCATCCATCCATCCATCCATCCCCCTAACCATCCATCCATCCCCCTAACCATCCATCCATCCCCCTAACCATCCATCCATCCATCCATCCATCCATCCCCCTAACCATCCATCCATCCATCCATCCATCCATCCCCCTAACCATCCATCCATCCATCCATCCCCCTAACCATCCATCCATCCCTCTAACCATCCATCCATCCATCCATCCATCCATCCCCCTAACCATCCATCCATCCATCCATCCCCCTAACCATCCATCCATCCATCCATCCATCCATCCCCCTAACCATCCATCCATCCATCCATCCCCCTAACTATCCATCCATCCATCCATCCCCCTAACCATCCATCCATCCCCCTAACCATCCATCCATCCATCCATCCCCCTAACCATCCATCCATCCATCCATCCCCCTAACCATCCATCCATCCATCCATCCATCCATCCATCCATCCATCCATCCATCCATCCCCCTAACCATCCATCCATCCATCCATCCCCCTAACCATCCATCCATCCATCCATCCCCCTAACCATCCATCCATCCCCCTAACCATCCATCCATCCATCCATCCATCCCCCTAACCATCCATCCATCCATCCATCCATCCCCCTAACCATCCATCCATCCATCCCCCTAACCATCCATCCATCCATCCATCCATCCCCCTAACCATCCATCCATCCATCCATCCATCCCCCTAACCATCCATCCATCCCCCTAACCATCCATCCATCCATCCATCCATCCATCCATCCATCCATCCATCCATCCATCCATCCATCCATCCATCCATCCATCCCCCTAACCATCCATCCATCCATCCATCCATCCCCCTAACCATCCATCCATCCCTCTAACCATCCATCCATCCATCCATCCATCCATCCATCCATCCATCCCCCTAACCATCCATCCATCCATCCATCCCCCTAACCATCCATCCATCCATCCATCCATCCCCCTAACCATCCATCCATCCATCCATCCCCCTAACTATCCATCCATCCATCCCCCTAACCATCCATCCATCCATCCATCCCCCTAACCATCCATCCATCCCCCTAACCATCCATCCATCCATCCATCTCCCTAACTATCCATCCATCCATCCATCCATCCCCCTAACTATCCATCCATCCATCCATCCATCTCCCTAACTATCCATCCATCCATCCATCCATCCATCTCCCTAACTATCCATCCATCCATCCATCTCCCTAACTATCCATCCATCCATCCATCCATCCATCCCCCTAACTATCCATCCATCCATCCATCCATCTCCCTAACTATCCATCCATCCATCCATCCATCCATCTCCCTAACTATCCATCCATCCATCCATCTCCCTAACTATCCATCCATCCATCCATCCATCCCCCTAACTATCCATCCATCCATCCATCCATCTCCCTAACTATCCATCCATCCATCCATCCATCCATCCATCCATCCATCCATCTCCCTAACTATCCATCCATCCATCCATCTCCCTAACTATCCATCCATCCATCCATCTCCCTAACTATCCATCCATCCATCCATCTCCCTAACCATCCATCCATCCATCCATCCATCCATCCATCCATCCATCCATCCATCCATCCATCCATCCATCCATCCATCTCCCTAACTATCCATCCATCCATCCATCCATCCATCTCCCTAACTTTCCATCCATCCATCCATCCATCCATCCATCTCCCTAACTTTCCATCCATCCATCCATCCATCCATCCATCTCCCTAACTATCCATCCATCCATCCATTTATCTCCCTATCCATCCATCCATCCATCCATCCATCCATCCATTTATCTCCCTATCCATCCATCCATCCATCCATCCATCCATCCAAAAGAGAGCCTTAAGAATTGTAAATAAAACTACTTATGGAGCACCAACTAACCCACTTTTCATCAAAATAAAAGCACTAAAATTCAGAGATTTGGTAGAATTTAAAACTGCACAAATTATGTATAAAATATATAATCAACAATTATCAAAAAGTATCCAAGGGTTGTTTCAAATGAGAGAGAGCAAGTATTATCTGAGAGGACATTTGGTATTACAAAGGAAAATAAGAACAAATGTTAAGAACCACTGCAGTACAACCAAAGGAGTTCATTCATGGAATAACTGCAGTGAAGAGATGAAAACATGCACAACAAGGAGTCATTTTAAGAGAATATTTCAAATTTAAATATTGAAGGGATATGAAAAGGAATTGAGATGTTAGTATCGTCTACTGACCGTATGTTTCTGGGATGTATAAAAAGTCTAGTTTGGTTGGGTCTTATTGGGTGTAATATAGATAAATGGAAAAGAAGATGTATGCATCTGGGTAATATTATATGAATATAAGCACTGGAAGTAGATATATAGTGTATGTTTATGTAAATATGTAAAGCAATGATTCTATTTGTGTTTAATTAAGGGAAAAATAGAGATAAGGGGGGGGATAGGACTAGAAAAGTTTTTTGAACATGGGAAATTGTTTAGTTTTTTCCTTTTGAAGTACTTAATTATTAATAATAATTTTGGAAGTGTGTATAGAGAAGTGTATGTTCTTTTTTATTTGGTATTTTTAATTATATTGTAAGTATGTAGGCATGTATGATTCAGGTACATATATATTTTCTCCTGATATTATATTACTTTTTTTTTTTTTTACATGTTCAAATAAATAATAATAATAATACAAATCTATCCATCCATCCATCTATAAAAAAATAAGAAATAAATAGGGATTAAATATTTTATTAATCTATTAATTTTTATTCATTATAATCAAATTTATTAATTTGAATATGTTAATTTAACTTATTTCTGACACTCAAATTAGTTTGAAATAAACACAAATGATCCATTTAACAGCACATTATTATAGTAAGTAGAAAATATATATAATAAAAGTAACTTCATAGAAACAAAATATTAGATAACATTTTTAGTGTATTAATTGGGTGTTTATAAAAGAGGTCTTTTAAATTTTAGGATGGGGGTCCTAGTTTGGAGCTCTGGGAAGGTCTTGTTTAAGTCTCATTACCAGCTGATCATGCATTGGCAATAAAAAAAGTGATTAATACTGGACAACTGCAACTTTAAGAGTGTACTTACAATAGTGTTGATGTAAAGGCCACATGGACATGATGTAAAATGGCTGTTCACTGTCAGATTATTCCTGCACCAAAAGAGCGACACAATGAGGACATGACACGGATGGGTTTTGCAGGAAATATTGGTTTATGGCGAACACTTACGCATGACATATGGGGCATATGATCCGTCCCCCCTGCTCCATCCCCTCCAGCACCGAATCCAGATACTGCTCTTCATAGTGCACGCTGCGGTTATATTCCTCAAGGATCGAGAGCTCTGAAGCAGGAGAGAGACGTGGAAATGATCTTAAATGTTTCAACACAATCCTCACACCTTTAAATCAATGCATTTCCACAATTTGCAGGTTTTTCACGACCTGATATAATGAGAGAAACCTTGTGCGATGAGCTCCCGCTGGATTTCCTCAAACGCTGAAAGCTCATCCAACTCCTGCTGTGCGGTGTACACCTGAGGAGGAACGGTTATGATGACAAATAATGCATCTTCACACCAAGTTTGAATATTCAATAATTCAGATATTAAAATTAGAAATGGACATAGCAACGCCTCAACAGAAATTGTCTGACTTTTGAGCCGTTCGTTACTATTGGATACATTGTCACGTTACAATAATCACATTTATTTAGTTTTATTGACCACGATATTATCATTGATATTTGTCTGAGAGGGGCACTTTTGATTCATTTTGAAAAAGGGCAGGGGCTCGAGCACCCAAAGCCCCTCCCCCCCTCTGCTCAGCGCTCATTAACCCCGGCGAGAGCAGCCTTTCCTCGGCCAGTCCTTCAGCCGCTGGCTCTGATGTCTCTGTGGTGGTTAAACATGAGATATAATTCATCTTGTGTTGATCTAACGGCTGATCTTTGCTCTCATGAATCATCATTTGCTGTCTGCCAAATCGTTTTGTCTGAGGGCAAAGAGAAGTTTCATAACTTTATTTTTTAAGGATATTTAAATACACATGCAGTGAAGATAATGTAGGAGTTGCCTGGACCACATTTGTGTGGCTATTAAAGGTCCCGTTCTTCGTGTTGTTTTGAAGCTTTGATTGTGTTTACAGTGTGCAATATAACATGTGTTCATGTTTCGCGTGTAAAAAAAAAAAACAGTATCTTTAACACAATTTACTATCTGTACACTGCTGTTTACACTGTCCTAAAAACGGCTGATGAGTTCCTTGTTCTATGAAGTCCCTCCTTCAGAAATACGTAACGAGTTCTGATTGGGCCAGCGGTTCCAGTGTTGTGATTTGACAGCAGCTTAGCCCACGTAACTTGCACGGAAAGGTCACGCCTCTTAACAGGAGATGTATGCGCTCAATGATCTCTACAGCGTCCCTGGGAAAGCCAAACAAAGGTGATTTGACTCCGGGATGGCGACAAACACACTCAAACGCACCACTTCCTTTTCTCCACGCGACACGTCCTCTTCTCCACATGGGACAGCAACAAGACCACGCCCCCTTTTTCCGCGTATTCTTGTGGGCGGAGGTTAGTCTGTTCTACTGACGTCATTAATGAAGGAAGTACCAGGATGTAGTCCAAGCCGGCCGTTCGCTGTAGGCTTTGAAAGGGAACTTCTGTTAAATAAAATATCTCGCTTGGCATTGAACTTTGAGCTTTATAATTTTACAGGTATTATTTATGCTCTAACAGCAACATTACACACTTACTAAAGTTTGAACAGTGGGATCACGAAGAACGGGACCTTTAATGTATAATACATTTTTTTATGAAAATGAAAAGAGGCAGAGGTGTTTTATGACATATTTCTCCTGGAGAAACGCGCATCTATTTCGCTTCAAACGCGCGTCCAATTCGCTGTGGACGCGTGAATGGATTCAAAATGTTCAAGCGTCCAACTACCCAGTAAACACAGAACGTTCCCATAACGTTCCCATATGGTTCCCGTTTGGTTATTTTTGTGGGGAACCAAATAAGAACGTTCTGGAAACGCTCTCTTTTGGTTGTGTTTTTGTAACCGTTCCCAGAACGTTCCCTGCAGGTTATTTTTAGGTGTATTTTTTTTATAATGTTTATTTGTATATTTCGTTACTGTGCGCCTCTGATCTGCGAGCGCTTCTCCAGCACGCGCTTTCTTTCGTCTTCCACAGAAAGCCGCGCACTCGCGTAATTTAAAAATTAACGGTCACTTCGTTTTTACCGACTGACTAACATTAGTTTATCGATCTTTATTGAATAATATGTTATAATTAATAAATACACCAGTGTAAATAGTGTGATTTCAGAGAGATTTGACTCGTAATTGAAGACAACATGATGTTAACCGAGGAGTTTTGGTTTACTGACCAAAAGAGAGAAGCGTTCCGTTAATTCAGTTGTAAGAAAATAATGCAATGTCATCCCAGTTAAAGTCATCTTTATTCATTATTAATGTCTGAGAATAAAATTCATATTTTAAACCCCATATTGTGTTGAAGTCATTGTTATTTGGCACTTAAACGTAAAGCCTGGTTGTGGTAGTGTCAGTGATACAAGTTACGAAATGAACACATTAATGCATAATTCAATTTTATTTAATCCTCCATATGAAGGATTATGTGCTTGAATTATTTCTATTGATTAAATAAGTTCAAAACAAGACATGGATTGTAGGAGCTCCTGATTATTGACGTCCATTCATCCTTTTTCCATGCCGCTTATACCCTATGGGCCGCTTATACCCTATGGGCCGCTTATACCCTATGGGCCGCTTATACCCTATGGGCCGCTTATACCCTATGGGCCGCTTATACCCTATGGGCCGCTTATACCCTATGGGCCGCTTATACCCTATGGGCCGCTTATACCCTATGGGCCGCTTATACCCTATGGGCCGCTTATACCCTATGGGCCGCTTATACCCTATGGGCCGCTTATACCCTATGGGCCGCTTATACCCTATGGGCCGCTTATACCCTATGGGCCGCTTATACCCTATGGGCCGCTTATACCCTATGGGCCGCTTATACCCTATGGGCCGCTTATACCCTATGGGCCGCTTATACCCTATGGGCCGCTTATACCCTATGGGCCGCTTATACCCTATGGGCCGCTTATACCCTATGGGCCGCTTATACCCTATGGGCCGCTTATACCCTATGGGCCGCTTATACCCTATGGGCCGCTTATACCCTATGGGCCGCTTATACCCTATGGGCCGCTTATACCCTATGGGCCGCTTATACCCTATGGGCCGCTTATACCCTATGGGCCGCGGGCATTGCTGGACGATTACTGACGTACCGCAGGGGAAATGATATCGGAGTAAAGAGGTTAGGGGAACGTTCTGGGAACATTCTGGGAAGGTTAGGGGAACGTTCTCCAAACCAACAGGGAACGCTCTATTTACGTAAAGAGAACTTTCCTGGCTAACCAATAGAGAACATTAGGATGCCTGTTCTGGGAACGTTCTGGGAACCAAAAACTAACGTTCCCAGAACCAGAAACTAATGTTCCCAGAACGTTCTGGGAACCAGAAACTAACGTTCCCAGAACCAGAAACTAATGTTCCCAGAACGTTCTGGGAACCAGAAACTAACGTTCCCAGAACCAGAAACTAACGTTCCCAGAACGTTCTGGGAACCAGAAACTAACGTTCCCAGAGCCAGAAACTAACGTTCCCAGAACCAAAAACTAACGTTCCCAGAACGTTCTGGGAACCAAAAACTAACGTTCCCAGAACCAGAAACTAACGTTCCCAGAACGTTCTGGGAACCAGAAACTAGCGTTCCCAGAACCAGAAACTAGCGTTCCCAGAACCAGAAACTAACGTTCCCAGAACCAGAAACTAACGTTCCCAGAACCAGAAACTAACGTTCCCAGAACGTTCTGGGAACCAGAAACTAGCGTTCCCAGAACCAGAAACTAACGTTCCCAGAACCAGAAACTAACGTTCCCAGAACGTTCTGGGAACCAGAAACTAGCGTTCCCAGAACCAAAAACTAACGTTCCCAGAACCAGAAACTAGCGTTCCCAGAACGTTCTGGGAACCAGAAACTAGCGTTCCCAGAACGTTCTGGGAACCAGAAACTAGCGTTCCCAGAACCAAAAACTAACGTTCCCAGAACCAGAAACTAGCGTTCCCAGAACGTTCTGGGAACCAGAAACTAGCGTTCCCAGAACCAAAAACTAACGTTCCCAGAACCAGAAACTAGCGTTCCCAGAACCAAAAACTAACGTTCCCAGAACCAGAAACTAACGTTCCCAGAACCAGAAACTAACGTTCCCAGAACGTTCTGGGAACCGAAAACTGTTATCTGGGTAGACGCGATATTTGGGTTTGGTGTGAACACAGCATGACTGCTCTACTACATCTATTCTAGCAAATCTCCTGCTCATTGTGGACGGTTTCAAAAGAGCCTAACTTGGATATCCTTTAAGCCTTTTCACTTCTATTTTCCCTCAGTCCCAACTTTTTTTTGAGTGTTGCCGCCATAAAAATCAAAATTCGTTTATAAACACACTTAAGTTGGTCAATGAAAACTTTGAAAATCTTTGCGTTGCACTTTTGACAGTTAAATTAAGGTTAAAGAGAATTAACAAATCACTGATTTAATTGCATTGTACAACTTTTCTGGATTTGGGGTGGAGTTTAAAACCCTGTGAGCGACACGAGGGTTTGCGTGTCTCAAGACTGGTACAAACCGGTCCACAATACGCACATCTCGGATGCCGTTTCCGCTCCACAGCGACGGGAGGCCGTGGTTGGACGACTGTAAGACGCTCCACTCCTCCTCCATCACCTCCTGTACGAGCAGAGAGCGGCTGGATCCGGACGAATCGTCTCCCATCTGTCTGAACTTCTCCAGTAACCGCGACCGGCTGTTCTTCAACCGCTCCACACAGCGCTGGGGACACAGAGCAGAATCTCACATCAACACTTTAAAGGGAACCGGCTCATGAGGTTACATTAAAACTGGACTATAGATGCTCTGACCATCAGTCGTCTAGCCTCGTCAAACTCGCTCAAATCCTCACGCTCGCCCATTTCTCCTGCTTCTAACACATCAACTCTGAGGACAAAATGTTCACTTGCTGCCTAATATATCCCACCCACTAACAGAGATCATCAGTGTTACTCACTTCAGGTTTATGTTTTAACATAAAGACATTTAGATACATTTAGATAAACCATGTAAGATAATATTTACTTTCTAATTCTATATACTATTCCCTACACTGCAAAAAAAGCTTAAAATAAGCAAACTAATCTTGATTCAAACAGAAAACAAGATTATTTTTCTTACCCCATTGGCAGATTATTTTGCTTATTTTAAGCAAAAACTCCCTTAATTTTGAGTTATTTTCCCCCAAAACAAGACAAAAACTTTAGCTTGTCTAGTAAATGCTTCTTAATGTAAGATTTTTTTAAATATTTGGACTGAAACAAGACAAAAATAAGTCAGAAAAGCATTTTTTGCAGTGTAGTTTCAGTGTGTTTATTGTTATTTCACCTTTTGAGATACATTGCCTCTCTATCAATGCCCTAAGGTCTGGGGAAGTGTTCTGGTTCGGTTAGACACGAGATTTGCCATGTTTTGACTGTGGACTAGATTCAGATTCAGATTATTTTATTTAATGCCATGTGAGCATTCAAAGCTATTTTCATGGCAAAAATTCAACTACAAAAATACAAATATCATATAAATGCAATAAAAAACAAAACAGCAAGTCATATTATACAAGATGTTTTAAATTAACATATGATAAAAAATCCAAAACCTTTTCAGGCATAATCTCATTAAATACGTCCTTAAGTGAAGTAACTTCATAAAAGAGCATTCTGCTTGTAATAATTCCAGGACAATCCAATAAAATATGTTTAACAGATAAAGGAATTTTACAAAACATACATAAAATTGGGTCTTCACCCTTAAGCAAAAAAGCATGGGTCAAACTTGTGTGACCCATACGACATCTGGTATAAACCACTTGATCAAGTCTAGTTTTAAAATTGTGAAAAAATCTGTTTGTAATTTCTGGATGAATTCCATACAATTTATTAGTCTTGTACATATTCCACTCTTCTTGCCACTTATTTAAAATATATCGATTAATAATCGGTCTGATGTCTGAAGGAGGAATTTGACATTCATTAACCTCCTGATTAAGAGCATCCTTAGCAGCTGCATCAGCTCGTTCATTTCCTGAAAGTCCCACATGTCCTGGAACCCAGCAAAAGATGATACTGAAGAACTGATTTAATAGATAATCCACTTTTGTTAAGATGCAGTCCACTAAAGGATGATCAGTTTTTAAAGTGTCCAATGCTTGAAGACAAGATTTCGAGTCTGTAAAAATTATAGAATTTTTTTGTTGTGTATTTTCAATGTGTTCCAAAGCCAAAAGTAAAGCACGTGCTTCAGCAGAAAAAATTGAGCATTGTTTTGGAATACGTATTCCATAGCGTTGATGTCCAGTCACCATTGCTGCTGTTACACTATTTTCCACCTTCGAACCATCTGTGAATATAGGTATATGAAAAGGGAATTGGTTTCTTATGTCCAAATATTGCTGTCTATATACATTTGGATGAGTCACTCCTTTCCTCTGATGAGCCAAATCCAAATTGATATTAGGCTTCTTTAATTTCCAGGGAGATATAGAATTAAATTGTATTTGACTTAAAATGTTCAAATTTGTATTTAAGTTCTCCAAGTGTGGTTTAATACGTATACCAAAGGATCTGATGCTTTTAGGTTTGCTCTCATACAAAGGAGTAAATTGTGGGTTGAAGACTGTAGAATAGGCAGGATTGGTTTTATTTGCCTTTATTTTGACAGCATATTGGAGTGAGAGCTTCAATCGTCTATTTTGAAGGGAAGGTTCATTGGCTTCAATGTACAAACTTTGCACTGGCGAAGTTCTAAATGCTCCCAAGGCAAGTCGTAAGCCCTGATGATGTACTGAGTCAAGCATCTGCTTATATGATTTTCTGGCAGAGTCATATATTATGCTTCCATAGTCCAGACGGGAACGAATTAGTGTTCTATAGAGTCTCAAAAGAACAATGTAATCTGCTCCCCATTTTGTTTTTGCCAATACTTTCATTATATTCATAGCTTTAAGACACTTGATTTTTAGTAATTTCAAATGAGGGATGAAAGTCATTTTGTTGTCAAATAGAAGTCCCAAGTACTTGATTTCCTTAACAACATTAATCGGTTCTCTATTAATGAAGAGTTCTGGATTCTGTGGACTAGTGAATATATTCATAATCTATTGGCATAAAGAATAAACCAGCACTAATTCTCATTCCTGTGATGGAATAATAGATGAACTGGTTGATTTGTATTACTGTAAATGGCATCACAATGAAAACAATAACGTAATTGTCCTAAATAGTCTTTATTTTACATTCTTGTATGCAAGACAGGATACATTTCGCTCTTTTATAACACGACCTGTACCTGTTGCTGAACAGCTTTCGTTAGATTCTCGAGCAGACATGACATTTACCTTCCTGTATGTCTCTTTCCATGGCGGAGTCGTGCCTTTGTACATGGATCTGTGTCTCTGGACCGCGTCCATGCCTCGACTGAGCCCAAAACACTTCCAGCAGAACCCAAACACTTCCAGCAGAACCCAAAACACTTCCAGCAGAACTCAAACACACAAACAACAAGCGAAGCGGATGGTCGCGGGGCTTTTAACCTCACGCACACCCGGATGTTGTTTCAGCGCTCATGGGATTTGTAGTCCGTAATCTCTCCGAGATTAAAATTTTATTAAATTGATACAATTTGATTATTTATATAAGGTTATTTAGACACAGACAGATATAATAAGTATAATAATAACTATTATTATTATTAATTAATATTAAAATAATATAATAATAGTTATTATTATTAATTTTATATTGTTCGTTTGAATTAAAGGGATTTTTACTCACTAGTTTTTTTATTCATTTCATTTATTAGTATGCATTTTATAGAAGTTGTTTTTGTGATAAAATATCAAATATATTAATTTAAAAATAACTATTATTAATTAATATTAAAATAATATAATAATAGTTATTATTATTAATTTTATATTGTTCGTTTGAATTAAAGGGATTTTTACTCACTAGTTTTTTTATTAATTTAATTTATTAATATGCATTTTATAGAAGTTGTTTTTGTGATAATATATCAAATATATTCATCTTGAAAATGAATTCATATTAAAATAATAGTATTCAAATGAATGTTACAATAAATATAGATCAACCATGCACATAATATGTATTTATTTAATGTATTAATTATTTATGAATTTATAATTATTCTACCTTTTTTTGATAATGCATTAGTTATAAAACATTACCTTTTGTTTGCATTTTAAATGATTTTATTTATAAAATAAAAAATATATTCATTATTTAAACAAATGTTATAATTTATTTATAATTTTATTAATATTTATCCAAAGAAATATCAGATCGGTTTTACTAAATAAGCTGTGTATAAAAAAAGATGCACAACGTATTATTATAATATTGTTCATTTGAATTAAAGTGCTTTGATTTCACTTGTTTTTATTCAGATTGTTTCTTTTTTGTATGCAAGTTATTTTTGTGATAAAAATCAAATATAGTAATTGAAATAAATTCAAATGAATAAAGATCAACCATGCAAGATAATGTTTACATTTCACATAATATGTTTCATTGTAGGCTATTTATTTTTTATTTTATGAAATATATTAATTATTCATGAATTTATAATTATTTTACCTTTTTTGATAATGCATGAGTTATAAAATATTACCTTTTGTATTTATAAAATAAAATATTTATACAAACTGCATAATTCATTTATCATTTTATTCATATTTCTTAAAATAAATATAACAATAAACACATCTGATTTACTAAATATGCTAAAAGGTATTATTATTATTATTATATTGTTCATTTGAATTAAAGTGATTTGATTTCACTTGTTTGTATTCAGATTGTTTCTATTTTTAATTTTATAAAAGTTATTTTTGTGATAAAAATCAAATGTATTAATTGTATTAAAATTAAAATAATAAAATAATAATATGAATATGTATTTATTATTTTATGATAATGCATTAATTATAAAACGTTTCCATTTGTTTGACTTAATAAAATAAAATACGTTATTTATACAAATTGTATAATTTTTATTTGTATTAATATTTCTCTGTTTTACTAAAAAGATCAAATACAGTCCAAATTTAAAGCTGCTTTCAAGCCATGAGATGACAGCACGTGACGTTCTACTCGGAGCTACTCGCGTCCTCGGACCTCCGACTGGGAATTCCGCGGTCATGTGATACAAGTAGAAGATTCCCAGTTTACAAGTTGCAATTCCGAGCGCCTCTACTAGGACATATTTACTGATCAAATATAGACTCTTACTAATAATAGCAGCGAATACTAACATGATGCAACAGCACACAGCTGGGCTGAGCTCTACTCTTGCATAAGTGTGCGCGAGGTGTAATCAGTGCGTGCTGACCAATCTATCACGTTTGATCTTTGACCCGTGGAGCAGGGAGTCGTGCACGCGCCTCCTCACTCAGATGAACTGCTCGGAGAGAATAACACCCGAGATCCGCTGCGATGGCAAAGGCAGAGTACTCAGAAACTGCAGAGCCCAACCAGATCGGAGCGGATTCGGAGTCCGATTCGGATCCGGATGAGCACTTGCCCAGTGTGGACGCCGGAGCGGGGCTCGGGTCAGTCCGGCGGACTCAGGTGATCCACAGCGGGCATTTCATGGTGTCCTCGCCGCACAGCGACTCAGTCCGGAGGAGAAGCGCAGCTCTGTATAATTATGATCATCACGACACTGTCAGTAAACCGGGCTGCCAGACCTACCGCTTCGGCCCGCTCCGGTCCCGCCGGCTGAGCATCGACCCCACGCTCACGCGCCTGTTCGAGTGCATGACCCTGGCGTACAGGTACCGATACAGATAACCGATCCACTCTAAATTACCTTACAGATCCGCCTCAGGATAATGCTTACATTACAGTTAACACTACAGTTACACTTATACCTCACCGCAATGTTTACATAAGTGTAAAACTGCACATATAACTGATATTTTAAGTAAAATCACCAGATGTCTGTGTTTATGTTGTTACAAAACATCTAAACTGCAGTTAAATTTAATTTTAACTTATATTTTACCTCACTACAATACATATATTACTATAAAACCATTACTGTTAAATTAGTTGAACTTATACCTGCTTGTAATGTTTACATAACTGTAAAACTGCACATATAATTGATTTTTAATTGATATTTATATTGTTACACAACATCTAAACTGCAGTTAAATGACCATTTACTTTAAATTTTACCTCCCTACAATACTAACATTAACATAAATTACTACAGTTGAACTTATACTGTAATGCTTACATAACTGTAAAACTGCACATATAACTGATATTTTAAGTGAAAATCACCTGATGTCAGTGTTTATATGGTTACAAAACATCTAAACTGCAATAGATATATTACTGTAAAACTGTTAGAGTTAAATTAGTTGAACTTATACGTCACTGCAATGTTTACAAAAGTGATAAACAGTGCAAACAACTGATATTTTAAGTGAAAATCACCAGATGTCAGTGTTTATATTGTTACAAAACATCTAAACTGCAGTTAAATTACCATTTAATTAAAACTTTACCTCACTACAATACATTACACTACAACCATTAAAGTTAAATTACTACAGTTGAACTTATACTGCAATGTTTACATAAGTGTAAAACTGCACATATAACTGATATTTTAAGTAAAATCACCAGATGTCAGTGTTTATGTGGTTACAAAACATCTAAACTGCAGTTTAATTACTTTTTAACTTATATTTTACCTCACTACAATACATATATTACTATAAAACCATTACTGTTAAATTAGTTGAACTTATACCTGCTTGTAATGTTTACATAACTGTAAAACTGCACATATAATTGATTTTTAATTGATGTTTATATTGTTACACAACATCTAAACAGCACTTAAATGACCATTTACCTTAAACTTTACCTCACTACAATACTAACATTAACATAAATTACTACAGTTAAACTTATACTAACACATAACTGTCAAACTGCACATATCATTTTAAGTGAAAATCACCTGATGTCAGTGTTTTATATTGTTACAAATCATCTAAACTGCATTTCAATTACCATTTACTTTAAATTTTACCTCACTATAATACTACCATTAACATAAATTACTACAGTTGAACTTATACTGCAATGTTTACATAACTGTAAAACTGCACATATAACTGATATTTTAAGTGAAAATCACCAGATGTCTTTGTTTATATTGTTACACAACATCTAAACTGCAGTTAAATTACATTTTAACTTATATTTTACCTCACTACAATACATATATTACTATAAAACCATTACTGTTAAATTAGTTGAACTTGTACCTGCTTGTAATGTTTATATAACTGTAAAACTGCACATATAACTGATATTTTAAGAGAAAATCACCAGATGTCAGTGTTTATATGGTTACAAAACATCTGAACTACAGTTAAATTTAATTTTAACTTATATTTTACCTCACTACAATACATATATTACTATAAATCTGTTAATTAGTTGAAGTTATACGTCACTGCAATGTTTACATAAGTGATAAACAGCGCAAACAACTGATATTTTAAGTGAAAATCACCAGATGTCAGTGTTTATGTTGTTACAAAACATCTCAACTGCAGTTAAATTACCATTAAAGGTGCAGTGTATACATTTTAGCGGCATCTAGTGGTGAGGTTGTGAATTGCAACCGCTCACCCCTCCCTTTCAAAGCTACGGTGGCCGACACAGGACAAATATGTCGTCGTCTGAGACGGCAGAGAGTAGCTAGCGCTCTGTAGAGCAGTTTGTCCCTTTAGGGCCACCGTAGAAACATGACGGGGCAAAATGGCGGCTTCACTGTAAGGAGACCCGCGGTGTGTGTAGATAGAAACGGCTCATTCTAAGGTAATAAAAACATAACGGTCTTTATACACCACTGAAAACATAGTTATGTATATTATAGTGCATCTCTGTCAATAGATCCTCATAAATACTACACACTGCACCTTTAAGTGAAATTCGCCTCACTGTAATGTTTACATTATGAAAACATAATGGGGTCATTCCGTGTCAACTCACTTTTGTTTTTTATTTTTGTTTTTCTGGTGAAAGAAATACACAAATGAAGAAGAGAGCCAAAATATTAAATGTCACAGATGTACTGAGTAATCCACTGTTTTGTACAGATTTGGAGCCAAATTAGAGCGGTGTAAAAATGACTTTAGAAAGATGGCAGCATTATTGTTTTATTTGTACACAGAGATTGGTAGCTCTATTAGTGAAATCTGTGGACTTTAGCAATCTCTGTTAGACTATAAGCCAATGGTGATGGTTTAAAAATGGGGAAAAGCACTTTTTGAGTTTTTTTGCCCCAAGTTTGCAAGCCTGTAACTCAAGAAGTATTAAAATATCTCTTAATATCTATCTCTTAATATCTCATCCATGGCATTTCATATTTTGGCTTTCATCACTATTTATGTTTGTGTTTCTTCAGAAAAAAAAATATTAACAAAATCAAAAATTTACTCTGGGGAAGTTTCCGAAATTTGTTTGATCTGACATGGTTTAGATAATCCACGTTATTTATATCAAACCTGCACTATAATAACTTTAATTGTCATGATGATTATTATTATTATAGTGCAGGTTTGCAATAAATATCACTGAAAGTTGGGAATTATGTAATGCGAATGTGAAAATAAGTGAATGAAAAAAGATTTATAATTTACACTCACCTAAAGGATTATTAGGAACACCTGTTCAATTTCTCATTAATGCAATTATCTAATCAACCAATCACATGGCAGTTGCTTCAATGCATTTAGGGGTGTGGTCCTGGTCAAGACAATCTCCTGAACTCCAAACTGAATGTCGGAATGGGAAAGAAAGGGGATTTAAGCAATTTTGAGCGTGGCATGGTTGTAGGTGCCAGACGGGCCGGTCTGAGTATTTCACAATCTGCTCAGTTACTGGGATTTTCACACACAACCATTTCTAGGGTTTACAAAGAATGGTGTGAAAAGGGAAACACATCCAGTATGCGGCAGTCCTGTGGGCCAAAATGCCTTGTTGATGCTAGAGGTCAGAGGAGAATGGGCCGACTGATTCAAGCTGATAGAAGAGCAACTTTGACTGAAATAACCACTCGTTACAACCGAGGTATGCAGCAAAGCATTTGTGAAGCCACAACACGCACAACCTTGAGGCGGATGGGCTACAACAGCAGAAGACCCCACCGGGTACCACTCATCTCCACTACAAATAGGAAAAAGAGGCTACAATTTGCACCAGCTCACCAAAATTGGACAAAAAATGTTGCCTGGTCTGATGAGTCTGGATTTCTGTTGAGACATTCAGATGGTAGAGTCAGAATTTGGCGTAAACAGAATGAGAACATGGATCCATCACGCCTTGTTTCCACTGTGCAGGCTGGTGGTGGTGGTGTAATGGTGTGGGGGATGTTTTCTTGGCACACTTTAGGCCCCTTAGTGCCAATTGGGCATGGTTTAAATGCCACAGCCTACCTGAGCATTGTTTCTGACCATGTCCATCCCTTTATGCCCACCATGTACCCATCCTCTGATGGCTACTTCCAGCAGGATAATGCCCCATGTCACAAAGCTCCAATCATTTCAAATTGGTTTCTTGAACATGACAATGAGTTCACTGGACTAAAATGGCCCCCACAGTCCCCAGATCTCAACCCAATAGAGCATCTTTGGGATGTGGTGGAACGGGAGCTTCGTGCCCTGGATGTGCATCCCACAAATCTCCATCAACTGCAAGATGCTATCCTATCAATATGGGCCAACATTTCTAAAGAATGCTTTCAGCTCCTTGTTGAATCAATGCCACGTAGAATTAAGGCAGTTCTGAAGGCCAAAGGGGGTCAAACACAGTATTAGTGCTGTTCCTAATAATCCTTTAGGTGAGTGTACATTATTACATTTTTAGTGCAATCTCACCACAGTGAGAAACTGAAGGTAGGTGTGAGACACTCTCCTAAATTCAGTCTTGCTTTCGAAACCGCTGTGAAATCCTTGACTGAGTTAAAAAAACCCTCATCTGGACTTTGATAGGAGTTGGAAGACAAACGAGGTGAGAGTTATAGAATAACGAATTTTCTTGATGCAACACACAGACAGAGCTGTGTTTTTTTAGCCGTCTCACCTCTGACCAGAATATTGAATGTCTTATTTACTTCAGTATATTGAGACATTTATTTTAGGCGATCCTGCTTTAAATCTTTTTAAGGTTTGCATGTACTATATCGGGCCCAAAGCATTTCCTCACATTTAAAGACTTCTCTTGAAGGTCTAAAATCTGAATTATTCTTTGTCAAAAGGCCTGGAGAAACTTCTACACACTAGCTGGTAGAAATATATTGTGATGCAACGTCAATATGACTTTGGCCGTGAGTCAGCAGTAGCAATTTATGACATGCCAATGACCTGACGTCAAATGAAACGAGAAATCATGTCAGCTTAGGAGGGCCATCAAAAACATCTGCTCATATCAGCACATATGACAATAGCATTACGACTGTTGTTATTGGACAGTGAGATGCAGATATTGCACCATAAAAACACTGAATATTCTCTGGTATCATTTGTGCTATAGTAATTGATAAGTCAAGCGTCACTATATTAATCACATCTAGGGTTAAGGTTTTGCTCAAGCCTCTAACTAGGGATGCACCGCATCTGAAGCGTCTCAGCTGAAGGAAATAATCCATTATTTATCGGCTTTAATATATCGGCAACATTTTTTTACAGGGCCGATAACATTAAAAAGTGAGTAACACTGATGATCTCTGTTAGTGGGCGGGATATATTAGGCGGCAAGTGAACATTTTGTCCTCGGAGTTGATGTGTTAGAAGCAGGAGAAATGGGCAAGCGTGAGGATTTGAGCGAGTTTGACAAGGCTAGACGACTGGGAGCGCATTTAACGCAGTTAAACCAAATCATTCTGATCACAGACTTTGACTCGGGCCTTTCAGAACCACACATTTAAGATGCTGCGATATGATTGGTCCGCTGATTAGTCCAGTTATCCAATCACATCCTCTGTTGAAGCTCATGAGTTTCTGGTTGTCGATCGAGGGATTGATTCAGTAATTGTGTTTCTAACTTGGTCTTCTTATCGGATAAAAGTGTATCCGCCTCAAGTGATCGCATTGTTTATGTTTCGATCCAGTGTTTTTTATGCAATATCCCAAAACGTGCATAAAACAGGGGGATGGAAACATAGCTACTAATGCATTAAATTGTCAAATAATTCTAAAAAAGACGACATGTCAAGGTTTCCACAGAAATATTAAGCAGCTCATCTGTTTTCAACATTGATAATAATCATAAACGTTGCAAATCATCATATTAGAATGTTTTCTGAAGGGTCATGTGACACTCCAGACTGGAGTAATGATGATGATAAATTCAGCTTTGATCACAGGGATAAATTACAGTTAACTATACACCAATCAGGCATAACATTATGACCGGTGAAGTGAATAACTCTGATGATCTCTTCATCTCCTGTTAGTGGGTGGGATATATTAGGTGGCAAGTGAACATTTTGTCCTCAGAGTTGATGTGTTAGAAGCAGGAGAAATGGGCAAGCGTGAGGATTTGAGCGAGTTTGACAAAGCTAGACGACTGATGGTCAGAGCATCTCCAAATGTTCCCGGTCTGCAGTGGTCAGTCTCTATCAAAAGTGCTCCAAGGAAGGACCAGTGGAGAACCGGCCACAGGCTCATGGGCGGCTCATTGATGCACGTGGGGAGCGAAGGCTGGCCCGTGTGGGCCGATCAAACAGACGAGCTACTGGAGCTCAAACTGCTCAAGGTGCGTGTGTGTGTGCGTGGCTTACCTGGGGAACACATGGCACCAGGTGCACAACGAGTTTGAGGCGTTGACTTGGCCTCCAAATTCCCCGGATCTCAATCCAATCGAGCATCTGTGCGATGTGCCGAACAAACAAGTCCAATCCATGGAGGCCCCACCTCACAACTTACTGGACTGCTTAAAGGATCTGCTGCTAACATCCTGGTGCCAGATACCACAGCACACCTTCAGGGGTCTAGTGGAGTCCATGCCTCGACGGGTCAGGCCAGCACAATATTAGGAATATTAGGTCATAATGTTATGCCTGATCAGTGTATATTAAACAATGTGTTGTTTAAAAATCAACATATAAATATTTTCGGTCAAAGGTGTTTCGGCTGACAATAAAGTTGTGTTAGTAAATATTTTGCACTTGTTGTTTTACTACACGACTGCACTTAGGAGTTTCCTAGAAAGGGCATATACAGGAAGGAGGAACATATATTTTATTTGACTCCTCTCAGCTCAGTGATGTCCTATCAGTGTTGTTTATCTGGCAGGCTTCAAGCCATATCCAGCATTTTAGCCATCATTCTCACTGGACTCTTGGCAACAGAGCGAACACAACACTCTTAGTTCACTTGCGTCTTGTTTTTAGAGCTTAAGTGCACTAGAGCCTTCGGTAAACGGCGAAAAGTGCCGTCAGATAATGGCCAACTGTGTCGCCGCATTAGACTGATGAAATGATGCAAACGATGTTGGATGGAAAAAGCATGTTTATACAGAGCCAGCCGGGTCAAAAGGGAAGATTTCGGCAAAATCAAATGTCTTTTAGTGCACATTTCAGTTCATTACTAGAATATAAACTGCATTGAATGTGTTGATTGAGTGCATTGATGTTTGTGTTTCTTCTCAGTGGGAAGATTGTGTCTCCAAAGTGGAAGTCTTTCAAAGGTCTGAGGTTGTTGTGGAGGGATAAAATCCGGCTGAATAATGGCATTTGGAGGGCTTGGTTCATTCAATGTGAGTCTGTTAATCTTTATTTACTCAGTTACTCACCGTTTACATCATTTCACAACACGTAAAAGTGTTTCTCAAAACACTTTATTTGGTCAAATCCTTCAGTGTTTGTTCGCTATGTAGCAAATCTCGGCTCGGCTGGGTCGCAAAATGTAAACTGTATTATTGCTCTCTCTATATTATTTATATCTAACTTTATATCTGCATATTACTTACACTTAAAGTGTCTCAACTGCCTGATTTTTCATCATGCTCTTTATAAAAATTGGGATAAATAAGTAGCTTATATGTCCAGCTTTATCGCATGTATACTAGGATAATTTAGAAGATTTTGGCCAAAACCGATAATTCTTTATATTTGAAATAACCGATATATTGGCCGATAAATCTAAATCCAAAATTGTATGTCATTTTTGAGAATCTGATTACAAAAACAAAAGTCTCACCATTAAAATTCATGTCCCAAACACACAATTATGATGTTCTCATTATGATTTTATGTAGCCTATATGACAAACTTGAACTGTATTTTCCTTTCTGAAGTGATTTCAATCATATTTCAAACAAATCAAACCCATCATGATGAACAGTGCACGTCTGAATTGTCTCAGCTGAAGGAAATAACAAATTTTTTATCGGCTTTAATATATCGGACAATTTTTATCGGGTTGATAACGATAACATAAACAAACATATATCTGCCGATACCGATATGGTGGCCAATATATCGTGCATCCCTATCTGTGTGTAAGTGGATATATGTTAAATCCAACTTTATATATTAGAATTTTCTTCTCTTTGTGTTTGGGATGCACCGATATCAACATTTTGGGCCAATACCGTTAACCGATAATTCTTTATATTTGAAAGCCGATAACCGATATATTGGCCGATAAATCTAAATCCAAAATTGTAGGTAATTTTTGAGAGTCTGATTACAAAAACAAAATCTCACTATTAAAATCCAGGTCCCAAACACACAATTATGATGTTCTCATTATGATTTTATGTAGCCTGTAGATGTGTTATTTATTTATATATATATATATGCAATTAAAGGCTCATTATTATGATTTATGGCTTATTAATATAAACGTGCGATTAGTCGGCTAATCGTTTAACTTAACGACTACTAGTCGACTAGTCGAGGGCAGCCCTAATTATCACCCAGCTCTAATCTGCTAAATGCAACTATGGAACCATCAACGCTTTATTTTTTCAGTTGGTCTGCGTTTGTCCCTACCCTTACAAAGTAATGTGTTAGTACCGCTGGACCAATAACTATAAAAGTACATAATGAACTACAAAATTGAAATATGGCGTTAAATTGCTTTAGATGTGGAGAAAAGGAAGAACCCTGTGTGTGGGTTTGTCACGCCGCTGGAGGGCTCGGAGGCGGATGCCCACGGAAAACCTGAGGTGAGTCCGATCTCAAGGACAGACCTGAATCCATAAATGCATTTTAATGTTGGCACATGTCATAGTTTGTTTATTTATGCCGTTTACAGGCGATTGTTCTGGAGGGAAGCTACTGGAAGAGACGGATAGAGGTGGTGATAAAAGAATATCACAAATGGAGGATTTACTATAAGAAAAGAGTGAGTAACTGACCAAATATGGGCCAGTTGTTTATGATATAGTGCTGGACGGTATATCCAGTCATGAAAAGGAAAACAATTATCAGTATAATGCCAAAATATATAATACAGCACATGAGATGGATATAAAATTAAATAAATAGTCATTTTGTACACAATATTTACTTAATATTCACTAAAGTATTTGACTACAGAAAACCCTTAGTAGAATTTGGTACAAATATGGTTTGATTTTTCGTTCTGGATGATGTGTCGATTTATCACTCCCATAATCCCACCATAACGATTAAAGACATCTTCACAAACACGCCACTTTTTTTAAAATTGGCTCATTTTCCGTCTCCTCTAGAGTTGAACAGTCGAGTTTTACCGTTTTTGAATCCATTCAGCCGATCTCCGGGTCTGGCGGTAGCACTTTTAGCATAGCTTAGCATAGATCCTTGAATCTGATTAGACCGTTAGCATCTCGCTCAAAAAAGGACCAAAGAGTTTCAATAATTTCTCCTATTTAAAACTTGACTCTTCTGTAGTTACATCGTGTACTAAGACAGACGGAAAATGAAGAGTTAAATAGGAATAACATTGAAACTCTTTGGTCATTTTTTAAGCGAAATGCTAACGGTCTAATCCGATTCAATGATCTATGGTATGGAGTATGGAGCTGGATTCGGTCAGCCGGATTGCGCGCCTCACTCCAGAGCATGTCCGGTCAGTGTTGAACTGCTTGAATACGTTCAAAGGCAGGACAGTGGTCCCACTGAACTGGGGCATATGGCATCTGCAGCCGCGGTAACGCCGTTCTGATTGCTTCATATGAGACCGCTTCAACGCTGGTTGCACGACCGAGTCCCGAGATAGGCGTGGCAGCGCGGTCAGTACCGTGTCTTAGTTACACCTTACTGTCGCCAAACCTTCAACCCGTGGTTAGACCCCTCGTTTCTCCGGGCCGGAGTGTCCTTAGAACAAGTGTCCAGGCATGCTGTGGTCTTCACGGATGCATCATCCACGGGCTGGGGGGCCACGTACAACGGGCACGCAGTTTCGGGTTTTCTGCGTTGGCATATCGATTGCCTAGAGTTACTGGCGGTATGTCTTGCCCTGGCCCGGTTTAAGAAACCGCTCCGGGACAAGCACGTACTGGTCCGTTCGGACAGCACTGCGGCCGTTGCGTACATCAACCGACAGGGTGGTCTACGCTCCCGTTGCACGCTCCGGCTCGCCCGCCATCTCCTCCTGTGGAGTCAGAAGTTTGTGAGGTCACTTCGTGCCATTCACATCCCAGCTGCGCTGAACCAGACAGCCGACAAGCTGTCTCGTCAGTTGACACCTCCGGGCGAATGGCGACTCCACCCCCGGAGCGTCCAGCTGATATGGGACCACTTCGGAGTTGCACAGGTAGACCTGTTCGCTTCTCCGGAGTCGACCCATTGCCAGTGGTACTATTCCCTGAACGGGGGTACCTTAGGCACAGATACACTGGCGCACAGCTGGCCCCGGTACCTACGCAAATATGTGTTTCCCCCAGTGAGCCTTCTAGCACAGACTCTGTGCAAGGTCAGGGAGGACGAGGAGCAGGTCTTGTTAGTTGCGCCCTACTGGCCCAACCGGACCTGGTTCCCCGAACTCTCACTCCTCGCGACAGCCCCTCCCTGGCCGATCCCCCTGAGGAAGGACCTTCTTTCTCAAAGGCGGGGCACTCTATGGCACCCGCATCCAGACCTCTGGAATCTCCATGTCTGGAGGTTCTAGGTGGCCAATGTAGAAGATTTTATTATTTAAAAATTAGCAGTTTTAGGCTAATGAAAAGACACTATTATGTTCAAATGTGTGCTGACGTTTCAAGTGTGTTCAAATGTGTGCTGACTTTGAGAATGCCCTTTAGAATGACAGGACAGAATTAGAACTTAGAATGTGGTGATATGTGAGCCAGGTGGTTGTTACCATAATAGGAAGACAACTATGGTATATATATGACAGAAAATCCAGTGGCAAAGGAGGAACCGGTTGCAATTGGTCCTCAGGCTTTGTTGTGTTGGTTGGTGTGAATAAAGCCTCTTCTGACAACAAAAATCCTTTGTGAAGTAATTTTTATAGAAAAAGAATTCTTCAACACCTGCCACAAGAGGCTTCTCTACTCTCTGAAGTGGAACCTGTTCGTTGAGTGGTGTTCTTCCCACCGGGAAGACCCCCGGTAGTGTTCGATTAACGTTGTGCTTTCCTTCCTGCAGGATGGGTTGGAGCGAAGGCTGTCTCCCTCCACCCTCAAAGTGTACGTCGCGGCAATAGCGGCGTATCACTATGCAGTAGACGGTAAATCCTTAGGTTAGCACGACTTAATCGTCAGTTTCCTCAGAGGTGCGAGGAGACTGAATCCTCCTCGTTCAACCTCGTTACCCTCTTGGGATTTAGCCCTGGTGCTTAGAGCACTCCAGGGTCCGCCATTTGAGCTTTTGCAGTCAGTTGAGCTAAAAATCCTGTCCATGAAGACAGTTCTCCTGATGGCATTGGCCTCAATCAAGAGGGTAGGGGACCTGCATGCACTTTCGGTCGACAAATCGTGCCTAGAATTCGGGCCGGCAAACTTTCACGTTGTCCTGAGACCCCGGCCTGGATATGTGCCCAAGGTTCCTACCACTCCCTTTCGGGACCAGGTGGTGAACCTGCAAGCGCTGCCTTCGGAGGAGGCAGACCCAGCCCTAGCTTTATGTCCCATCCGCGCTCTCCGTGCTTAGGTTGACCGGACTCAGAGCTTCAGATCCTCACAGCAGCTCTTCGTCTGTTACGGAGGCCAGCAGAAGGGAAAGGCTGTCTCCAAGCAGAGGTTGGCCCACTGGATAGTGGATGCCATTGTCTTGGCTTACCAGTCCCAAGACGTGCCTTGCCCATTCGGGGTGCAAGCGCACTCCACAAGGAGTGTAGCTTCATCCTGGGCGCTGGCGCAAGGCGCCTCGCTGACAGACATATGTAGAGCTGCGGGCTGGGCGACACCTAAAACGTTCGCTAGATTTTATAGCCTCTGTGTAGAGCCGGTATCTTCCCGCATCCTCGCCCCCAGTGGCCAGTAGCGCTAAGTAACCGTTCTAGTGTCGGCTTGCATCGCAACTCCCGTCATCTGGGCCGGATACGTGCATCTATTTTGCTCCAGTTGAGTTCCCCGGAAACGGCTAACCCTGTGAGTTCCTCCGTCACCCCTTCGGTGTCAGACGTTGTGGCCGTCTGACGCTAGGCCTGCACCCGTATGCTTGTGGAAAGTGTGTGTAGGCTGGGTTCCATATGTTGCGGTCCCCTAACCATGATACTAGCTACCCTACTCGGCTAGCCCTGTGTCTTTCCCTGGACAGAGCCCGCTCTGTCATCTCTGGGTGTGTTCTTTCCCCCCTGGGCCCAGGTTGGATCCACCCCAGAGACTTCCAAATGTTGTACTACCCTGATAGGTTTGTCCTTATGCGTATTTCCACCTCTCCTTCCATTGAAGGATGTGGCTCCGCAGCGTACCATCTCCCGAGACGGGCACGCTTTCCCAGTGTTATCCAATAGTCACGCTGAGTGGGTCTTGCAGGAACAGCAGTGACTGTCCTTCCCTGCCGGGAGCCCTGACTCCCACTCCAACATAGGAGTGGTCCAGCGAGCTCAGGCAGGGCGCTGGAAGGGCCAGCATCCCTGGTGTGTTGGTAGGGATCCCAATTCGTCGGTCAGTTCCGTCGTACGTCGAACGTGACCGACTGAAAGGGAACGTCTCGGTTACGTATGTAACCCTCGTTCCCTGAAGGGATACATCCCGTCGCCAGGTGCTGTGCTTCAGCTGAAGCCCCGAGCCACTTATCTCGGCTCCTCAGTTGAAAACGATATGCGGTACTTCCGCAACGCGGGGCGGCGCGTGGAATGCATGAACCGCATGCCAATGTTCATTGGCTCGTTTCTATACACTCGAAGTAGATTGGTCTCGGAAAACAGATCCCAATTCGCTGGTCAGTTCCGACGTACATCTCCGTTCCCTCCTTCAGGGAACGAGGGTTACATACGTAACCGAGACGTTTCCCCACTCTGTTGCAAAACTCTTGGAGCAACTTTGGGTCAAGAACCCAAGTCCAATATTCACAGGAAGGGCCATTAAAATCTTTGATCCCAGTCACCCTAAAAATGCTCAGGTTTTGACCCATCTCTAAGATAAGATAAGGCCAGTTCCTGTCTGATTTGTAATGTCCGTTAGGATCGTAAAGCACTGCTATTTCTGATATATTATGTTTTATTTTATTTTATAGCTCCAGAAGAACAAAGATCTGCTGTCCATGCTACAGAAGGTAAGATCACAGAGGAACTTGCAGTAGTCTCGTTTTACAGTTGTGTCTGGTGTCAACTAGTCGTGCAAATGTCACAAGATTTTCTTTTTTGGGATTAAACTAAGTACCAAATGGTGTTTAAATATAATAAACCGGTTTCCCATGGTCATGGAAAACCTGGAAATATCAGTGAATTTTAAAACTATGATTTCTAATTCGAAGTCATGGAAGTTTCTATACTAGTGAATTTTTGATGAAAATGTTAATTATCCAGGTAGAGTTAGATGAAGAGTAATACCTGTAAGCACGGGATATTATTAGAGACATTTGTTCACTAATAAATGTAATCACTTGAAATACTGTACCACAAATCTCTAGAAAATAATTTCCAAAACATTCTTATCCAGTTATCATTTGTAAGGATGTTTGAGTGACCCTTAAACATGAATTGAAAAAATGGACCGGAATCCTGTATTATTATGACTGTTTTGGTTTAACCAAAATTAAGCATATTCTTATTTTATTTTAAAGGGGTCATGACATTAGAAATAAAAATTGCTGTGAGTTTTTGACATATAAGAGATCTTTGTACCTTTAAATCCTCCTGCAAGTTTCAGAGCTTTGAATGTCCTCATTATAATCAAAGCATTGTATCAAGCTCCAAAAACGTCTCGTTTGTATACTGCGGGATATGTGACATCACACTGGCAAACACATTTGCATATGCCCGCCTCCAGAGCAAGACATCGACCAATAGATATACAGTGAGGAAAATAAGTATTTGAACACCCTGCTATTTTGCAAGTTCTCCCACTTGGAAATCATGGAGGGTCTGAAATTGTCATCGTAGGTGCATGTCCACTGTGAGAGACATAATCTAAAAAAAAAAATCCAGAAATCACAATATATGATTTTTTAAAACTATTTTAGCTGTATGATACATCATCCTATCACTACAGGAACATAAAAAGGATCTTGCTTGGAAGAAAGTGAGTTACCCTCTCAACAAAATCTATGTCAGCCATTTCACAACAAGACTGGAGCAGAAAAAAAGAGCCAGAGCCAGCGGCAAATGTGAGAAGGACTAGCCGAGGAAAGGCGGGTCTCGCCGGGTAAATGAGCGTGGAATGTCACTGATCGCCTGGATCTCACAACTCCGAAAACGCCAGATAAAATGCTCAAATAGGCTCTTTTTATAAATTAACCACAGATTTGAGCTTTAAACAACTATATTATCGCCTGAAAAAGTCTTTAAACTACGTTTTGTCACACATTAATAGTAGTATTTTTTACAAAAAAGACGTCAAGTGACCGATACGAGCTGGCTCATATAGGCTCATATAGAAGCCCCTCCCATGACGCGAATTCGCGTCTGTTGTGTAGTTGTCACGCGCGAATTTCACACGCGATTTGCGCGAATGAAGCGAGAAAACTCAAAATGTTCAAGCGTCCACCTTCGCGCAAATCGCGTCCGGTGTGAACGCCACATTAGTTTCAGTGAAAGAAACTCTTAATGCTTCACCAAGACATTTTGGACAATTTCATGCTCCCAACTTTGTGGGAACATTTTAGGGACGGCCCCTTCCCGTCCCAGCATGACTGACCAGTGCACAAAGTGTCATAAAGACACGGATGAGCGAGTTTGGTGTGGAGGAACTTGAGTCCTGACCTCAAGCCGATAGAACACCTTTGGGATGAATTAGAGCGGAGACTGAGAGCCAGGCCTTCTCGTCCAACATCAGCGCCTGACCTCACAAATGCGCTTCTA
Organism: Romanogobio albipinnatus; assembly: GCA_023566225.1. Taxonomy (NCBI): domain Eukaryota; kingdom Metazoa; phylum Chordata; class Actinopteri; order Cypriniformes; family Gobionidae; genus Romanogobio; species Romanogobio albipinnatus. Next base: position 2,383,921 of record CM042242.1, read on the forward strand.
GAAGATTTCCCATGAACACACTCCTAAACCTTGAGGAAAGCCTTCCCAGAAGAGCTGAAGCTGGTGCAACTCCATAATAAACCCTACGGATGAAGAATGAGATGGGGTTAAAGTTCATGTGCATGTAAAGGCAGGCGTCACAACACTTTGGGCAATATAGTGTATATTTTTTTTTGGTGCAAAAACCTTTATTAACATCATAAATCAACCTCAAAGAACATATTAAAATAAATATGTCATGACCCCTTTAAAGTTCATTACGCACATGTTTGGGGACATTTTTGAAGGTCTCTTCCATGTTTACGGGCCGTACCGCAGCTGTGATGGTGGTCTAGTGTAAATCATTGATCTGGCGTAGCGTTTACTTTAGTAGGTTAGCAGTGCAGGTCATGTTTGCACAGTGCATTTCTATTAATAGTCGCCCCTCAGTTTTTGCTTCCCTCCGCCGGCCGAAAAATTAAAAAGAACATAAATGTAAACGTAAATGCGCATGTTTATATGCGTCACAGCCCCTCATATGGGTGAAAAATGAGTGATTGCTTTTAGTAAAGTGCTAATCTTCCCTTGTGTCCGATGTGAACGCACATTCAGACTTTAACAGCGTTAATCAAATCTGACCCACATACTGCAAGATGTGAATCCGCAGCACTTCTTTAAAATGCATTTTTATTCATGTGCTGCTTTGTGGATATGAATTTGATTGATGATTTGAGTCACCTCTTACAAATAAAAGTGCTGACGCGTCCAGATAGTGCTGTACCATGCTACTGTGATATACATGCCATGCTACTGAATGGCTGTATTTAGTATTTGTTCAATCTACAAATCAGCCAGGATGCAGAAAAAAAGACTCAACAGTGAAGGGGTGAATCTCTAAAACATCAAGAGTGCAAAACAGACAAAAAAACTCACACACACACACACACTAGAGTGCGGATCGGGCCACATTTTTCTGTCCGAGCCCGGCCCGCGTCCGACAGATTAGTAACCGAACTCGACCCGAGCCCGACAGGCATTAAGATATTTATATCCGAGCCCGACCCGAACCCGAATCTATTTATTTTTTTTCTCATACTAATGACGCATGTACGTCATGTACGCTTTTATTAAGCAACTGTAGTAAGGAATTCTGAAATGATTACAGATGAGCGCAGATGGGGAAACAAATACACACGTTAACACAGGGCCAAATCAAATAACCAATTGAAATTAAATGAACAAAGGTCTACCATAAATGGCCCAAGCTAACAGAACAAAACATTAACGTAACACAAATGCAGCTTATTGAAATGAAAATCACTCTTACCATTTTTCTCGAAAACTGTATGGCTACTAAACTACAACATGGGATCTATTTACACAATCCATCCATCAAAATATAGGCTAATCCAGGTATTTATGCAGAAAAAGGATTGCATCAACTGTGGATGGCTTCAAGGCTGTCTTCCTCTGCTCGCTGAAGTTGCGCTGCCAGGCACATGTAGCTTAATATGCAATATGCACGAACATGTTGTGTGTTGTCACAGCTACATAAACAAGTTTCCGCACTCAGGAAGACGGATGTTAGGGTAATATTTTTAATTTATTTTAATCACAAAAACATACCTTTGCATCAAGTTAAACAGGCCCATTGGCCACCTACATAATAAGCTGTTTTAAATTTCAAATGTTCAATGCCTTATCGCGCTGACGTGACCGAGCCCGACCCGAACCCGAACATTATTTCTAAATATCTGTCTGAACCCGGCCCGGCCCGTCGGTTACCGACGGGTCCCATCGGGCTCGGGTATCCATCCTCTAACACACACACACACAAAAACACAATTCGCTTTTGGAATGGCACGTGTTAATTTGTGTGTGCGTGTGTATAAGTGTGTGTGTGTGAGTTTTTTTGTCTGTTTTGCACTCTTGATGTTTTAGAGATTCACCCCTTCACTGTTGAGTCCTTTTTTTCTGCATCCTGGCTGATTTGTAGATTGTATGCACAAAAAAACTAAATGTTCCATTCATTTCCTATGGGGGTCATTTTTGACCCGAAGGTCCTGAGTGTGACTATTTTCTTTACGACCGCTTAGACTTTTCAAATCCTGTCCCCAATTTTTTTGGGGTGTTCATATACCAAGTACCAATAAAGTCACCAAGTTTCGGACCATTCAGATTAAGCTACGATTTTTTACATTGTTTAAGAAAATGCAAGATCCACTATAGTGGTAAAAATGTGCGTTTGCGTGATAAAAATGCTCAATGTGTCCACCGGATGGCATTTAAAAAATTGCTTTCATGAGGCCTAGGCTTGACTCTAAAATGAAATACAGCTTTAATAAAAATAAAAAATAAAATTATATATATATATACATTTTTATTATATTCATTGGGAAAAAATGGGTCATAATTATTGGATAAATATTCGTTATAAATCATAAAATTATCTCAAAACACCAAAAAAGAAAAGAAAAAATATTATTGAACAAAAATTTATCTTAAAGCTACACTGTGTGATATTTTCCCCCATCTAGCGGTGAAAGGGTATATGACCATCCAGTAAATATTAGTTTCTGTTCCTCCCAATTCCGATTTCGTTTTAACTCCTACGGTGGCCGATTTAGTCCAAGATTAACATGGCTTCTAGTTCGATCCAGCAATCCCCCTCTTCACATTCGCCATCGAGTCGTAACGCGTGTGTCCGGGTGAAAAATACGGATAGCTCACTCAACGCAACTGGAGTCGATGCAAACACGGAGGCGATTGACATCAAACAGCCCGCACTTTATTCCCCGCGGAACCCCCCACAAGAGTCCGGCACAAACTCCACTTCCGTCCACAGCATTACCCAACAAAACAAAAATAAATGAATGTTAGCAACAGAAGACAGAAAATAATCCGCACACATGGGAGCTCGAGGCGCAGTGCACACACACACACACACACACACACACACACACACAGAACGCAGGTGCTCCAACCGGGGCGAACGCTCTTAAAGGGGCCACACTATTTTCCTACAAAACGCGTTAAACGTGTTAAAACGCAAAGCTTGAATTTATGTCCCTCTTTGGCTAATGTACTTTCAAGATGGAGGGGCAACATGGCGACCCCCATTCCAACCCCTTACCCGTATGTATTTTCAATGGCATATTATAAACTTACGAGAATACTTTATTACTTGAAAGAAGTAAATATACATTAATGAGGACTTATATTTTTGAAAGAACTAAGTGTTTTTAGCTAAGAATAAACTAAAAAAGTTACACAGTGTAGCTTTAATCCTGCCCTCCGGGTCATTTTTGACCCGAAGGTCCTGAGTGTGACCCATAAATGAAGAACCCCAGAGGGTTAAGCAAAAACTCACTTCATTTAGATTTTTTTTCCCCAGAAAATTTTTACTTATCTAGTAAATGCATCTTGATTTAAGAATTGATAGATATTTAGACTAGAAACAGGACAAAATGACTAAGTAAGAAGAGCTTTTTTTTGCAGTGCATTGTCTCAAAATTGCCCAAAATGAATATAAATGCCCACAAAATTCTGAGATTTCATTTTTTTTATATAACAGAATATAATTACGCAATATTGCAAGAGCTGTTTTCATGAATATAAGCGTGATTGCAAATGATATTGATTTATAAAAACGTTCAATAAACAAGAAGTTAATATTAAATGACATTTTAAGTGACTTGGCTAATTCGGCAGCGTTTCGTTATTAAATGAATCGGCTGCTTTGAACGAACCGGTTGAATAAATGATTCTGTGTTTTAGTGTAAAATTAATCTGAACATTATTTATGCAGGTGTAATTGTACCAATTCAGTAACAGCGTCTATAGTGTCTTACTATTCTAATTGTGTTTATTTATGAAATATTCGACATTTCTCAGACAGTCGATATGGATCTTTTAGATTAATTTGAGGAGTGCTGGTCTTGATCTTGACTCGGTCTCGCCCTGTCTTGGTCTCAACCCCACAAAGTCTCGGTCTCAGTTTAGGTGGTCTTGACTACAACACTACAGTGCCAGAAAGTTCACAGAACATTCCCCGTTTGCTGGTTTTAGTCGTTCCCCATTCATCTCTATGGAGCTGTATTTGTATGCATGTTGCTTTGACAGGAAGTGGGCCTGTCCCGGTTTCCCCGGGAGCGTCTGGTGTCGAGGTGCAGTGTGTTAACGGGCCAGCGAGTCTGCCCTCGGCCTCCACACGTGAGTGTGACAGCGGGAACTGGGTCAGGAACAAAAGAACCGCTCGCCTTCAATGATACGGAGAAACCATAATGGGATCGGGCAGGGGTTCCTGTCTTTTACACATCTGCCTTAAACTGCTGGCCCACGTACACACACATCATTTGTGCTTGCACACACACACACTCCAGCAGCAATACTATAATTTCCACCTTTGTGCGTAAGAAAGCGGAAAGCGTAGGTCGTTTTCAGGAAAGACGCAATCATTGACGCTGCGTCTGATTGTGGGTATTCCTATAAATATGCAGCCCGTGCCGAGTGTCAGACTGGAAAAATCAGCAAGACAGCAGCTCTCCAGGTATAACAGATGCACATGGGATTTTCCCAAATAAATCCGTGAGTAGTGAGCGTTTGTGTGTCAACATTAAATCAGCAATTTGCTTCCATAATACACATTTCTGGTTTTATTGCGAAGGTTTTATCAGTGCAAGAAGATTTTATAATGGAAAAAAAAACTTTAAGATGTAAAACTTGCACCGCTTCTGAAATAATTCATAACTTTTTCCGCTGACGTCTTCTAGGCCAGGGGCTCTTTGGGTAAAGTTGGCATGAAACGTGAATTGTGCTGGTCTTTTCTTCCCTATTGTGGCGAGTGAAACGCTTCTGGAACGAGAGCAAATGTAGGATGGGGCTTGATTTTGTCCGCGAGGAATTGATTGGATAATTGGATCATAATCATCTGCTAATCATAGTATTATAGTTTTAGGTAATATTCATTTTCTTTGTAAAAGTGTGAGTAATTTTGTTGTGTTTTTGGCATTTTATTATTTTTAGTAGCTTTTATTAAGTTAAAGTTTTTTATTTTATGTATATTTTTAGTGTCACTAAATGAAACCGATGCATGTTACCTTGGCAAATAGCTCAAATAAAATGCTTTATTTCAGTTAATGTTTTATTTTTAGTTAACGATAATAACCCTGAATTAAAGATTACGAGGGCACATGAATTAAAAGAAAAGATATGCACAGATCAATATGAAAAATGATCACAATAATTATGGTTGATTTCATGTTGTCAACTGAACATGAATATTTTTGGATACCTTGTTCTGTTTTAAGTTACTTGTATGTTTTAGTGCTGTCAAATCGATTAATCGCGATTAATCGCATCCAAAATAAAAGTTTGTATTTATATAATATGTGTGTGTGCTGTGTATAATTATAATGTATATATAAATACGCTCACTTACATGTATATATTTAAGAATTAGTTTTTATATTTATATATAAATGACAGTATATACATTTATATATAGTATAAACATGCAAATATTTCTTTAATATATACATGCATGTGTTTGTATTTATATATATATATATATATACATATAATAATTATACACAGTACACACACATTATGTAAACACAAACTTTTATTTGGGATGCGATTAATCGATTTGACAGCACTCATATTTTTATGTTATCATTTTATGGTGTTTTTATTTATTGTGCATTTCTATTTACTTTACTATTATTATTATTATTATTATTATTTCTGTATTTTCTGACTGTGACTATGTTTGTTTTGCTACAATCCCTCTAAAATAACAAGTCAACTAATTAACTGATTAGTTAATCAATATTCCCAATGGATGAAATCAAGTCCTGCCTTACATTTCTTTTCATAATGCGTTGCAAATTCCTTGCATGTTGATTTTAAGATGATCGTTCTCTGCGTCTCTTATTCCTTCTCGTTTATTGCTCAGTGTGTGACTGTAAAGTTGGAATCTATTTAATTTCTTGACTGGATTTTTAACAAATTGACAATTTATTCTGTGCTTGAATAAGCCTTTGCAGCATCTAGTGATTTTAAAATATGACTGCAATAGGAAACCATCTGCAATATCAAGCGTTAATATTACTATTGCTCTTACTTAGTGTTAGTAATGCGATCAAACCTCTAGCATTGAGTATTTTAACCAACTTTAATGTGATTGATCATGTGTCCTCTCCACAGAGTCCCATCAGCAGAACTGGACTGGAGAAATGGACTAGTCAGATCTACCCAGAGCCCGAGACGGCATCAGAGGAAGTCCACATGTTTGACTTGGATTGCTTCCTGTCAGACATCTCAGACACACTGTTCACCATGACCCAGAAACCCAGTCCCTGGTTGGGAGACCGGCAAAACAGTGAGTCCATAACGGGATCGTTCACACAAAAATAATTTCCTCACCCTCATGTCATTCTGAACCCGTAGCATTCGTGTGTGCTGTCAAGCTTAGCCTGTCAAGATGCATTGTGCCAGGATTGACATCCACAATCAATCACAATCAATCAATTAATTCTGACAGTTCTTGTCATATTTTATTACCATTTTCTAAACTATAGCGAATAAACTGTGATAAAATGTCTGAATAAATTTTGGTTTGACTGTGTATATATATACATACACACATATATACAGGTGCTGGTCATATAATTTGAATCATATAATCATCAAAAAGTTGATTTATTTCACTAATTCCATTAAAAAAATGAAACTTGTGTATTATATTCATTCATTACACACAGCCTGATATATTTCAAATGTTTATTTATTTTAATTTTGATTATTATAACTGACAACTAAGGAAAATCTCAAATTCAGTATCTCAGAAAATTAGAATATTGTGAAAAGGTTGAATATTGAAGACACCTGGTGCCACACTCTTATCAGCTAATGAACTCAAAACACCTGCGAAGGCCTTTAATGGTCTTTCAGTCTAGTTCTGTAGACGACACAATCATGACTTGACAGTTGTCCAAAAGATGACCATTGACACCTTGCACAAGGAGGGCAAGACACAAAAGGTCATCACAAAAGAGGCTGGCTGTTCACAGAGCTCTGTGTCCAAGCACATTAATAGAGAGGCGAAGGGAAGGAAGAGATGTGGTAGAAAAAAGTGTACAAGCAATAGGGATAACCGCACCCTGGAGAGGATTGTGAAACAAAACCCATTCAAAAATGTGGGGGAGATTCACAAAGAGTGGACTGGAGCTGGAGTCAGTGCTTCAAGAACCACTACGCACAGACGCATGCAAGACATGGGCTGTCGCATTCCTTGTGTCAAGCCACTCTTGAACAACAGACAGCGTCAGAAGACAAAAAGGACTGGACTGCTGCTGAGTGGTCCAAAGTTATGTCCTCTGATGAAAGTAAATTTTGCATTTCCTTTGGAAATCAGGGTCCCAGAGTCTGGAGGAAGAGAGGAGAGGCACACAATCCACGTTGCTTGAGGTCCAGTGTAAAGTTTCCACAGTCAGTGATGGTTTGGGGTGCCATGTCATCTGCTGGTGTTGGTCCACTGTGTTTTCTGAGGTTCAAGGTCAACACAGCCGTATACCAGGAAGTTTTAGAGCACTTCATGCTTCCTGCTGCTGACCAACTTTATGGAGATGCAGATTTCATTTTCCAACAGGACTGGGCACCTGCACAAATTTCATCAGACGAGACGAGACTAAATATGTTCATCAACGACCTTTTTTTTCCATGACGAAGACGAGACGATGACGAGACTGCACCAATGTCCAAAAACGCAGACTAAGACTAAATGAACATGCTTTAATGTTGACGAAAAAAGACGAGACTAAAATGTTTTGCATAAAATAAAAACTAAGATAAAATCTCTCTTCATTTTCGTCTACAATCGTCTCTACTTTTTCATCATGAGAGAGAATATTCAGCCGTTCAAAATATTCTGAAAGAGTTGGCGCTGTTGCTCAAGTACAGGTCACGTACTCCTGTTGCTGCCAGCCTGTCATCTCGGGGCGGCGCGTGCGGTCACGTGGTTCCCGGGGCGCTCGATACTTCTAGCGCTGTGTCAATACATCTGAATGGCTTAAGCAGATAGACAACAGCTTCACTATACAGGTGTTTGCAGCAGTTTTTGGTTAACAGTACAGCATAGTGTGCATTGATTATACATCAACCATATTTACAGAAACATTTTATTATGGAGATGCAAAATTGTTTACATTAATGTTAATGTTTTTCTTGTATTTAGCCCTCTTACTAATTGGTCACACTCATACTCATTTATGGTCAAATGTGACCATACACCTGAACTATTTTTAAAATAAATAGCCTATATTTTAGTTCAATAATATTTATTGAATATTTTGAGGAGATCTTTTGGTACTAAATACTATTTGTGCAATAATTATAGCCCATTAATGACCACTTAAAACATTTGTCTTCTAATATTTGTATTATTTATATTACAATTAGTGTAGTAATTAAGGTTAAAATAGAGAATTCCACTGCAAAGAGGCAAATTAGAGCCATTTTGTGGCTGGAAAAATAAAATTTTCATTTGTAATGCCATTACTGGTGCCTGTATGGCTCTTTAATAAATATACATGTAGTCTAGTTGCTCAACAAAGTATTGCAGATCATAACTGCTTACTTATTTGTGAAATTTTAAAATGTAATAATAGTGAATAGTAATGAATGCAAGCAAATATAATATAACCCCAAAAAAAGTGTAAAATAGTGCTAAAAGGCAAACGTATTTTCCCCTTATATGTACAGTAGGCTATATAGATATGAATTCATACTGAATCAAGATCGAAATCAATATTTGTGCCCATCGTCTCATAAGCTAATGCTGATTATAGGCATCTACGCTGTAAATCAACCAGTTAGCTGTGGTGTTGTGGCACATACATTCATGGACGTCGGAAGCAAAAGAAATGTGGGTGGGTCCTCAGAAATGTTTTACCGGAGTAGATGCTTAACGTATAGTTCGGAAAGACAAAATCACGGAAATCGCCATATCATTGAGAATGGCAGTAGTGTAGGGGTAAGACGCACGGCATCTAGTTTTGACACAAATCGACCCGCGGTTCGAGTCCGGCTTTCGCCAAGCTCAATCTTCTCTCTTTTCACATCACATATCAGATCGGAAAGGCGTTTATTTTCAATAAAAATGAAGAAAATATTAGAAAAGTGGAAATAAAGCATCTAACATGTGTTTATTATATAAGTGTAAACAGACATGTGCTGAATGTTAGAGACGATAAAAGTAAGTGGGTCCAATATCATTGATCGTAAAAAGTGGGTGGGTCACATACAATGGTTCCGACGCCCATGCATACACTATGCAGGTTATATGTATTTTATGTAACTTATTTTGCCACACAATATCTTGAGTTTTCCTTTGACTAAAATGACGAGACTTTTAGTTGACTAAAACTTGACTAACAAAAAAAGATGTGATATGAATGACTAAATATGACTAAAACTAACAAGGACATTTGGCACAAGACTAAGACTAAATTAAAAATAGGTGACAAAATTAACACTAGCACACAGAGCCAAAGCAGCCAGTGCCTGGTTTAAGGACCATGGTATCCCTGTTCTTAATTGGCCAGCAAACTCGCCTGACCTTAACTCCATAGAACATCTGTGTGGTATTGTGAAGATGCGATATGCAGAAGAGCTGAAGGCCACTATCAGAGCAACTAATTTCTAATAATCCTTTCTTTGTATTGGTCTTAAGTAATATTAAAATTTTCTGAGATACTGAATTTGGGATTTTCCTTAGTTCTCAGTTTTAATCATCAACATTAAAAGAAATAAACATTTGAAAATATCAGTGTGTGTGTAATGAATGAATATAATATACAAGTTTCACTTTTTGAATGGAATTAGTGAAATAAATCAACTTTTTGATGATATTCTAATTATATGACCAGCATCTGATATATCAGCGGTTAAATATGTTTGCCCTGCCTTAACGTGTTTTAATTTAGGATGTCATAAATGAGAGATTTTAGTCACATGAGTTTATAAAATGCATTCAGGAAGGACCACACCCTAAAACAGGGAACTTGTTAAAAGAATAAATTCACAAGCTCCTCTAAATAGAGCAGTGTTGCACACACACACACACACACACACACACACACCCTTACAGCTGGTATCTCTCCTGTCGTCTCAGTGTACACCAGTAATGCAGATATGATCCAGCCTGGTTTGACACCGCTGCAGCCCAGCTTGGATGACCTGATGGACATACCAGGTATGTTTAATGAGTCCTCATTATTTTACTGACATTGCTCAGCTTTATAACTCGAACGTAATTGTTTTATACGCTCTACACCCCTCGCACGAGAGTAATATGAAAATGGAAATATCATTGAAATTAAAGGTGCACTATGTAACATTTTTTCAGTGAAATATCCAAAAACCACTAGGCTAGTATTATATATTTAGTTCCAACTATTTGTAAATCGTGAGATGCTATTTTACCCGAGGAACCGGGACATGTGAGGGCGTGGCCTGTCGATGACATCATATCTGCGTTCCCCCCGGTTTCTGGTTTTAGAAACACTTTCCTCTCACTGCAGTGTCATAGCAGCTGCCTAGAGAAAAAGTTACGTAGTGCACCTTTAAATATAGCCATTAATATAATATTATTTTAAAAAATCTATATTTTTTGTGTGTGTGTGTTTGTGTATGTATGTGTATATATATATATATGTATGTATGTATGTATGCATAATATGCATAGTATGAATACATATTATGTATTCTTGAGTTTTAATAAAAAATATAATTAATTACAATATATAATTAAATAATTAATTTAATTAAATACTATATATAATATAATAGTTATTTTTCCCTAATTTAATTACATTTTTTGATTAATATTTATGAATAAGTAAATAAGATAACTTCAATCATTGTTTAATATTAATAGATTGATTGATTAATATTTATGAAAAAATGTCTTATCTGTTTGTAAAAAATATAATTCAATATAAATTCAATATAGTAACTATAGTATTCACAATGCTTCCCTTGTTCCACATTTTATGTTACAGCCTTATTACAAAATGGATTAAATTCATTATTTTCAACGTGAAAGAAGTTTGTTTGAAATCATTCCAAATGTATTAAAAATAAAAAATGATAAAAATCACATGTAAGTATTCACAGCCTTTGCTCGATACTTTGTTGAAGCACCTCTGGCACCAATCACAGCCTCAAGTCTTATTGAGTTTGATGCTTCAGCCTTGGCACACCTATTTTTGGGCAGTTTCTCCCATTCTTCTTCTCAGGACCTCTCCAGCTCCATCAGGTTGGATGGGGAGCGTCCGTGCACAGCCATTCTCAGATCTCTCCAGAGATGATCAATCGGGTCTGGGCTCTGGCTGGGCCACTCGAGGACATTCACAGAGTCGCCCCATAGCCACTCCTGTGTGCTTAGGGTCGTTGTCCTGTTGGAAGATGAACCTTCGCCCCAGTCTGAGGTCCAGAGCTCTTTACTTTGCTGCATTCATCTTTCGCTCGATCCTAGTCTCCCAGTTCCTGCCGCTGAGAAACATCCCCACATCATGATGCTGCCACCACCGCTTCACTGTAGGGATGGGATTGGCCAGGTGATGAGCGGCTCCTGGTTTCCTCCAGATCTTTTTCATCAGACCAGAGGATTTAGTTTCTCATGGTCTGAGAGTTCTTCAGGCGCCTTTTGGCAAACTCCAGACGGGCTGTCACGTGCCGTCTGGCCACTCCCCCATACAGGAGTGCTGCAGAGATGGTTGTTCTTCTGGAAGGTTCTCCTCTCTCCACAGAGAAACGCTGGAGCTCTAGTCAGGGAAGTGAACCTGATGGTCACTCTGACTAAAGCCCTTCTCCCCCGATGGCTCGGTTTGGCCGGGCGGCAGCTCTAGGAAGAGTCCTGGTGGTCCCAAACTTCTTCCATGTACGGATGATGGAGGCCACTGTGCTCACTGGGACCTTCAATGCTGCAGAAATGTGCCCTTCTCCAGATCTGTGCCTCCATACAATCCTGTCTCGGAGGTCAATTCCTTGGACTTCATGGCTTGGTTTGTGCTCATGCACTGTTAACTGTGGGACCTTATATAGACAGGTGTGTGCCTTTCCAAATCATGTCCAATCAGCTGAAGTCACCACAGGTGGACTCCAGTCAAGCTGTAGAAACATCTCAAGGATGATCAGTGGAAACAGGAGCACCTGTTGAGTGTCATGGCAAAGGCTGTGAATACTGATGGACATGTGATTTTGTTTTATTTTTTAATTTTTTTTATACATTTGCAAAGATTTCAAACAAACTTCTTTCACGTTGTCATTATGGGTTAATGGCTGTAACATAAAAAAAGAAAGGTGGAAAAAGTGAAGCACTGTCCATATCATATATCAATCATACATCATATCAGTCATATATCAATCATACATCATATCAGTCAAATATCATATTATATCAGTCATATATCAATCATACATCATATCAGTCATATATCAATCATACATCATATCAGTCAAATATCATATTATATCAGTCATATATCATATCAGTCATGTATCAATCATATATCAGTCATATATCAGATCATATATCAGTCATATATCATATCAGTCATATATCAGATCATATATCAGTCATATATCATATCAGTCATATCATATATCAGTCATATATCATATCAGTCATATCATATATCAGTCATATATCATATCAGTCATATATCAGATCATATATCAGTCATATATCATATCAGTCATATCATATATCAGTCATATATCATATCAGTCATATATCAGATCATATATCAGTCATATATCATATCAGTCATATCATATATCAGTCATATATCATATCAGTCATATATCAGATCATATATCAGTCATATATCATATCAGTCATATCATATATCAGTCATATATCATATCAGTCATATATCAGATCATATATCAGTCATATATCATATCAGTCATATATCATATCAGTCATATCATATATCAGTCATATATCAGATCATATATCAGTCATATATCATATCATTCATATATCATTCATATATCAGATCATATATCAGTCATATATCATATCATTCATATATCAGATCATATATCAGTCATATATCATATCAGTCATATATCAATCATATATCAGTCATATATCATATCATTCATATATCATTCATATATCAGTCATATATCATATCAGTCATATCATATATCAGTCATATATCAGATCATATATCAGTCATATATCATATCAGTCATATATCAGATCATATATCAGTCATATATCATATCAGTCATATCATATATCAGTCATATATCATATCAGTCATATATCAGATCATATATCAGTCATATATCATATCAGTCATATATCATATCAGTCATATCATATATCAGTCATATATCAGATCATATATCAGTCATATATCAGATCATATATCAGTCATATATCATATCATTCATATATCAGATCATATATCAGTCATATATCATATCAGTCATATATCATATATATCAATCATATCAGTCATATATCAGATCATATATCAGTCATATATCATATCATATATCAATCATGTATCAGATCAGTCATATATCATATCAATAATTTTTTTTAAATTTTTTATATTTATTTATGAATATTTATAAACATATATAGACTATGTAATTAAATATTAGTATATTAATGTATATTTATGAACAATACATTGTATCTGTAGTTTGAATGTTAATAAGAAATATATTTAAATATAAACCTGAATATAGTAACCCACATAATTAGATATATCATAAATAATATTTTTTTAATGATTTTTAAAATATTCAGTTATTTTAATATTTATAAACTTAGCTATGTACGCATCACCTAAAGGGACAAATATATTTCAATGCTTTTGCGTTTCCACAAGAAACATTTGTGTTCTTTGCGAGAGAATGCAAGAGACATAAATGTAACGATAATTGTAAAAGACAATAAAATAATAATGAAAAAAAATAACAATTCTCCCATGTCATACCATGTCCCATTAGGGGCTCCGTAGTAAACTATTTAAAATAATTTGTATGAATTACAAATGCAACAAAATTTTGCAAAAATTTGTATTATTGGATAACTTATATGGGGAAGTTCAAGAGTTGTGCAAGCTCTAGTGATCCACAGGGGTGTCTGTGCTTCTCTTTCGGGGCGTCTAGGGGACAATGCATGAGTTTAACCCCTTGTGGGGTTGCTGGGATTTCCTCATCGGTGACAGGGTCATTTAGAGGTGAAAGAGTCAATGACTGAAGAGTGGAAGTCAGACAGGATGGGATCAGCCCTGAATGGGAGGGATGAGTTTACTTTAGGGCAACTGCAGTCTTATGTCAACTACACTATACAGTAGGGCTTTCTTTTCCCTCCTGAATCGAAATTTCCTCCCTACAAAATATTCCACACTTAGCTGTTAATCAGAGCGGGGTCAGCGCACGCTGAGGGTCACAGAAGTCGCCAACTTTCTGCAGAGTCAAGAGCTCCAGACCTCCAACCTTCTGTGGCCTTCAGATGAGCTCAAGAACAGTGTGTAGAGCTTCAGGGAATGGGTTTCCACGGCCGAGCAGCTCATCCAAGCCTTACATCAGCAAAGCGTGGGATGCAGTGGGGTAAAGCGCGCCGCCACTGGACTCTAGAGAAGTGGAGACGTGTTCTCTGGAGTGACCAATCACGCTTCTCTGTCTGCCAATTCCATAGACGAGTCTGGCGGTTGCCAGAGGAACGGGACTTGCCTGACTGCATTGCGCCATGTGTAAAGTTTGGTGGAGGGGGGATTATGAGGTGAGGTTGTTTTTCAGGGCCCCTTAGTTCCAGTTAAAGGAACTCACCAAGACGTTTTGGACAATTTTATGCTCCCAACTTTGCGGGAACAGTTTGGGGACTCAATCCAAATCATGTCCAATCAGCTGAAGTCACCACAGGTGGACTCCAGTCAAGCTGTAGAAACATCTCAAGGATGATCAGTGGAAACAGGAGCACCTGTTGAGTGTCATGGCAAAGGCTGTGAATACTGATGGACATGTGATTTTGTTTTATTTTTTAATTTTTTTTATACATTTGCAAAGATTTCAAACAAACTTCTTTCACGTTGTCATTATGGGTTAATGGCTGTAACATAAAAAAAGAAAGGTGGAAAAAGTGAAGCACTGTCCATATCATATATCAATCATACATCATATCAGTCATATATCAATCATACATCATATCAGTCAAATATCATATTATATCAGTCATATATCAATCATACATCATATCAGTCATATATCAATCATACATCATATCAGTCAAATATCATATTATATCAGTCATATATCATATCAGTCATGTATCAATCATATATCAGTCATATATCAGATCATATATCAGTCATATATCATATCAGTCATATATCAGATCATATATCAGTCATATATCATATCAGTCATATCATATATCAGTCATATATCATATCAGTCATATCATATATCAGTCATATATCATATCAGTCATATATCAGATCATATATCAGTCATATATCATATCAGTCATATCATATATCAGTCATATATCATATCAGTCATATATCAGATCATATATCAGTCATATATCATATCAGTCATATCATATATCAGTCATATATCATATCAGTCATATATCAGATCATATATCAGTCATATATCATATCAGTCATATCATATATCAGTCATATATCATATCAGTCATATATCAGATCATATATCAGTCATATATCATATCAGTCATATATCATATCAGTCATATCATATATCAGTCATATATCAGATCATATATCAGTCATATATCATATCATTCATATATCATTCATATATCAGATCATATATCAGTCATATATCATATCATTCATATATCAGATCATATATCAGTCATATATCATATCAGTCATATATCAATCATATATCAGTCATATATCATATCATTCATATATCATTCATATATCAGTCATATATCATATCAGTCATATCATATATCAGTCATATATCAGATCATATATCAGTCATATATCATATCAGTCATATATCAGATCATATATCAGTCATATATCATATCAGTCATATCATATATCAGTCATATATCATATCAGTCATATATCAGATCATATATCAGTCATATATCATATCAGTCATATATCATATCAGTCATATCATATATCAGTCATATATCAGATCATATATCAGTCATATATCAGATCATATATCAGTCATATATCATATCATTCATATATCAGATCATATATCAGTCATATATCATATCAGTCATATATCAATCATATATCAGTCATATATCATATCATTCATATATCATTCATATATCAGTCATATCATATATCAGTCATATATCAGATCATATATCAGTCATATATCATATCAGTCATATATCAGATCATATATCAGTCATATATCATATCAGTCATATCATATATCAGTCATATATCATATCAGTCATATATCAGATCATATATCAGTCATATATCATATCAGTCATATCATATATCAGTCATATATCAGATCATATATCAGTCATATATCATATCATTCATATATCATTCATATATCAGATCATATATCAGTCATATATCATATCATTCATATATCAGATCATATATCAGTCATATATCATATCAGTCATATATCATTCATATATCATTCATATATCAGATCATATATCAGTCATATATCATATCATTCATATATCAGATCATATATCAGTCATATATCAATCATATATCAGTCATATATCATATATCAGTCATATCATATATCAGTCATATATCATATCAGTCATATCATATATCAGTCATATATCAGATCATATATCAGTCATATATCAGATCAGTCATATATCAATCATATATCAGTCATATATCATATATATCAATCATATCAGTCATATATCAGATCATATATCAGTCATATATCATATCATATATCAATCATGTATCAGATCAGTCATATATCATATCAATAATTTTTTTTAAATTTTTTATATTTATTTATGAATATTTATAAACATATATAGACTATGTAATTAAATATTAGTATATTAATGTATATTTATGAACAATACATTGTATCTGTAGTTTGAATGTTAATAAGAAATATATTTAAATATAAACCTGAATATAGTAACCCACATAATTAGATATATCATAAATAATATTTTTTTAATGATTTTTAAAATATTCAGTTATTTTAATATTTATAAACTTAGCTATGTACGCATCACCTAAAGGGACAAATATATTTCAATGCTTTTGCGTTTCCACAAGAAACATTTGTGTTCTTTGCGAGAGAATGCAAGAGACATAAATGTAACGATAATTGTAAAAGACAATAAAATAATAATGAAAAAAAATAACAATTCTCCCATGTCATACCATGTCCCATTAGGGGCTCCGTAGTAAACTATTTAAAATAATTTGTATGAATTACAAATGCAACAAAATTTTGCAAAAATTTGTATTATTGGATAACTTATATGGGGAAGTTCAAGAGTTGTGCAAGCTCTAGTGATCCACAGGGGTGTCTGTGCTTCTCTTTCGGGGCGTCTAGGGGACAATGCATGAGTTTAACCCCTTGTGGGGTTGCTGGGATTTCCTCATCGGTGACAGGGTCATTTAGAGGTGAAAGAGTCAATGACTGAAGAGTGGAAGTCAGACAGGATGGGATCAGCCCTGAATGGGAGGGATGAGTTTACTTTAGGGCAACTGCAGTCTTATGTCAACTACACTATACAGTAGGGCTTTCTTTTCCCTCCTGAATCGAAATTTCCTCCCTACAAAATATTCCACACTTAGCTGTTAATCAGAGCGGGGTCAGCGCACGCTGAGGGTCACAGAAGTCGCCAACTTTCTGCAGAGTCAAGAGCTCCAGACCTCCAACCTTCTGTGGCCTTCAGATGAGCTCAAGAACAGTGTGTAGAGCTTCAGGGAATGGGTTTCCACGGCCGAGCAGCTCATCCAAGCCTTACATCAGCAAAGCGTGGGATGCAGTGGGGTAAAGCGCGCCGCCACTGGACTCTAGAGAAGTGGAGACGTGTTCTCTGGAGTGACCAATCACGCTTCTCTGTCTGCCAATTCCATAGACGAGTCTGGCGGTTGCCAGAGGAACGGGACTTGCCTGACTGCATTGCGCCATGTGTAAAGTTTGGTGGAGGGGGGATTATGAGGTGAGGTTGTTTTTCAGGGCCCCTTAGTTCCAGTTAAAGGAACTCACCAAGACGTTTTGGACAATTTTATGCTCCCAACTTTGCGGGAACAGTTTGGGGACGGCCAGTGCACAAAGCGTCATAAAAGCACGGAGGAGTGAGATTGGTGTGGAGGAACTTGAGCCCTGAACCACCTTTGGGACGAATTAGAGCGGAGACTGAGAGCCAGGCCTTCTCGTCCAACACAAATGCGCAAAAATTCCCATGAACACACTCCTAAACCTTGTGGGAAGCCTTCCCAGAAGAACAATTCCTGGCTGCATGTCAATATCCATGGGTCACTGGATGTGGGGTAGGTTGTAAGGAACATTATATGGAGTTTAACATTTGTTTTACTCACGTTTTCGCAGTTTCTCCTATTAAATCCAGTCATGAAGCAGCTCTTCTGCCACTCAGTCCGGTGCCACTCCGGTGCACACACCCCTAGTTTCTGTATCAAGGCCTCTCTAATGGACTTCAGCAGTTGTGTGTGTGTCATGTTCCTGGCAGTGTGTGCTGTGGTCAGCTGGCAGGACTCAGTCACGAGGCATGGTCATGCTGTCTGCCCGTCTCACTCATTGTGGCACTGCCAGGTTTCTCACAGATGTCAACACAGACTGAAGACCGTGCATGTGACCCGGTTGTGACCGTGTGAGAAACTAAGGTCTGGCATTGAATGGCCACATTATCCAAGGTGGAAAATACCTCTCCCAGCAGGCATTGTGATTGGTTGCATGTGGGTTTGGCAGGTCTAGGGGGGATAGTTTATATGCTGTGCGAGACCAAACCATGGACACTTTCCATGCTCGCTCGGTTCAGTCAGGTGGAGATTTCTGTGTGAGTGTGTTTTGTGTTTATCTCATTGCAGTAGTGGTTCAGATCATAGTAGTGGTGATGCTTGTTTTAGCACACGGTCAGAATTAACCTCATGCTCATTTCTTTCTAGATATTTTCATGAGTTTCCGTGGGCAGCCGTCGGAGCACGTGGGTTATTCAGACTGCAGCTTCTTTGAGAGTTCGTCCAGCGCGGCATTTCCTTCAGCGCCTTCCTCTGCGGTCACCGGTCAGATGATACACACAGGATCTCTGCTAACACAGGTACCACACTGATGCAGAGTTTAAATACACTGGTTTATGGTCTTGTGAAAGTCACCAAAAATGGTTAAAAAAAGACTGTTTTCTCAAACACTCCCTCATCTGCTAGTTTTACTTTTCAACCTACAAATGACTTTTGCAAACTGATTAATACTATTATTTATATATATATATAATCAGGGCTTGAGATTTAACTCTTTGCTCACCAGCCACTGTGGCTAGTGGTTTTCCAAAGTTACTAGCCATTCAGCATTTTTATCAGCCACAGTTTTGACATCGATACCATGGGGAAAACTGCCATATAGACATTTGTACACATTATTTGACATTATTTTGTGTGTTTGACTGTTTAAGTGCAATAAGCAGCAAAAAAGAGCTAAGTTTAGTGCTGAGGCCATATATATATATATATATACAGTGAGGAAAATAAGTATTTGAACACCCTGCTATTTTGCAAGTTCTCCCACTTAGAAATCATGGAGGGTCTGAAATTGTCATCGTAGGTGCATGTCCACTGTGAGAGACATAATCTAAAAAAAACAGAAATCACAATATATTATTTTTTAACTATTTATTTGTGTGATACAGCTGCAAATAAGTATTTGAACACCTGAGAAAATCAATGTTAATATTTGGTACAGTAGCCTTTGTTTGCAATTACAGAGGTCAAAGGTTTCCTGTAGTTTTTCAGCAGGTTTGCACTGCAGGAGGGATTTTGGCCCACTCCTCCACACAGATCTTCTCTAGATCAGTCAGGTTTCTGGCCTGTCGCTGAGAAACACGGAGTTTGAGCTCTCTCCAAAGATTCTCTATTGGGTTTAGGTCTGGAGACTGGCTAGGCCACGCCAGAACCTTGATATGCTTCTTACAGAGCCACTCCTTGGTTATCCTGGCTGTGTGCTTCGGGTCATTGTCATGTTGGAAGACCCAGCCTCGACCCATCTTCAATGCTCTAACTGAGGGAAGGAGGTTGTTCCCCAAAATCTTGCAATACATGGCCCCGGTCATCCTCTCCTTAATACAGTGCAGTCGCCCTGTCCCATGTGCAGAAAAACACCCCCAAAGCATGATGCTACCCCCCCCCCCCCCCCCCCCCCCATGCTTCACAGTAGGGATGGTGTTCTTGAGATGGTACTCATCATTCTTCTTCCTCCAAACACGTTTAGTGGAATTATGAGCAAAAAGTTCTATTTTGGTCTCATCTGACCACATGACTTTCTCCCATGACTCCTCTGGATCATCCAAATGGTCATTGGCAAACTTAAGACGGGCCTTGACATGTGCTGGTTTAAGCAGGGGAACCTTCCGTGCCATGCATGATTTCAAACCATGACGTCTTAGTGTATTACCAACAGTAACCTTGGAAACGGTGGTCCCAGCTCTTTTCAGGTCATTGACCAGCTCCTCCCGTGTAGTTCTGGGCTGATTTCTCACCTTTCTTAGGATCATTGAGACCCCACGAGGTGAGATCTTGCATGGAGCCCCAGTCCGAGGGAGTCCTTTTTTTTTATCTTAATTTTTTATTTTTTTTATGTTGAAATGTGTACCACTCTTTTAACTATTATATTATATTATATTATAGTATATTATAATTATATTATGTTAATTATATTATATGAATTATATTATTATATTAATTATATTATAGTATATGAATTATATTATATGAATTATATTATATTTTATTATTATATTATATTCATATATTATATACTCGACTGACGATATGAATGAGTTAAAACTTTTGTTGAACAGGTTTATGAACGCTTCGCATCACTAGTTTGTGAAGATGTTTGAAACGTGTTGTTTTTTCAAACTCACGTTATAAGACATTTCCTCAAATGTATAAGACTTTGTCAAATAACTTTTGTTTGTTTTCATTTTTAGCCTCCTCTCTCAGCTGAAAACTTATCCCAGCCTTCCTCATCTGTAAACCTGCCTGGACCCAGTTATCCTCGGCAGACCATAAACCCCGACATGACCTTCAACCCCAGTGCTGAAACCTCAGATCCCAAGTTCAAGGGTCACACAGAATACATGGGCGACTTCCATCACTCTCTGAACCTCTCGTCTGGCATGGTCCCGTACAGTCAGCAGACGTCGTTCAGCGGTCACGCCACGGCCATGACAAACACTGAGATGCCCGGTGCGATGGCTCCGGAAAGTCCTTACCCACCAACCTGCCTCAGACACAGATATTCATCCAGCCAATCACGGACCTGCACGGCAGCCACGTCCACGGTTATCACCCACACCGGCTCTGCCATGACCACCCTACCATCGGATGCGCAGCATGGGCACGGATACTCCAGCGTTGCGGAGATGTTTCCACCTGCCACCTGCATGTCTTTGAGTTACCAGCCCATGACGGCAACCCCGTCTCTGCCCTCGGCCGCCCTCTCTCACTGCTTCTCTGTGCCACAGCAGGTGGGCGTGGCTACTGGCAGGGGGAAGCACAAACAAAAGACAGGAGGAGCCCAATTGGCTCCCAGGGTGATGACTTCATCTACAGCTCCGCCCACTCAGACGAGCTGCCTGGCCAATCTGCTCTCTTCCAAATCTCAAGAGCGTTCGTAGATATAATCATATATTTAAATAATAATACTAAAATAACACTATAATTCTGTGACTTCAAGTGCAAGTGTATTTTTGTTTGTTTTTATAAACTGATGGATGGATCTAAATTATATTTTTTAATACCTTCTCTCTAGGAAGAACATCATTGAGTTTCGATGCTCCTTCTACGGGGTTAAAAGGCCACAGACCAACATCTCCCATCTCTCCGGTAAGCTCTTCTGATAGCAGAATGAAATGTTTACAGCACAATAATACACACACACTGACAGACATTAGACAAGAGAGACTGGAGGAATTTAAAGGCTAGAGCATCTCCAAAACTGCAGCTCTTGTTGGGTGTTCCCGGTCTGCAGTGGTCAGTCTCTATCAAAAGTGCTCCAAGGAAAGACCAGTGGAGAACCGGCCACAGGGTCATGGGCGGCTCATTGATGCACGTGGGGAGCGAAGGCTGGCCCGTGTGGTCCGATCAAACAGACGAGCTACAGGAGCTCAAACTGCTCAAGAAGTTAATGCTGGTTCTGATAGAAAGGGGTCAGAATACACAGAGCATCTCAGTTTGTTGTGTATGGGGCGGCAAAAATTCCCCAGATCTCAATCCAATCGAGCATCTGTGGGATGAGCACTGATGTGCTCAGTGGAAAACACTTCTCCTCCGTTCATCATCATGACTTCGGTGTCACACACACACTACACACAGTACATACACTCTAAAAAATGCTGGGTTAAAAATAACCCAAGTTGGGTTGAAAATGGACTAACCCAACGATTGGGTTGTTTTACAGTAAGCAAACATTTAACCCAACCGCTGGGTTAAAACGACACATTCACTGGGTTAAAACAACCCAACCGCTGGGTTAAAACAACACATTCACTGGGTTAAAATAACCCAACCGCTGGTTTAAAACGACCCATTCACTGGGTTAAAACAACCCAACCGCTGGGTTAAAAAGACCCATTCACTGGGTTAAAACGACACATTCACTAGGTTTAAACAACCCAACCGCTGGGTTAAAAAGACCCATTCACTGGATTAAAACAACCCAACCGCTGGGTTAAAACGACACATTCACTGGGTTAAAACAACCCAACCGCTGGGTTAAAACGACCCATTCACTGGGTTAAAAAGACCCATTCACTGGGTTAAAAAGACCCATTCACTGGGTTAAAACAACCCAACCGCTGGGTTAAAACGACCCATTCACTGGGTTAAAACGACCCATTCACTGGGTTAAAAAGACCCATTCACTGGGTTAAAACAACCCAACCGCTGGGTTAAAACGACCCATTCACTAGGTTAAAACAACCCAACCGCTGGGTTAAAAAGACCCATTCACTGGGTTAAAACAACCCAACCGCTGGGTTAAAACGACCCATTCACTAGGTTAAAACAACCCAACCGCTGGGTTAAAAAGACCCATTCACTGGGTTAAAACGACCCATTCACTGGGTTAAAACGACCCAATCACTGGGTTAAAACAACCCAACTGCTGGGTTAAAAAGACCCATTCGCTGGGTTAAAACAATCGAACCGCTGGGTTAAAACAACCCAACCGCTGGGTTAAAACGACCCATTCACTGGGTTAAAACAACCCAACTGCTGGGTTAAAACAACCCATGTGGACAAACAAGTGGCCTCACCTCGCAACTTACAGGACTTGAAGGATCTGCTGCTAACATCTTGGTGCCAGATACCACAGCACACCTTCTAGTGGAGTCCATGCCTCGACGGGTCAGCAAAAGGGGGACAATACTTTAACACAATTTCAAGAAAAACAATGTAGGTTAGACAATATTTCAGATAGATTGACAAAAGAAATTATAGCTCATTTTTACCATTTGTTGCATACAAAAAATATTTCTGTATTGAAAAAAAAAGGAAATAACTTCATAGGTTAGTAAAAAACAAAATAACAAAATATAACCAAGAAATGTTATTATTTTGGGTCTCTTTGCCTTAGAACATTAAAATATGCGGGTCAAATTGACCCGTGAACATCACAAACGTAACAGTACTTTGGTGTGTATATGTCAAAACACATCAGCGTGTTGAAACTTTGCATGCATGTTCATGACCCTAAAAGAAAAAAAACATTTACTGATATTTCTGACAACTTAAAAATCAAAACGGGTCAAATTGACCTCAATGGTTAAAGGATCTGCTGCTAACATCTTGGTGCCAGATACCACAGCACACCTTCTAGTGGAGTCCATGCCTCGACGGGTCAGCAAAAAGGGGACAATACTTTAAAAAATGTGTATTTTTTTTTCTTGTAACTTGCACTCTAAACTCAAGTACGTTCAAAAAACGTCTTTCTTTTGAATATTGAACATGCAAACATAAATAATGAATAACCAAAAACATAATGTCACTTCATATCTTGGATGATAAGAGTGCATTTTTCCTCCATAACAGCCAAACAGCAGCAGTCGTGGAGGGTCACAGATTTCCCACAATCCCCCCTGGGCCTCTACCGCGATCGCACCGCTGTCACCGCTACACATGTCAGGCCATGGTGGCACCTCGCAGGGAAACAGCATTTCCTCTCTGCTCACGCAACAAACGCCACTCCTCATCCCCAAAACGGAAAAGCTCTCCCCGGTTCAAATGCACGCCAGTGACCGGAGCAGTTTAACAGGTGTGTGTTCAATATCACGGATGATAGCTCAAGCATTGTGTTTTATTCCAAAAGTAATGAAATAAGCTTCCTTGTGTATTGTTAGTTACTTTTTCAGGAAACATGGGTCAGACGTCACCTACGAATCCACCGGAGAAAAACCCAGAGGACTTACCCGGACAAGCCAAGATGGAGTCCACAAGAGTAAAAACCCCTGCACATGTTTGCTTAATAACCACACGGTTTATGTTGTGTTTCTCATGTCGTGTTGTTTCACAGACAGACACACGACGGATCACACACATTTCAGCCGAGCAGAAGAGGCGGTTCAACATCAAGCTTGGCTTTGACACGCTTCACAGTCTGGTGACCACTCTCAGCTCACAGCCGAGTATAAAGGTAACTCCTCTCAGCGACCACATGTGCTTATGTGCACTTCAAATCTTAGAAGTAGATACATGCAATTAAAGGGATAGTTCACCCTAATATGATAATTAAGTGATCATTTGCTGACCCTGGTGTTGTTCTAATACCGTACGCCCCTTTTTCATTTATGGACAACACGAGGAGAAATAAAAAAATGTCCCGCCCACACTGGAATTAGAACATTAGAACAACATCAGGATGAGTAAATTATGCCTCCATTTTCATTATATATATACAGAAAACATTCAGCTTGCACTTAAAGGGATATTTCACCCCAAAATGAAAATTAGCCCATGATTTACTTTCTCTCAAGCCATCCTCAGGTGTGTATGACTTTCTTCTTTCTGACGAATACAATCTGAGTTATATCAAAAATTGTCCTGGCTCTTCCAAGCATGTGAATAGAGGATTTGATTTTGAAGCTCATAAAAGTGCATCTATCTATCATAAAAGTGCATCTATCCATCATAAAAGTGCATCTATCCATCATAAAAGTGCATCCATCTATCATAAAAGTGCATCTATCCATCATAAAAGTGCATCTATCATCATATAAATGCATCCATCCATCCATCATAAAAGTGCATCTATCTATCATAAAAGTGCATCTATCCATCATAAAAGTGCATCCATCTATCATAAAAGTGCATCTATCTATCATAAAAGTGCATCTATCATCATATAAATGCATTCATTCATCATAAAAGTGCATCTATCTATCATAAAAGTGCATCTATCCATCATAAAAGAAGTGCATCTATCTATCATAAAAGTGCATCTATCTATCATAAAAGTGCATCTGTCCATCATAAAAGTGCATCCATCTATCATAAAAGTGCATCTATCTATCATAAAAGTGCATCTATCCATCATAAAAGTGCATCTGTCCATCATAAAAGTGCATCCATCTATCATAAAAGTGCATCCGTTCATCATAAAAGTGCATCTGTCCATCATAAAAGTGCATCTATCTATCATAAAAGTGCATCTATCTATCATAAAAGTGCATCCGTCCATCATAAATGTGCATCTGTCCATCATAAAAGTGCATCTATCTATCATAAAAGTGCATCTATCCATCATAAAAGTGCATCCGTCCATCATAAAAGTGCATCTATCCATCATAAAAGTGCATCTATCTATCATAAAAGTGCATCCGTCCATCATAAAAGTGCATCTATCCATCATAAAAGTGCATCCATCCATCATAAAAGTGCATCCGTCCATCATAAAAGTGCATCTATCCATCATAAAAGTGCATCCATCCATCATAAAAGTGCATCCGTCCATCATAAAAGTGCATCCGTCCATCATAAAAGTGCATCTGTCTATCATAAAACAGCTCCACAAGGCTCAGGAGGTTAATAAAGGCCATATCCATATTTCAAACTTTATCAACTAAAATAACCAGCTTCCGACAGACGGCCATGGATGGATGCCCTTTTTCAAAATCAAATCCTCCATTCACTGCCATTATAAAGCTTGGAAGAGCCAGGACTTTATTTAATATATCCAATTGTGTTCGTCTGAAAGTCATACGCACCTAAGATGACTTGAGGGTGAGTAAATCATGGGCTAATTTCATATTTGGGTGAGCTGTCCCTTTAAGTATAGTATTCTCTTAAAGTTTATTTAAAGTTAAAGTTTTAAAGTATTATTTTCTTAAGTACTTATTAAAAGCATGCAAAAGTTACTTCAGATAGAAGAGGCGTATTATGAGACTTCAGACTGATGCTGTTTGTAACCCTCAGCTTCACTAAGATTGAATACCGAGACTATCTTCCTCACCCTCACCCTAAAGCTCCGTACTCTCGTTCCCACTGTTCTCAGATCAGTAAGGCCACCACACTGCAGAAGACAGCGGAGTACATCAGTAAGATGCAGCAGGAGAGAGCTCAGCTCCACGAGGAGGCCCAGAGACTGAGAGACGAGATCCTGGTGCTCAACTCGGCCATCAAGTGAGTGTGCTTCAGCTGCGTTTGTGAGAGACTTTAACATTAATCAGGGTTTCCGCGGGTCTTAAAAAAGTCTTAAGCCTTAATTTGACCTTCCACAATTTAAAGCCTTAAAGGAACACTCCACCTTTTTGGAAAATAGGCTCATTTTCAGTCGAGTTAAACGTTTTTTGAATCCATTCAGCCGATCTCCGGGTCTGGCGGTAGCACTTTTAGCATAGCTTAGCATAGATCATTGAATCTGATTAGACCGTTAGCATCTCACTCAAAAATGACCAAAGAGTTTCCATATTTTTCCTATTTAAAACTTGACTTTTCTGTAGTTACATCGTGTACTAAGAGTTGTGATTTTCTAGATCGATACATATATCAAATGAAAGCTCAAGAATATCACTGTGCAGTTTATTTCTTGATAACCCGATCACTTTTACATTTATGTTACATAGAAAAAGATAATAAGGTCTGAATTTGACCCCCCCGAAAATCATATGAATAATATTAAATTTAATATTTATATCACACAAACTCACCAAAAATAGACAAGTCATATATCAAATGAAAGCTCTTATCCTTAAGAATATCACTGTGCAGTTTATTTCACCGATCCAACACATTACAGTAACGTTATTATCAAAAGAATCACGAAGATGGAAATGACTCCTTTGAACAAGCAAACACATGAGTCATATTCCTGTTCGGATCACTACCTCGTTGTGGAGCTAATAGCCTCAAACGCTATATCAGCTCGTTCCTGAGTATCTCCGCTTTCTATAGACATGTCGAGATCTAGACGTCTAGACCAACTGCGATATGTCACCGATGTCCAGATCAAAACATGTGATGCAGACAAATACTCTCATTATCCTTAGTTTTGATCGCCTTTGTTAGCCGCCATTTTTGATGACGTCATCACGTATTGCGTCATACGTCAAAAAAGCTGAGTTTCTCCGCTTTCTATAGACATGTCGAGATCTAGACGTCTAGACCAATCAGAGCCCGAGATATCCCTTTACAAAGTCGAGGAGGCAGAGCCTTCCTTTCGATTTCCTAGCGGCTGTGGAAAAATCAATGGAGATGAGCAGGAGTTATTAAATAGTTTGCACAGATTAATCTTAATAACTTTTTTTTGGAAGGAGATATCAAGAAGAAATATATTTCCCCTGTTTACTGACACCTAGTGGAATCCACAGAAACTTTCCGAAGGGATGCAGACCAAACAGATTAAAAATTATAGATTTTCAAATAACAAATTAATTAAAAAATAAATCAAAATATGACTTTTTATTTATGTTTATCATAAAATTGTGAATAAATACAATAGAATACATGCAATATTCCACCACTGTGATAAAATGTAGAGTTTTTTCTGTTAAATGAGACCATTTTTATCAATTTACGCCAATGTTAGTGGTTAGGGCGCTCTTTTAAATTCAGTATTCTCTAAAAAAATCTAAATGTGCTGCAGAGCTGAAGTGGTTAAAAGATGATGTAAGCGAGTCGTCATAAAAAATCGTATATAGTCAACAAGACCTGCAGTGTAAATGCGGCCTAAGAGAGCATATTGATTCCCTTCAGTTTATTCCTTACATTTTCTTTAATTGGTCTTATAAAGGTCTTAAAAATGTCCTTCAGAAACCCTGTTAATGTGTGTTTGAACTGTTTGTATGTAGTGTGTGTCAGCAGCAGCTTCCTGCGACCGGCGTCCCAATAACACGACAGCGATTCGACCACATGAGAGAGAAGTTCAGAGAGTACGTGAGGGCTCAGACGCTGCAGGACTGGAAGTTCTGGATTGTATCCTACAAAGCAGTGTTCATTTTGACAGCATATCTTGATTTAGTTTTAGTCATATTTTAGTCACCTGAATTGTTTTTAGTTTTAGTCTAGTTTAAGTAGACTAAAATCTAATGAGTTTAGTTCAATTGTAATACATTAAGCATTTAAGCGTCACATAACATAACTGACATTTTGACATCATTTTGTTTTTGACATTAAAAATACACGAAAGAGCTCAATTCACTTTTGTGTTTGTTTTTAAAAACATCTATATAGTTTTTATAACTTTGTATTTCTGTTTAAGTTAGTAGGCCATATCAGGTTAAGCTGAAGCTTCAGATAAGTTTGTTTATTTATAAGTTTCAGTTAACATTTATTTAATTTCAAGTTATGAAGGTTTTTTTTAATGGTTTTTAACGATTATAACCCTGATACTTTATTGAATATGTGTCAAATACTGGTCTTTCCTCCTGACTATGAATTAAATGGGAATGAAATGAAATACAGTTTATTGTGTAAGCAAAAACGAATATATAATGCGTGACTTTTAATTACAAACCAGCTGGAAATACACCGGGACTCTTATTTTGAAATCTCACCTTACTATTGCAGTTGCAGGAGCTCATTCAAGTTCAGATGAGGAGATAAAATATGCGTTGTTACTAGGGTTGCCAACCGTTCCGTATAATATGGAATCGTCCCGTATTTGACACATAAAAGTCTTGTTATTGAACTGATACGGAACGCACTTTGTTCCGTATTTTTGAGAATCAATTCAGTGCAAATCCATGACAGACATTTTCACAGTTTTTTACCGTTAAAATCACAGTCATTTTTTGCAGTGTGCGGTAGATAGGCCAACTCATTTCTCCCCGTTTGTCTATGATCAGTAGTGATGGGGAGTGGATTCCTGGACTCTGAATAGCCCGAGAGTCTGGGTCGACTCCAGCACAGGAATCGACTCTCGTGTCGACTCTGATGCTGTGTCCAAAATCGCTCACTTGTTTAATAATTCTCTAATCCCTATAAAGTGCATGGCAGTTGAGTGCACTATAAGCAAGGAGTGAATGAAATGAAGCGAGGAATTCAGACACTGTCGTAAAACATGGCGTCAGAGAGCTGTTGCGTCGCAGAAACTTCACACACATTTATTTGAGTGCTTACTTTAGAATTAGAAAACAGTCACAGCGACTTGTTTGTAATTATGAATCAGTGAGTCGATTCAGCGGTTTGGAGCGTTATGAATCAGTGAGTCGATTCAGCGGTTTGAAGCGTTATGAATCAGTGAGTCGATTCAGCGGTTTGAAGCGTTATGAATCAGTGAGTCGATTCAGCGGTTTGAAGCGTTATGAATCAGTGAGTCGATTCAGCGGTTTGCAGCGTTATGAATCAGTGAGTCGATTCAGCGGTTTGAAGCGTTATGAATCAGTGAGTCGATTCAGCGGTTTGGAGCGTTATGAATCAGTGAGTCGATTCAGCGGTTTGGAGCGTTATGAATCAGTGAGTCGATTCAGCGGTTTGAAGCGTTATAAATCAGTGAGTCGATTCAGCGGTTTGGAGCGTTATGAATCAGTGAGTCGATTCAGCGGTTTGAAGCGTTATGAATCAGTGAGTCGATTCAGCGGTTTGAAGCGTTATAAATCAGTGAGTCGATTCAGCGGTTTGGAGCGTTATGAATCAGTGAGTCGATTCAGCGGTTTGGAGCGTTATGAATCAGTGAGTCGATTCAGCGGTTTGAAGCGTTATAAATCAGTGAGTCGATTCAGCGGTTTGGAGCGTTATGAATCAGTGAGTCGATTCAGCGGTTTGGATAGCCTAAGTCACGTATTTCAGCAGTTTGATACCCGATTCGAATCATGAATCGACTCATAGGCCTTTCTGAGCATCGGATTTCCACTAAAATATCTTCATTTGTGTCTGAAGATGAACGGAGGTCTGACGGGTGTCCAACGACATGAGGGGACGTCATTAATGACAGAATTTATATTTTTGGATGAACTATCCCTTTAAGAGATTGCACTTTGTGCACTGGAAGCACTCAAATGTCTGTTTTGTAAAGCTACCTCTGTAAAACAGGAAGTTATTTATTCATTTTTTCAGAAGTTGTAGCATTTTCCTTTTGTAAAGCTACAGAACTTGTTTGACTCAATGTTTTGTAAATTTGAGCCGTGTGTTTATTAAGGTCTTCAATAAAACAAGATGGGAACTTAAATATTCCCAGCACTTTCTGTGATGTAGTGCTTTTTTTCTCTTTTTCATCAAACCGCAGTTTTTGCAAGTTCCCGCAATTTCATCGCATAAAATTGCATAAATATCCCTCATTTTCCATTGCATTTTTTTAGAAAACGTGCCGCATAATCAAGGATTTTTGCCCGCAACAATCACAAAAAAAGCCGCATTTTTCTGGAAGGACCAATAGGTGTGTGTACGAAAAATACTAATATTCTAATCTACTGTCACACAAGCAAGAGAGAATAATTGTTCTCCTGAAAATGTTTATCTTAAGAAAGAAAGTCATGGGGGAGTAAATGATGGGAGAATTTTTTATTTTTGGGTGAACTGTCCCTTTAAGGAACTGTATAGTATAGTTTGGTGTATGTAAAGCTGCAGAAGTGGAGATTTCTGACTCAAACTCGCCGCCTTTAAAGATGTGTATTAAAATTAAAATCTACACATGCCAATAGATAAAGTGTAGTAACATAAACCCTTTCAAAATCTCAAAATTGACCAGTGCATGAAAATACAATGCCTGTAGTGTCTCGTCTTCTGTTCTGGTGCTCATATTTTCCTGAACTGAAGGCGTTCCTGTAGTTCAGCATCATCATCGAGCCGCTGTTCGAGTCGTTTAACGGTATGGTGTCCACGGCCAGCGTTGATGACCTGTGTCGCAGCACTCTCTCCTGGCTGGACCAGCACTGCTCTCTGCCCGCGCTCAGACCCAGTGAGTGACCGGCTTCTCTCTTTAACACATTCACATCTCCTTCCCTCACTCCTCACAGTCATTCCAGCGCGTGCGTGACTCGCATTTACTACTAAAATTAGATGTGTGCGAGCTGTGAAATATATTTAGGAGTATGTGTGCAAATAAAAAGCAGGTTCCTGTGGTTTTTTCACATTTAAAGGTGCAGTGTGTAATATTTATGAGGATCTATTGACAGAAATGCAATATAATATACATAACTATGTTTCCAGTGCTGTATAATGTACCCAAGGGCGTAGATTTGTTTTGAACATTGGGGGGGTTGAACGTTGGTATGCTGCCTGTTATTTTATTTTATTTTTTTATGTGTATTGTTATTGGATAATTTATTTCTATCTATCTATCTTAGTGGAGCGGCTAAGTGATATAATCGTTCAGTTTATGATACAAGCGTGAAAATTGGCATGAGCAGTCTCCATGGGTCACTTGACAAGAAAAATGTCCGAGCCACTTGAAATTTCAAGATGGCGGCCATTTTTCAAGATGGCCGACACCTTAGTGGAGCAGTTAAGTGATATAGTGGTTTATTTGGTGATACAAGCATGAAAATTGGCATGAGCAGTCTCTGATGGTCGCTAGACAATAAGCCACCCACAGCTACTTGAAATTTCAAGATGGCGGCCATTTTTCAAGATGGCCACCACCTTAGTGGAGCAATTAGGCTTAAGAAATCATTTAGGTGGTGATACAAGCATGAAAATTGCCTTGAGCTGTCTCAAAGGGTCATTTGACAAGAAACTGCCCACAGCAACATAACATTTCAAGATGGCGGCAATTTTTCTGTCTTTCATCTTTTAAATGGGTCATCAGGGTTCATTGAGGTAAGTTCATGCCTTAACCCTACACTTAGTCCGATCGTTCATCCACTGCCATTTATATCCCGTGCGATCTGTACACCATCCGGTTAACTAAAACCCCATTAACCTTGGCTCGGCTCTCCCTCGCTGGCACAACCTGTCAATTCAGGTGCGGCTATCTAACTGTTTTGGGGTAGATTAGACAGCATTTGGGATACTAACTTTACAATTAGCTGATATTGAACCCCACTTTGAGTTTAACAGCAGTGATATACAGTGTTGGGCACGTTACTTTAAAAAAGTAATTAGTTATAGTTACTAGTTACTTCTTACAAATAGTAACTGAGTTAGTAACTGAGTTACATCATTATAAAAGTAACTAATTACCAGGGAAAGTAACTACTGTGTTACTTTTTTTTTCTTCAAATGTTCAAATATGTCAAATAATTTGGATGCCCCCAATATTAAATATGTTAAATGAATGAATTGGACACTAAATAGAATAAATTATTATTATAAAACATTGTACATTAATGTACACTATTGTAATGTTGCTGTGGGACAATGTGAGAGACACCTATCAAATTCAATATATTATTGTAAATATTATCAGTAGGCCTACTATAGTGTAAATATTGTGTAAATATTATCAGTACTATACTACTCCTCTGGTAGTGGAGCTCACGTTATCACCTGGGTTTTTAGCCACTAATATTGTGGCTGTGATGACGTGAGGCTTCATTAGATTAGAAATAGAATTACTTGCCACCGACGTGGATAGACTCTTTCTCCCTGGGCATAAGCTTCACGTTACATTTATGTAATGTTTATATGTGTATAAACATTCTTACCGTTCACCTCAACGAGGCAAAAGTAGCGCTTACACTTCCAGTTTGCGAAAGCTACCTTTGAAGTCGTTGGACTGCCATCGCTGACTGTGCATATGCGTGTGCGTCATAGGTGTGTGTGTGTGTGTGTGTGAACTGAACCTATCAACCTCAACCTTGTCTCCCACCCACCAATCATCATCAGTTATGTGTACCACCCAACCCAACCCCCAACACGCATGGCTAGCGCGCACACACACACACGCGCGCGCTGCAGGTCCGACTGACAGAGAGCCTGTTCGGATGAAAACCGCTTCAATGAGCTCAATTATAGTAACGCCGCATTTTTTTCCTCAGTAACGCCAACGGCGTTGTAACGGAAGAAACAGTAATTCGTTTGATTACTCGTTACTGAAAAAAGTAATTCCATTAGTAACGCCGTTTATCTATAACGCCGTTATTCCCAACACTGGTGATATATAACCAGTGTGCCCTGGTAGTGCAGATATTCACTCTTGTCTAATCTATCAATAATCAACAAATCAACACAACTGTATTTTGATGCGTTAAAAGTTGTTCTTTAGAATAATCTAAAACATATAAAATAAAATGACACCAAATCGTCCTTAATGAAAAAAAACCCCAATAAATTTCTATCGGAAAATTGATCTTTTGAGGATCCAGGGGTCGGCCATCTTGAAAATAGAAATTTCAAGTGGCTGGGAGTGTTTTCTTGTCAAGCAATCCTTAGAGACAGCTCAAGGCAATTTTCATGCTTGTATCACCAACTAAATTATTTCTTAAGCCTAATTGCTCCACTAAGGTGGTGGCCATCTTGAAAAATGGCCGCCATCTTGAAATTTAAAGTAGCTGTGGGTGGCTTATAGTCTATTGACCAATGCTCATGCCAATTTTCATGCTAATTTTCACCAAATAAACCACTATATCACTTAACTGCTTAACACTTAACTGCTCACTTAATCTTGAAAAATGGCCGCCATCTTGAAATTTCAAGTGGCTCGGACAATTTTCTTGTCAAGTGACCCATGGAGAGACTGCTCATGCCAATTTTCACGCTTGTATCATAAACTGAACGATTCTGCCAAACATAAGCACTTAGCCGCTATCTATCTATCTACATGCTTTAACTGATTACAAATTCAACATATACAAATATGAAAGAGACAACATTTAGACATTTAAGATTTTTAAATTCCACTTTAATGCATTAAAAAAAACATTTGAAAGTGAGCGAGTGAGCCACTTAAATCGTCCAATTCGTACAAAAGTCAGATTAATTTAGGAAGAAAACAAACACCGATGTGATACTTTTGTCATTGATAATTACAGACACTATTGTAAAATGAACTAGCAAAACAGACGGCTGCTTTGGTAACTTGTTATACTGATAGTTATAGCTAAATACATTGCAATGGATTAGCTAGCTAAAATATATGTGGTGTGTACTTAGCGATTACACAATATTCTCATACCTCATTCTCAGTACATGCTTTATTTTTATTTTTTTGCATCCCTCTCTGACCAGCAGTTAAATATAGTCCGCTGTGCAGCGCTTCTCTTCATGTTTGGCGCTAACGTTACCCGTGTGCTCTCCCATTCAAACACCACGCGCGTTGTTTTGGTGAAAGTGCGACTCATTGGTTGGCCGTTACCAATCGGTTCAATGGAGGGGGAGCATTTTTTTGTCTGATTTATTATGACAAACTCATATTTGATTAGGAACAATATTATTGTTACAAAATAAATTAATTCTACATATTTTTCGTTTGATCTACTGTGATTTTCATGTTGAAATATTGGGGGGGTTGTTACTGATGGATTTGAATATTAAATAAAATATTGCATTCCCTCCCATAAACTACGCCCCTGAATGTACCGTTATGTTTTTACTACCTTAGAATGAGCCGTTTCTATCTACGCACATTGCGGGTCTCCTTACAGTGAAGCCGCCATTTTGCCATGTTTCTACGGTAGCCCTAAAGGGACAAACTTCTCTACAGAGCGCTAGCTACTCTCTGCTGTCTCAGACGACGACATATTTGTCCTGTGTCGGCCACCGTAGCTTCTCTGTGCTTTGAGAGGGAGCGGTGGGCGGTTGCAATTCACACCCTCACCACTAGATGCCGCTAAGATTTACACACTGCACCTTTAAAGTCATAAAAAGATCATGTAATCTGAGCTTGAGTGAGCGGAGGCGGAGACTAATTTGTATATTCATGGATCTGCAAATACTAAATGAAGCAAAGGTGTAGTTACGTTCAAGAAACATTTTTTTAAATTATACATATGATTATAAATGTCTTTACAGTCACTTTTTTGATTAATTTAAT
Organism: Romanogobio albipinnatus; assembly: GCA_023566225.1. NCBI lineage: Eukaryota > Metazoa > Chordata > Actinopteri > Cypriniformes > Gobionidae > Romanogobio > Romanogobio albipinnatus. The sequence goes on from CM042242.1 coordinate 2,419,537, forward strand.
GCATATTTCTGACTAAAAGTATTAATTTCTTTAGAATAAATAATTCTCCCACCAGGTAAGCTCATTAATTAGTTGTCAAGCAATTTAGTAGTAATCATTGTTGGGTAAGTTACTCTAAAAAAGTAAGTACTAGCCACTAACTAACAGTGTAATAAGGTTACTGTACTAATTACTCTCTTTAAAAAGTATTGCATTACTTATTAATACTTGCTTTGGCTAGACAGGAAACGGCTCAAAGATGAACTGACTAAGATGACATATTTAAGTGTGACATAACGCCCCCTCCCGTTAGGCGGGACCTCTCGCCATGACAGAAGCGCATAGATGAGGGAGACGGGTGGGGGTTCGGGAGGCGGATGTGGAAATGGTGAAAGGGGCAGGCGAAGGGCTAGAGAAGACAGGCAGATTAAAGTGAGTGAATATGGAGGCTGAAACCACGGTTTGGATGAAGGGAGGAGCCAAGGGGGAATCCTCGGAAGTCCGAGGGAGCGATGGGACGCTGCTGACCCCAAGATGTAAGTGGGGATCCTGAAGGCTGCAGACGAGCCAGAGGTGGAGGTGGAGCCTGAGGGAAGGCGGAGCTTGCCAGAGCCAAAGGGGTGGAGGGCTAGAGAGCAGCGAATCGTCCACAGCGGAGGTGTGGCGATGTCTGACCCAGGTGGAGCCGACGTGCCGAAGGTGCCCGGCGATGCCGATGGTCCACGGTGGAGACGAGGGGGCAAGGAGCGAAGGCGTAGGAGTCTGGACAGCCGGTCAAGGTGGACCAGTGCGCTCGGAGGCTGAAGGTGGAGCCCCAGGCTCATGACACACTGACAGGAGGTAGATGTTGCACCGTGGGACCATAGATCGTAAAAAAATATGGACGATGCGACTTCATTGACTTCCGCTGACCAGTTAGGCCTGTTCACGGCGCTGACATCTTGGGACCGAGTCTGCGCAGTAGCGATCTCGGGACCGGAGTTGCGCAGTACGGAGCAGGAAGTAGAGGCGCGATTATCAAAAGCCCGTCCACACTCTCACAGATGCAGAACAATTCATTATGTTGGTGTGAAATAAACAGTTATAGAAATGTAGAAATTAAAGCTAAAGCTCCAATCTCCTCCCAAAAATCCCGAAAAAAGTCTGTTAGTGCCTTCACTCAGAGAAGCCGTCAATCTCAGCTGTCAGTCATGACGGCACACCCCTCGTTTTTATAGCATCAAATAACTCACTAAAACTAAACTTATTTAAAAAACCAACACTTGAAATGAAATCATCGTGATAAAAACTGCCTAAAATGACAGAAACCATCTTTAGAAAACAATTATTTGAAGTGTAATTTAATTGTTTAGTGCGTCCATTCTAATGCATGGAGAGGTGGGGTTTATGAGCTCTACTGGGACCGGCCACCGGGGGGCGATCGAGGCGCGGAGGCTTCAGTTTCTGAGAGGAGTGCTGCAGGCTTGCGTGGGACCGATGGGGCACGAGGATGACTGGGTGGACTGGTGAGGAATCTGGATAACAGAACAAAAAACAGAGCATTCTTGATGGCAGTTTGAAGTGGTGGTGGTGGGAGAGGGAGGCTGGGATTAAGAGGCACAGGGAATTTATCTCTCCATAAAACTGTCCATAATGTCCAGGGCGGAGATCTCTCCCATCCCCTCGAGCTCAATGAGGACTCCCACAGCGGTGGACGATGTCGCCGGCGCACACCCCTGGTCAGACTCTTCAAACTGCTTCGGAGCGATGGTGGACTCTGTCTTCCCTTTCTCGGATTCAGGCTCACTCGTCGCGGTCCAGTCTGTGGGGGGCTCAGGTGCTGTCGATCGGGGGGGGCTGGGCTATGGGTTCGTCTGTGGTCTGTGCTCTCCAGACACTTGTCCTCAGGTGTCTGGAAGGTCAACTGGGTTGTAGTAGCCCCCGATCCAATATAGTGTCCTGAGGGTCTCATTGTCATAGGGGGAGAGGGCGGCCATTTTGTGGTCAGGTCTTCTGTGACGGTCGGTGGTACGGATACACATGAATGGTAAATGGTAAATGGATACACATGAAGATGAAGGTTCAGGTTCTTTAATGAACTCCCAACAGAAGGCAGGCAGGCAAACAAACACCACGTAACATTTATGAGACCGGACAATGAACAGAAAACACAGGAACTTATATCCAGACTATGATGGCAAACTGCTTAACACAAACTAAACGTCTGTGAGAGTGAAACTAGATGACATAGACAGACTATGTGTGACAATTACTTAATTACTTTTCCCTTGAAAAAATGAAAACACATTAATAAATGACCTAGTAATGCATTACACCCAATACGGACCTCTCCAGCATTTTACAACAGCTTTGAACCGGCTTATCCAATCAGAAATCATGTCAGATCTACCAGGTGATATCAGTTTTATAATAATACTCTCACTCTCTCTCTCTCTCTCTCTCTCTCTCTCTCTCTCTCTCTCTCTCTCTCTCTCTCTCTCTCTCTCTCTCTCTCTCTCTCTCTCTCTCTCTCTCTCTCTCTCTCTCTCTCTCCAGCGGTCTTGAGTTCACTCCGTCTGCTCAGCACCTCCACATCAATCCTCTCAGATCCCAGTCTGGTTCCCGAACAGGCCATCCAGGCTGTCAGCCACGGACAACCAATGACAGCGCACGCTCGCAAAACCACAGCCAATCATTCGACAGCAACGACCAATGACAGTGCACTCTCTCACAAAGGCAGCCAATGATGCTCTTTCCCATAAATATAGGAATTTTAGTGCTTATTGATGGGAAATGCTTAGTTTTTTGTCCTTTTCATTATTCATAGGAAAACAGAAGCGGATCAGAGTTGATGCGGAGGAAGGGTTGGGACTCAAACGGTTTAGTTAACATGCATCTTTCACGTGTGGTTTAATGCCTTGCTGTTAAAGGCACAGCGTATGTTTCTTCTGTTGATGCTTTACTTTAGTAATTGTCAGATTATCACTGAATGTGAGTGTGTTACTGTACACCGAGACACATTATGTCTGGTCTCAGCTTTAGTTTGGCTGCTCTACTTCCCCCCAGGAATAAATGTAAATGTGACTGTTTCTCAGAGTGTGTTTGTCTCTCAGTGATGGGGTTTGATGGCGCATTGCTCCCATGACTTTATGTAAAAAGCATCAGAAGCACAAATGCTTTCTTTGTGTGTGTGTGTGTGTGTGTGTGTGTGAGTGTGGGAGATGGACTACTATCTAGCATAAAGTTGAACTAGCATGAAAAGTAACTAGATTTAAAATAATAACACGTGTGTAGCCTTTCTACTGCATCTTGTGTAGACAGACAAGTAAATTATCATTACATTTTCTACATTTTAAATGTGTGCGAGTGATGTGTGTGTGTGTGTGTGTATGTATGTGTTTATATATATGTGTGCTGTGTGAGAGAGTGAGTGTGAATATGTATATGTACTCTATGTGTGTGTTTGTGTATACGTGTGTGTCTATATGTATGTGTATAAAAGTGAAGTGATGTATGTACATGCAAACACACACACAAAGCTCATACAACAGTAACATATGCAGAAATGTTTCTGTTTGTGTGTGAGAGAGAGAGTGTATATGTCATATGTATATGTACTTGTGGCGAGGGGGGCGTGGTTTAGCGAGGTCTGTGACGGGAGAGAGAGTCAGAGGACGAGCGGCACGGAAGTGAATCAGGTACAAGCGATGAACACCTGTTTCTTGTTTTAGTAATTGGCGTGGAGAGACAGGTTATAAGCCCCGCAGGAGATGAGGACCGGAGAGAGAGAAGCTGGAGACAGACCACGCTGGGACTCGAGCTGGAACGCTGCAGAGCAAAACTGCCTAAAGAAACCGGAGTTTTGTTTTGTTTGGTGCGAAGTGCACCTTGGCTTACTACCTGAGTTATTGAGAAATAAACCATCTCGAGTTCCAGCCAGCCGACCCCTTTGTCTTTGGTCCCCGTCCAGGGACCAGACATGGAGTTTCCAGAGGTCTGGACGTGGGTGCCATAGAGTGCCCCCTCCCTGAGAAAGAAGGTTCTTCCTCAGGGGAATCGGCCAGGTGGGGCTGTCGCGAGGAGTGTGAGTTCGGCGAAACAGGTCCGGTTGGGCCAGTAGGGCGCAACTAGCAAGACCTGCTCCTCGTCCTCCCTGACCTTGCACAGAGTCTGTGCTAGAAGGCTCACTGGGGGAAACGCATATTTGCGTAGGTCCTGGGGCCAGCTGTGCGCCAGTGCATCTGTGCCGAGGGTACCCCCGTTCAGGGAATAGTACCACTGGCAATGGGACGAGTCCGGAGTGGCAAACAGGTCCACCTGCGCGGCTCCGAAGAGGTCCCATATCAGCTGGACAGACCGGGGTGGAGTCGCCACTCTCCCGGAAGTGGACACTGACGAGAGAGCTTGTCGGCTGTCTGGTTCAGCGCACCAGGGATGTGAATGGCTCGAAGCGACCTCAGATGCTTCTGACTCCACAGGAGGAGGTGGGGGGCGAGTTGGAACATGCGACGGGAGCGCAGACCACCCTGACGGTTGATGTACGCAATGGCCGCAGTGCTGTCCGTGTGGACCAGTACGTGTTTGTGCTGAAGCGGCTTCTTGAAGCGACTTGGCGCGAGACGTACTGCCATTAACTCCAGGCAATTGATATGCCAATGCAGCTGGGGCCCCGTCCACAGACTCGAGACTGCATGCCCGTTGTACGTGGCCCCCCAACCCGTGGCTGAGGCATCCGTGAATACCACAAAATGCCTGGATACCTGTCTTAAGGGCACTCCGGCCCGTAAGAACAAGGGGTCGGACCAAGGGTTGAAGGTTTGGCGACAGTACGGGGTAACTGGGACCCGATACTGGCCGCTCTGCCACACCCACCTCGGGACTCAGTCGTGTAGCTAGCGTTGAAGCGGTCTCATATGAAGCAATCCGAGCGGCGTTACCGCGGCTGCAGATGCCATATGCCTCAGGAGCCTCTGAAAGAATTTCAGTGGGACCGCCGTCCTGCTCTTGAATGTATTCAAGCAGTTCAACACTGACTGTACTCATTCCTCTGTGAGGCGCGCAGTCCGGTTGACCGAATCCAGCTCCATACCAAGATAAGAGATCCTCTGTGTGGGACAGAGTTTGCTCTTCTCTCGGTTGACCCAAAGGCCCAACAGGCTGAGGTGGCTGAGCACCAGGTCCCTGTGTTCGCACAACTGCTCTCGAGACTGGGCGAGTATAAGCCAGTCGTCGAGATAGTTGAGAATACGAACGGCGCATTCTCGGAGTGGAACAATGGCTGCCTCCGCGACTGTCGTGAAGACGCGAGGCGACAGGGACAGCCCGAAGGCAAGACTTTGTACTGATATGCCTTCCCCTTGAACGCAAAGCGTAGAAATAGTCTGTGTCGAGGAAGGATAGAGACATGAAAGTACGCATTCTTCAGGTCGATCGCTGCAAACCAATCTTGGGGATGGATGCATTCGAAGATGCGTTTCTGCGTTAACATTTTGAACAGAAGTCTGTGCAGGGCCCTATTCAAATTACGCAGATCCAAGATAGGCCGTAACCCACCCCCTCTCTTGGGTACAATGAAGTAGGGGCTGTAGAACCCCAACTTCATTTTGGCTGGAGGAACTGGCTCGACCGCGTCCTTCGCCAGTAGGACATCGATCTCTGCCCATGTATTATGGGCGTCGCTGCTCCGCACTGTGGTGAACAAGATGCCCCTGTATTTGGGGGGCCGGTGCGCGAACTGAATCACGTAACCGAGTCTGATGGTACAGATGAGCCAGCGAGACAGTCCCGGGAGCTCTAGCCAGGCTCCCAGAGACTGAGCAAGCGGGACCAACGGCACCACAGACGCCCCCGGGCCTTCTCTCCCCCACACTTCCCCACCTCGGAATGTTCAGACCTGACTCGGACGGCCCGGAGGCGACCCGGAGAAGGGTCTGAACATTCCGAGGTGGGGAAGTGTGGGGGAGAGAAGGCCCGGGGGCGTCCTCTAGCCTCACACTTCCCCCGGGCGAGAAGAGGGGAAGACTGGAGTGGCAAGGCCCGGGGGCGTCGCGCACAACGATCTTGGCCCTCTTGGGGCCCAGGGACATAGGAAACTGATCTTTTATTGACAATGTGGGTACCACTGAGTTCCGAGGAGCTAGTGGCAGAAAAGTTATGTTGATGTTGTTGGCCCCCCGGTCCTCCTCCGAGCAGATCCATCCGTCCCTGGGCTGCCTGTCTCAGGGTCGCTTACCCTTACGTTTGCCGGCAGACTTAGCGGGGCCCTGAGCGGGTTGGACGGCCCCCTTGCGTCCGGCGCCCTGCTTCCCGGGTGGAGGCTGCTGCTTTGGTTTAGCGGGGCGGAGGCGGACGCAGGGAGACGCCCTCGGCGACAAGCAAATGGAGGCACTGCGGCCGACGACTGGGTGGAGGCAGCAGCTGGTCGTCGGGGGAGCCAAGAACTGCTGGGTGAAGTTCTCGATGGCGTCGCCGAAGAGGCCAGCCTGACAGACAGGGGCGTTGAGGAACCAAACTTTGTCGGGCTCACGCATATCTGCCAGGTTTGGCCCCAGCTTCCTGGACCACCCTTTTTTTTAAAAAGGACCAGCAATCCCATCTGTAAGCTACCAGCAGGCATGTGGGACAATGAGCATGGCCGCCCGACTTGAAGGCACACGGCGCGCTGAACACTCAAGCCCCTAAGAAAGAGGCACGGTGAACAACGCGCCGACGTGGTCATGTTCTCATAAGGGAACATGAACCACCCACAAACAAAGTCTCAGCATGCTTGTGATGCGATAGAGGAGTGGGGGCCCACGGGGAATGGTTACCCGGCGGGGAAGCCCCACTGTAATCCCCAGGTCACCAAGGCTTATTAGCCAAAGTAGCCCTTTTCTGGTGCACCAGAAAAGGAACTAGATCGGGGAAGAAGCAAAGGGACTCAACCCCGTTTGAGGTATCATAGTCTCGACTGCGCACCAGAGCGCGTCAGACGGCACACGGGGCGCTGAACACTCAAGCCCTTACGAGAAAGGCTTGGGACGAACAACGCGCTGACGTGACCGCGTTCTCCTGAGAGAACACGGATCACCCACAAACACGATCTCACATGTTTATATGCGAGAGAGATCGTGGCCGTCAAATGAGGACAGGAAACAACCGTATCCAGAAACACACGGTTTGAATGACATCTTGAAAAAGACGCAGGGTCAAACCGTGTTGCTCTTTTTAGAAGGAAATACTCTTTTAGAAGTGCTGAAGCACTCTAAATGACCGCGGCTCACAGCAGTCCGAATGCAAGCCTGCGTGTGAGCACTCATGAACGGAACGCCCAGCCAACCAACACAGGAACAAGTGTATGTTGCAGCGGCCACTCGCTGACTCACGCCGTCACTCCAGCACCCAGGTAAGAGAGCGATCCTCCTCGAGACTCGTTTAAACACTCTTCGCAGAAACAGCTTGATACAGTAAACCGTTCGGCTCCGAAGTTAAAAGCGGTATGCGTATTTCACTTCCGTGTTTTATACCCGCGCTGCGGGGTGGTGCGTGAACCGCATGCCGATGTTTATTGGCTCGTTTCTATACACTCGAAGTAGATTGGTCTCTGAAGACAGATCCCAATTCGTTGGTCAGTTCCGACGTACGTCGAACGTGACCGACTGAAAGGGAACTAACGCCATGCTTCCTAATGATATCTCCCAGTGGTAGCATGTGTACAAGCAATAGGGATAACCGCACCCTGGAGAGGATTGTGAAACAAAACCCATTCAAAAATGTGGGGGAGATTCACAAAGAGTGGACTGGAGCTGGAGTCAGTGCTTCAAGAACCACTACACACAGACGCATGCAAGACATGGGTTTCAGCTGTCACACTCTTGAACAACAGAAGCGTCAGAAGCGTCTCGCCTGTGCTAAAGACAAAAAGGAAAAATAGTGGTCCAAAGTTATGTTCTCTGATGAAAGTAAATTTTGCATTTCCTTTGGAAATCAGGGTCCCAGAGTCTGGAGGAAGAGAGGAGAGGCACACAATCCACGCTGCTTGAGGTCCAGTGTAAAGTTTCCACAGTCAGTGATGGTTTGGGGTGCCATGTCATCTGCTGGTGTTGGTCCACTGTGTTTTCTGAGGTCAGAGGTCAACGCAGCCGTATACCAGGAAGTTTTAGAGCACTTCATGCTTCCTGCTGCTGACCAACTTTATGGAGATGCAGATTTCATTTTCCAACAGGACTGGGCACCTGCACACAGAGCCAAAGCAGCCAGTGCCTGGTTTAAGGACCATGGTATCCCTGTTCTTAATTGGCCAGCAAACTCGCCTGACCTTAACCCCATAGAACATCTGTGTGGTATTGTGAAGAGGAAGATGCGATATGCAGAAGAGCTGAAGGCCACTATCAGAGCTGGGCTCTCATAACACCTGAGCAGAGCCACAGACCGATCGACTACATGCCACACCGCATCGCTGCAGTAATTCAGGCAAAAGGAGCCGCAACTAAGTGTTGAGTGCTGGATATGCTCATACTTTTCATGCTCATACTTTCAGTCGGCCAAGATTTCTAAAAATCCTTTCTTTGTATTGGTCTTAAGTAATATTCTAATTTTCTGAGATACTGAATTTGGGATTTTCCTTAGTTGTCAGTTATAATCATCAAAATTAAAAGAAATAAACATTTAAAATATCAGTGTGTGTGTAATGAATGAATATAATATACAAGTTTCACTTTTTGAATGGAATTAGTGAAATAAATCAACTTTTTGATGATATTCTAATTATATGACCAGCACCTGTATCTGTATGTGTATGTGTACATGTGTGTAAAAGTGAAGTGTGTGTGTTTATATATATGTGTGTGTGTGTATATATATATGTATGTGTGTGTGTGTGTATATGTATATCTGTATGTACTTGTGGGTGAGTGTATGTGTATATACATGTGTATATGTATGTATGAGTATAAAAGTGAAGTGATGCGCACACACACACACACACACAGGGTTTTTTGTGAAATGTGTCCATAGGCGTAATGGTTTTTATACCGTACAAACCGTATTTTCTATCCCCCTACACTGCCCCTGCCCCTAAACTTAACCATCACACACACACACACACACACTGCCCCTGCCCCTAAACTTAACCATCACACACACACACACACACACACACTGCCCCTGCCCCTAAACTTAACCATCACACACACACACACACACACACACTGCCCCTGCCCCTAAACCTAACCATCACACACACACACACACACACTGCCCCTGCCCCTAAACTTAACCATCACACACACACACACACTGCCCCTGCCCCTAAACCTAACCATCACACACATACACACACACACACACTGCCCCTGCCCCTAAACCTAACCATCACACACACACACACACACACACTGCCCCTGCCCCTAAACTTAACCATCACACACACACACACACACTGCCCCTGCCCCTAAACCTACCCATCACACACACACACACACTGCCCCTAAACCTAACCATCACACACATACACACACACACACACTGCCCCTGCCCCTATAACCATCACACACACACACACACACACACTGCCCCTGCCCCTAAACCTACCCATCACACACACACACACTGCCCCTGCCTCTAAACCTAACCATCACACACACTGCCCCTGCCCCTAAACCTAACCATCACACACACACACACACACCCTGCCCCTAAACCTAACCATCACACACACACACACTGCCCCTGCCCCTAAACCTAACCATCACACACACACACACACACACACTGCCCCTACCCCTAAACTTACCCCTCACAGGAGACTGTGCAGTTTACTTTCTGTGAAAAAAACCTCATTCTGTGATTTATAAGCATTTTGAAAAGTGAAGACATGGGGAACGTCCTCATATTTACCCTCTTTTTGATATACCCATGTCATTATACACATTTGTGTCCTGATATTTCACAAAAACATGCCCACACACACACACACACACACACACGGCTCATATAACAGTGCAGAAATGTTTCTGTACCTCGCCAGGTGTCGCTAGTGAGTCACTTTTATACTTGTCTTTCCTTCACATATTATAAACGCCTTACTTAAACTTACTGTTTTATGGATTATTATTGTTATTATTACTGCTTCGTTTGGCTGTTTTTAGGTTCCCTCTGATTTCCTCGAGTGTGTCGGGGAATGTTTTCTTTAATGTGATGGAGTTATTGGTGTTGTAATGAGTCAGTATTGCAGCTGCGCCTCCCGAGCGCTGGATGGCGCTGCGCCTGACGCCCCTCGGCTCGAGTCGTCCCGTTCTCGGCTCCTGCGCTGCTGTCGCTGTCCAGCACTGAGCGTTCAGCACCGCGAGCGGAGGACAGCTCCCGACCCTCAGAGGAAAACACACCAGACTACCGCAGGACCGCTTCAGCCTGCCGCATCCACGGATCCACACGACCGACCGGTAAGACCATCCGCCGCGAGCGTGCGCGTGAACATCAAAACACACACACAACGCTATAAGCTCTTAATGTGATTAAACGCGATACTACCAACGCCGCTTCTTTTGTCCTTTACTCTGTGTTTACGTGTCCGTGTATACATAAAACACAAACACAGGACATCAAATATTAATGTTTCTCTCTTTAACGACCGTCTGACTGACAAAACGCGGTTTCGATCATAATAAAACGCTTGCGATGAGCGATTAGCGGCTAAATAACGCACAGTTGTTTACGTTTTTCCTCATACGTATTGATTTAAATTACATAACCTCGAGATTTTTGATCAAATAAATGTTTATGATGGTAATCATTAGAAATCTGATCCGAGCCACAGAAAAGTGACATAACGCGTTTCATTTATGTTTAATTGTTATAACAAAAGGGGGTTACGCTTTTTTTTAAGGTGACGTAGTTACATTGTAATAACTCAAATAAGTACTGAGTAATATTAACTACATGTACTACTTACTATAGAGTTAGTGACGTGTAATTTTGCATAATTTACTGTTTTTATTATAGTAGGTACATGTAGTAACTACGTCACACTTTATTTTAAGGTGTCTTTGTTACACTGTAATTCATACATTTAAGTACTGAATAATATTTAGTAACTACATGTACTTACTATAGAGTTATGGATAGGGTTTGGTTGCATGTAATTATGCATAATTTGGTTGTACATGTAACGTGTAACAAGGACACAAAAAAGGTACTTACTATAGTAAGTACATGTAGTAACTATACCAGCTTAAAATAAAATGTTACCTTGTTTTTACTATAGTAAGTACATGTAGTAGTAACTACTCCACCTTAAAATAAAGTGTCACCTTGTTTTTACTATAGTAAGTACATGTAGTAGTAACTACTCCACCTTAAAATAAAATGTTACCTTGTTTTTACTATAGTAAGTACATGTAGTAACTACACCAGCTTAAAATAAAATGTTGTTTTTACTATAGTAAGTACATGTAGTAGTAACTACTCCACCTTAAAATAAAATGTTACCTTGTTTTTACTATAGTAAGTACATGTAGTAACTACACCAGCTTAAAATAAAATGTTACCTTGTTTTTACTATAGTAAGTACATGTAGTAACTACACCAGCTTAAAATAAAATGTTACCTTGTTTTTACTATAGTAAGTACATGTAGTAGTAACTACACCAGCTTAAAATAAAATGTTACCTTGTTTTTACTATAGTAAGTACATGTAGTAGGAACTACTCCACCTTAAAATAAAGTGTCACCTTGTTTTTACTTTAGTAAGTACATGTAGTAACTACGTCACCTTAAAATAAAGTGGGTTACACTTTCTTTTAAGGTGTCATTGTTACCCTGTAATTACACATTAAGTACTGAGTAATATTTAGTAACTACATTAACAGTACTTACTATAGGGTTAGGGTTTGGTTGAGGGTTAGTTGCATGCAATTATGCACAATTTACTGTTATAACTATGGTAACTACATATAACATATGTAACAAGGACACTGTAAAATAAAGTGTTACCCTGTTTTTACTATAGTAAGTACATGTAGTAACTACTCCACCTTAAAATAAAGGGTAACACTTTATTTTACTGCGTCCGTTACACACGTTACATGTACTTACCATAGTAATAACAGTAAATGATGCATAATTACATGCAACTAACCCTCAAACAAACCCTAACCCTATAGTAAGTACATGTAGTTACTAAATATTACTCAGTACTTAAATATATAATTACACTGTAACAATGACACCTTAAAATAGTGTAACCAAATAAAGTGTTACCCTGTTTTTACTATAGTAAGTACATGTAGTAACTACTCCACCTTAAAATAAAGTGTCACCTTGTTTTTACTATAGTAAGTACATGTAGTAACTACACCAGCTTAAAATAAAATGTTACCTTGTTTTTACTATAGTAAGTACATGTAGTAACTACACCAGCTTAAAATAAAATGTTACCTTGTTTTTACTATAGTAAGTACATGTAGTAGGAACTACTCCACCTTAAAATAAAGTGTTACCTTGTTTTTACTATAGTAAGTACATGTAGTAGTAACTACTCCACTTTAAAATAAAGTGTCACCTTGTTTTTACAATAGTAGGTACATGTAGTAGGAACTACTCCACCTTAAAATAAAGTGTTACCTTGTTTTTACTATAGTAAGTACATGTAGTAGTAACTACTCCACCTTAAAATAAAGTGTCACCTTGTTTTTACAATAGTAGGTACATGTAGTAACTACTCCACCTTAAAATAAAATGTTACCCAAAAGGTGAACCTCATAAAATCCATCAAGAACACGTTCAAATCATGTTTGTATATTATTATGTACTCATTCGAGTAGGTTCTAGTGCTTGTTTATTCAGTGTCTTGGCTGTATTTCTGTTGCATCATGAGTTTGTATGGAGTAATACTGGAGTATGTGTATCATTCTGAATACAACAGTGTCTTGTAGAGCTTCTTATACGCATCGCTGCTCTTCTGAATGATGTGGACAGTGTTTAATAGTAAAGCTGTAGAGATGATATTTCTGTCTCCACCCTCACCTGAAGATCTGTACACCGTCTTTACTCAGGGCTCACTGCCTCTCGAATGCCCCAGGTAACAGAGGGCAGTGAGTTATCCGCAGCTGGCACTCAGTTTGATTTTCTGTAGATGTGTTTCAGCATGCATACGGCTGCTTTGAGCTGGTGTAATGAGGATATTGTGTAGTAAGTGTCGAGTAGTGGTGCAGAGCTGCTGTTTGAGCTCTTCAGACCTCCACAGGATCCGTCAACCCTTCATGCTTTCTGGGATTGGGTTTTCAAAAGTGAATCAAAATGGGGCTGTGCGATATCGACAAAAAATGTTATCAATGTTTTCTGGGATTTTATCGATAATGATAATTAGACGATGTTTTGTGTTATTGTGTTGGTATCTTTGCAAGTTTACGGCGGACTCCTTTGATTTTTATGGACATTTTGATCTTTTTTTGTAACCTAATCAAATGTGTCCATCATCCTTTGTGCCAAAATGATTACATTTAATTCGAATAATAAAACACAATAGGGCTATGTTTTAAGCAGAAGACGTTGAATATTGATATTTTGAAATGGTAAAAAAAATTAAAAGATACTTTAAATGTGAAATTAAAACAGCAAGTCAATGTTAATGAGTGAGTCATTGAGATTCATCCGATTCATTCAAACGGCTGATTCATTCAGGAACGAAGCATTTGAGTGAGTCATTGAGATTCATCCGATTCATTCAAACGGCTGATTCATTCAGGAACGAAGCATTTGAATGAGTCATTGAGATTCATCCGATTCATTCAAACGGCTGATTCATTCAGGAACGAAGCATTTGAGTGAGTCATTGAGATTCATCCGATTCATTCAAACGGCTGATTCATTCAGGAACGAAGCATTTGAATGAGTCATTGAGATTCATCCGATTCATTCAAACGGCTGATTCATTCAGGAACGAAGCATTTGAGTGAGTCATTGAATCATTCAAACGGTTGATTCATTCAAGAACGAAGCATTTGAGTGAATCATTGAGATTCATCCGAATCATTCAAACGTTGATTCATTCAAGAACGAAGCATTTGAATGAGTCATTGAGTTTCATCCGATTCATTCAAACGGCTGATTCATTCAGGAACGAAGCATTTGAATGAGTCATTGAGTTTAATCCGATTCATTCAAACGGCTGATTCATTCAAGAACGAAGCATTTGAGTGAGTCATTGAGTTTCATCCGATTCATTCAAATGGCTGATTCATTCAGGAACAAAGCATTTGAGTGAGTCATTGAATCATTCAAAACGTTGATTCATTCAAGAACGAAGCATTTGAGTGAGTCATTGAGATTTATCCGATTCATTCAAACGGCTCATTCATTCAGGAACAAAGCATTTGAGTGAGTCATTGAATCATTCATTCAACCGATTCATTCAAATGGCTGATTCATTCAGGAACGGAGCATTTGAGTAAGTCATTGAATCATTCATTCAACCGATTCATTCAAACAGTTGATTCATTCAGGAACGAAGCATTTGAGTGAATCATTGAATCATTAATTCAACCGATTCATTAAAATGGCTGATTCATTCAGGAACGAAGCATTTGAGTGAGTCAGTAAATCATTCATTCAACCAATTCATTGAAATAGCTGATTCATTCAGGAAGGAAGCATTTGAGTGAGTCATTGAATCATTCATTCAACCGATTCATTCAAACAGTTGATTCATTCAGGAACGAAGCATTTGAGTGAATCATTGAATCATTAATTCAACCGATTCATTAAAATGGCTGATTCATTCAGGAACGAAGCATTTGAGTGAGTCAGTAAATCATTCATTCAACCAATTCATTGAAATAGCTGATTCATTCAGGAAGGAAGCATTTGAGTGAGTCATTGAATCATACATTCAACCGATTCATTCAAACAGTCATTCATGAACGAAGCATTTGAGTGAATCATTGAATCATTAATTCAACCGATTCATTAAAATGGCTGATTCATTCAGGAACG
>CM042242.1:2446964-2489464 GCA_023566225.1 Romanogobio albipinnatus
AACCACAGATTTGAGCTTTAAACTACTACATTATCTCCTGAAAAACTCTTAAAACTACGTTTTGTCACACATTAACAGTAGATTTGAACAAAAAAGACGTGTAAACACAGCCCATGTCAGCCATTTCTCAACGAGACGAGCCGCTGGCAGAAGCCCCGCCCATGAGGCGAATTCACGTCTGTTGTGAAGAGATTGTCACGCGCGGATGAAGCGAGTAAACTCAAAATGTTCAAGCGTCCAACTTTGCGCGAATAGCGCAATTTATTTGCGTCATTCGCGTCTGGTGTGAACGCCACATAACAAGGAGGCTAAAGGCTGCAACCCCTAGTGTCAGTCACTAAGAGCATCTCTTGAGATCAGAGGAGTGAGGTTTACTCGCACAGCGACTACTAGCTGGCCTCCGTTACACTCACCCCCCTAAACCTCACTCCCATCCGGGTCACAGCACCAATGTAACCCCTCCTGTTAGAACCGCCCCTCTCCAAGCGGGGCTCGAACCCGGGTTCTGCCCGCATGTGAGTCAGACGCTCTAACAAGGAGGCTAAAGGCTGTAACCGCTAGTGTCAGTCACTAGAGCGTCTCTTGTGATCAGAGGAGTGAGGTTTACTCACACAGCCACTACTAGCTGACCTCCGTTACACATGCAGCTTTAAGCTTTTACCCAAGAAATATTTTGTGTTGTAGAAGGCAAAAGCAGTCGAGCAGGAGCTGAGAAGGTTGTGATGATAGGATTATCCCAGAGGAACCTGCTAGAATACTGACTGTGTGATGATCGTCCACCCGTGCAGAGAGAGAGAGAACGAGAGGTCAACAGCTGGCGGAAACGGATGCAGAGAGCGTATCCGCGCGCCTGAGGTGGAGAGAGCGGCTGCCTGACCTTTTCCAGCAAATGGAGATGAGTTGATGTGAGCTGCAGGCGCAGAGGAGCTCGCCCGAGGCTGCTGAATAATAGCCTCGCTCTCACAGCCTCTGATATCTGTCACAATCACAGCTGGCGCGCTGGACACATGCATCGCTCACGCGTGTCTAACCACATGCGTGTCCTGCGAGGGTTAAATCGCTTCTACGTGATGGATGTGGTGTGTGTTGTTTTATCACAGATTATCAAACCTTAAGCGAGAAGAGAGAAAGCAGACGATCAGGTTTCAACACTTTTTCTAGTGTTATGAGGATTTTTAAAATCACATTTTCAACATTTTATCTTATAATTATGACTACGCATGTCATATTTTTGACTTTTATCTAATAATGAGGACTTTTAAAATCACATTTTCAACATTTTATCTTATAATTATGACTTAGCATGTCATATTTTTGACTTTTATCTAATAATGAGGACTTTTAAAATCACATTTTCAACATTTTATCTTATAATTATGACTTAGCATGTCATATTTTTGACTTTTATCTAATAATGAGGACTTTTAAAATCACATTTTCAACATTTTATCTTATAATTATGACTTAGCATGTCATATTTTTGACTTGTATCTAATGATGAGGACTTTTAAAATCATATTTTCAACATTTTATCTTATAATTATGACTTAGCATGTCATATTTCTGACTTTTATCTAATAATGAGGACTTAAAATCATATTTTCAACATTTTATCTTATAATTATGACTTAGCATGTCATATTTTTGACTTTTATCTAATAATGAGGACTTTTAAAATCATATTTTCAACATTTTATCTTATAATTATGACTTAGCATGTCATATTTTTGACTTTTATCTAATAATGAGGACTTTTAAAATCATATTTTCAACATTTTATCTTATAATTATGACTTAGCATGTCATATTTTTGACTTTTATCTATAATGAGGACTTTTAAAATCACATTTTCAACATTTGATCTTATAATTATGACTTAGCATGTCATATTTTTGACTTTTATCTAATAATAAGGACTTTTAAAATCACATTTTCAACATTTTATCTTATAATTATGACTTAGCATGTCATATTTTTGCCTTTTATCTAATAATGAGGACTTTTAAAATCACATTTTCAACATTTTATCTTATAATTATGACTTAGCATGTCATATTTTTGACTTTTATCTAATAATGAGGACTTTTAAAATCATATTTTCAACATTTTATCTTATAATTATGACTTAGCATGTCATATTTTTGACTTTTATCTAATAATGAGGACTTTTAAAATCATATTTTCAACATTTTATCTTATAATTATGACTTAGCATGTCATATTTTTGACTTTTATCTAATAATGAGGACTTTTAAAATCATATTTTCAACATTTTATCTTATAATTATGACTTAGCATGTCATATTTTTGACTTTTATCTAATAATGAGGACTTTTAAAATCATATTTTCAACATTTTATCTTATAATTATGACTTAGCATGTCATATTTTTGACTTTTATCTAATAATGAGGACTTTTAAAATCATATTTTCAACATTTTATCTTATAATTATGACTTAGCATGTCATATTTTTGACTTTTATGTAATGATGAGGACTTTTAAAATCCTATTTTCAACATTTTATCTTATAATTATGACTTAGCATGTCATATTTTTGACTTTTATCTATAATGAGGACTTTTAAAATCATAATTTCAACATTTTATCTCATAATTATGACTTTATGATAATTGAAATGAGCTAATTGAATAATTGAATGAGAATCTTTATTTATTTATTTTCTCTAAAATACCTTAAATGATGGTGCTTTCAACATACAAGGAGAAAAATACATGTATAACAGCAATATTTACCTTTACCTACATACACTACCGGTCAATAATTCATAGTTTTATTAAGAAAGGATGTATTAAATTGCTCAAAAGTGACAGTAAATGCTTTTTTAATATCACATAAATGCTGTTCATTTGACCTTTCTATTCATCAAAGAGTGATGGAAAACAAATGCGTCCTTCGAAGATGCCGATCTAACATGACTTCTGACCTGTAATGTTTCCAGAATCATAATCATACACTGTTTGTTCGTTGGCCAGAGGAGAGCTGAGCGACTGAGCCTGGTTTCTCCCAAGGTTTATTTCTCCATTCTGTCTCCTGATGGAGTTTTGGTTCCTCTGTCGCCATTGGCTTGCTCAGTTGGGGACACTAAATATTCAACTATATTACTGATCAGCTCATTTCAATTATCATAAAGTCATAATTATGAGATAAAAAGTTGAAAATATGATTTTAAAAGTCCTCATTATTAGATAAAAATCAAAAATATGACATGCTAAGTCATAATTATAAGATAAAAAGTTGAAAATATGATTTTGAAAGTCCTCATTATTAGATAAAAGTCCAAAATATGACATGCTAAGTCATAATTATAAGATAAAATGTTGAAAATATGATTTTGAAAGTCCTCATTATTAGATAAAAATCAAAAATTTGACATGCTAAGTCATAATTATAAGATAAAATGTTGAAAATATGATTTTAAAAGTCCTCATTATTAGATAAAAATCAAAAATTTGACATGCTAAGTCATAATTATAAGATAAAATGTTGAAAATATGATTTTAAAAGTCCCGATTATTAGATAAAAGTCAGAAATTTGACATGCTAAGTCATAATTATAAGATAAAATGTTGAAAATATGATTTTAAAAGTCCTCATTATTAGATAAAAAGTCAAAAATATGACATGCTAATCATTGTGAGATGAAAAGTTGAAATTAGGACTTTAAAAATGTGAAATAAAAATTCAAAATTTTGGATTTAAAGTCAAAATTATGACTTAAAAATCTAAATTATGAATAAAAGTCCTAATTATGAGATAAAAAAGCTGAAATTTGATTTTTTTAAAAGTCTAAATTATGACCAAAACACACACTAAGACATTTAAGAGATGAAATCATGCTTGTTATTTATTTTTAAATGCGCTTTGAATTTTTTACATTTTGAAATCAGTTTTTACAACAGAAATGAATGAATCAAAAACTTTTTCAAAAACAAAATTTCCATTTATCTTTTATTTTTTGGCTGCAAAAGCAAACATTTATAATTGTGTTTCAAGTGTTTTAGAGCATCTGTTTCACACTCCTCTGGGAATTCTGTTCTCTGCTTATCCGGATCACAGATGAGCTCAGTAATAAATATCTTTTCTTCAGGTTAAATACTGATAATTGCTCACTCAAACCCCTTTATCTAACGCTCTCTACTTAACCGTCCGACTCGCATAACCGCCATGTTTGTAGTTTTTTAACACTTTTTATCCGTGTTTGTAGTTCTAATCGAATCCTCGTCCATTTCGCAATGGGTTGTGGGCAATATCAGCCGTTAGAGTGCGCATCGATCTGCACTTTGAATTCTGACCGGAAATAGTAGATCATCCAGGAATCTTTGGAATGCTCTTTTCAACACACTCCGATTTGGGACATACTAATTCTTTTTTCAAATACTATTTAGTACGGATAGGATGTGAATTGGGACGCAGCATAGTTTCTCTCCCTAACACTGCAGGCGGTATGACAGAGGAGAAAGCCTTCACCCCTCGTTCATTTGTATTCCACAAGCCTGTCGCCACCTGTGTCAATTAAACGGCATGTGTGTGTGTGTGTGTGTGTGTGTGTAAGAAAGAACGGCTGAGATCCAGTCGTAGAATATCAAGGGAAATGTCATGCCTGCTGCTCTTTCCGTCAGGGTAAAACGGCCTTCCTCCCCGAAGACCTTACACAGCCGACCATGAGAATGATGAGGAAAATAAGGGGACACGCGATCATTGACGATCATCTGAAGTGGGCAGTGTTTGTAGACACTGTGATTGATACGCTCTTGTTGTCTCAGTTCATTGAGAACCTGAAAGCCTCAGCTCCGGCAGTTCTCCGGAGAGTCCGGCGAGCGGCTGGTGTTTGGTGGTGCTCCTCCAGTATGTAGGTCAGGTGGTTATTACTGGAGGACTGACCTCGCTGGTGGAGAGGCGAGCAGCTGTGTCCCAGTGGCACAGTTTGAGCGGACGATGGTTGGCTTTCCTTTTCCCTGTGATCCGGATAAGCAGAGAACAGAATTCCCAGAGGAGTGTGAAACAGATGCTCTAAAACACTTGAAACACAATTATAAATGTTTGCTTTTGCAGCCAAAAAAAAAAAAGATAAATAGAAATTTTCAATTAAAAATGAAAACTGAAAGTATAAAAATGAGTGCTGTCAAATCGATTAATCGCGATTAATCGCATCCAAAATAAATGTTTGTGTTTGCGTAATATATATGTGTGTGTGTACTGTGTGTAATTATTATGTATATATAAATACACACACACATGCATGTATATATTTAAGATATATTTGCATGCATATACTGTGTATATATATATAAATATTTAAGAAATCTTAAATATATACATGCATGAGTGTGTATATATACATAATAATTATACACAGTACACACATATGTATTATGCAAACACAAACTTTTATTTTGTATTTCAATCGATTACAAAAAATGTACTAATTACTCACGATTAATTAATTTTCTGTAATTAATCGCGATTAATCACACCTAACATTAAAGTTTTAACATTTATAATTTCACAATTAATGTAGAAACAACACAAAGACAGTATATTTTGAATATTTGATCTAATAGGCAGGAAATATCCAGAAATTTAACAAAATTATCAAACACTTAATTGTCTTCACTGCATAAATTATAAATTAAATATAGATGAATCTATATTTGATAACGTCGAAAGTTATTCAGCCAAGAGCAGTGACTGATTTTCTCCTGTTCTTTTGCTCTTTGATTAACATTATTTTCATGCCGGCGGACCGGGGTTCGAGTGTAACGGAGGCCAGCTAGTAGTGGCTGTGCGAGTAAACCTCACTCCTCTGATCTCAAGAGACGCTCTAGTGACTGACACTAGGGGTTGCAGCCTTTAGCCTCCTTGTTAGAGCGTCCGACTCTTATGCTGGCGGACCAGGGTTCTAGTCCCGCTTGGAGAGGGTGGTTCTAACAGGAGGGGTGACATTGGTGCCATGACCCGGATGGGAGTGAGGTTTAGGGGGGTGAGTGTAACGGAGGCCAGCTAGTAGTGGCTGTGCGAGTAAACCTCACTCCTCTGATCTCAAGAGACACTCTAGTGACTGACACTAGGGGTTGCAGCCTTTAGCCTCCTTGTTAGAGCGTCCGACTCTCATGCGGGCGGACCCGGGTTCTAGCCCCGCTTGGAGAGGGCGGTTCTAACAAAGGGGGTTACACTAGCAAAAGGATTATGGAAAAAATGGATGCTGCGTTAATTGCTTGTGTATGTATGTATATATATTTGCAAATGTTTATAGATGCCGTTAGTCACGATTAATTTCTAACACTAAAGCTAATTCAAAAAAATATTATAATAGTATATAAATAATAATAAAAAAATACTGCTACTAACACACCACTCATGCATGCTACTTTTACAAAGAATTGCATTATTAATGGTGTCTTCTTTAAAAACACTGAACTATACTGTATATATAGTGTTGTGTCAGTAAGCAATATGTGCTAGTATGTGATTTTGACCACAGCAAGTTCTTGTTAGTCAGTCCTGCTGTGCAAATGTGAACACAGACTCGTGATGGCGTCCTATTTCATCTCCATCAATAATTTATAACACTCAAATGTCATTTTCTGGGCAGTTGCAAATGAGTTATGAATTTGGTAGGGTCTTTCACAACGGCGTCTCAAGAAACGTATCGTGTTTTAAAGATGCATTTACGGGAAAACAAGCCCAATGTTTTTTGTTCCTGCTGGTCTTTCATGGCCTTCATCAGTTTCTGCGGTGAGATAGATGGAGTTCATCTGTAGCAGCTCTGACTGTATTGATTCATGGCTTCGTCGCGTCTCCTTGTATTTTGCCCGTCACCCTCGGAGGTGCGGCGGTTCTGTGGCTTCTCTCATTAGGAAGTGCAGAGGTGTTTCTGGATCTCTCTAAAGGTTAGAGGGCCTGTCGGCATTTGTAATACACTCTGAAATGAGCTCTAGTTAGTTATTCATGACATGTGTCGACAGTTAAAGAGCGTACGATCCTCCGGGGGGAAGAAATGAGTTTTGTACTTCAGCAGCCCAGTAATAATCAGAGAAAAGGCTTTACATAGATTTGACATAGATTTGCTTATGACACTGGAGATTATTTCTGCTATGTCCTCCTAAAGCTTCTTAATCAAGGATCCGACTTCCCTGCTTAAAAGAACAGCTTAGAATTGAATTTCCCTTTTCCTGTTCAGACAGGTTTGTGCCGGTTTGGTATCAAAAAGCAAATGAAACCTCTGTTATCATTTGTGACCCTGGACCACAAAACCAGTCTTAAGGGTCGAATTTAAATAAGCTTTCCATTGATGTATGGTTTGATAGGACAATGTTTGGTTGAGATACAACTATTTGAAAATCTGAGGGTGCAAAAAAATTGAAATATTGAGAAGATCACCTTTAAAGTTGTCCAAAGGAAGTCCTTAGCAATGCATATTACTAATACTAATATGAATCTCTTGAATGAATGATTCAATGACTCACTAATAAAGACTTCACTTTTTTCATCACTGGATGAATCAGTGTTTTTGAACAAATCTCTTGAATGAATGATTCAGTAACTCACTCAAAGACTTCACTTGTTTCATTACTGGTTGAATCAGTGTTTTTGAACGAATCTCTTGAGTGAATGATTCAATGACTCACTCAAAGACTTCACTTGTTTCATTACTGGTTGAATCAGTGTTTTTGAACGAATCTCTTGAGTGAATGATTCAATGACTCACTCATAAAGACTTCACTTGTTTCATTACTGGATGAATCCGTGTTTTTGAACAAATCTCTTGAATGAATGATTCAATGATTCACTCATAAAGACTTCACTTGTTTCATTACTGGATGAATCAGTGTTTTTGAACAAATCTCTTGAATGAATGATTCAGTGACTCACTCAAAGACTTCACTTGTTTCATTACTGGTTGAATCCGTGTTTTGGAACGAATCTCTTGAATGAATGATTCAATGACTCACTCATAAAGACTTCACTTGTTTCATTACTGGATGAATCAGTGTTTTTGAACAAATCTCTTGAATGAATGATTCAGTGACTCACTCAAAGACTTCACTTGTTTCATTACTGGTTGAATCCGTGTTTTGGAACGAATCTCTTGAATGAATGATTCAATGACTCACTCATAAAGACTTCACTTGTTTCATTACTGGATGAATCAGTGTTTTGGAACGAATCTCTTGAATGAATGATTCAATGACTCACTCATAAAGACTTCACTTGTTTCATTACTGGATGAATCAGTGTTTTTGAACAAATCTCTTGAATGAATGATTCAATGACTCACTCATAAAGACTTCACTTGTTTCATTACTGGATGAATCAGTGTTTTTGAACAAATCTCTTGAATGAATGATTCAATGACTCACTCATAAAGACTTCACTTGTTTCATTACTGGATGAATCAGTGTTTTGGAACAAATCTTTTGAGTGAATGATTCAATGACTCACTCATAAATACTTCACTTGTTTTATTACTGGATGATTCAGCGTTTTTGAACAAATCTCTTGAGTGAATGATTCAACGACTCACTCATAAATTACTGCATAAATGCATTATTGTAAAACAGAAATGATGATACTGTGTGGTTGTAAAGACTGTTTGTCAACGGCTCTCTCTGGATCAGAACGCAGATCTGAATATTCGCTGTGATCGTACTCGTCAGAGATTTAATACAATCGTGTAGATGTTTAAATCGAGATCCAATCTTTAAACGATTAATCGAGCAGCTCTACTAGACTTGTTCGATGTCCCCTTTAATCAAAACACATCACGTTACTGGAGCAGAATGGGTTGCAAATGCCATATTCTTATTGAGATGGAAGAGACCTTCACACATCACATTTGTGATGGTCTGTTTTCTCATTCATTCTGCTTCACTCGCTTATTTGTCCTTCTTGGAGGATGTTCAATTACAGGACAGATAGAGAGAGATAGAGAGAGAGAGATGCTGTATTGTTGTTTTCCGCATCACAGACGCTGAGGGTCAGAGTGGATCGAGCCGGAAATAAGCTGTCAACAGCTTTCACCTGTCCACTGATTGATCTCTCCATCAGTTTCTCTCTCAATGCTCATTTCACATCACAATGATCTCTCGTTCTCCCCTTGGCTCGCCTCCATCTGTCTCTCCTCATCATCTTTTATTATCTCTTCATATGAGAGAAGAGACATACACTTCATGCCTACTAATGACCAGGATTGAGAAAACAGCAGTGTAATGAAACGTGTTTATTGGAATATAGAGTCATCAACATGATCTGAAAGTTTAGATTGAACCGATATTCCCTCAAAACCCTCATGTTGTTCCAAACATGTTTGACTTAATACACTGTTAAAAGTGATTTTTCGAACTTCACATTTCACATCGAGCACCAATGGTGTGAGGACGCTATTGTAATCGCTCAGCCTATTCTTCTTCTTCCCCGAAATTAGTCGCATTTTTGAGGGCCTAAACATGCTCGAAAACTCATGAAGCTTTGCACATGCGTCAAATGTGCTGAAAATATACACACACCTAAAGGATTATTAGGAACACCTGTTCAATTTCTCATTAATGCAATTATCTAATCAACCAATCACATGGCAGTTGCTTCAATGCATTTAGGGGTGTGGTCCTGGTCAAGACAATCTCCTGAACTCCAAACTGAATGTCAGAATGGGAAAGAAAGGGGATTTAAGCAATTTTGAGCGTGGCATGGTAGTTGGTGCCAGACGGGCCGGTCTGAGTATTTCACAATCTGCTCAGTTACTGGGATTTTCACGCACAACCATTTCTAGGGTTTACAAAGAATGGTGTGAAAAGGGAAACACATCCAGTATGCGGCAGTCCTGTGGGCCAAAATGCCTTGTTGATGCTAGAGGTCAGAGGAGAATGGGCCGACTGATTCAAGCTGATAGAAGAGCAACTTTGACTGAAATAACCACTCGTTACAACCGAGGTATGCAGCAAAGCATTTGTGAAGCCACAACACACACAACCTTGAGGCGGATGGGCTACAACAGCAGAAGACCCCACCGGATACCACTCATCTCCACTACAAATAGGAAAAAGAGGCTACAATTTGCACCAGCTCACCAAAATTGGACAGTTGAAGACTGGAAAAATGTTGCCTGGTCTGATGAGTCTGGATTTCTGTTGAGATGGTAGAGTCAGCATTTGGCGTAAACAGAATGAGAACATGGATCCATCATGCCTTGTTACCACTGTGCAGGCTGGTGGTGGTGGTGTAATGGTGTGGGGGATGTTTTCTTGGCACACTTTAGGCCCCTTAGTGCCAATTGGGCATGGTTTAAATGCCACGGCCTACCTGAGCATTGTTTCTGACCATGTCCATCCCTTTATGACCAGCATGTGCCCATCCTCTGATGGCTACTTCCAGCAGGATAATGCTCCATGTCACAAAGCTCCAATCATTTCAAATTGGTTTCTTGAACATGACAATGAGTTCACTGGACTAAAATGGCCCCCACAGTCACCAGATCTCAACCCAATAGAGCATCTTTGGGATGTGGTGGAACGGGAGCTTTGTGCCCTGGATGTGCATCCCACAAATCTCCATCAACTGCAAGATGCTATCCTATCAATATGGGCCAACATTTCTAAAGAATGCTTTCAGCTCCTTGTTGAATCAATGCCACGTAGAATTAAGGCAGTTCTGAAGGTGAAAGGGGGTCAAACACAGTATTAGTCTGGTGTTCCTAATAATCCTTTAGGTGAGTGTACGTCTGATCATTCTGAGTGAAAATAGTTTCTACATCAAATTCCAGTGTGGCTAACTAGATTGTGTTCTTTTTGCACACTATTTAGGGTTCTTCAGTTCAGATCGGAACCCTTTGGAGAACCTTTAGGCACTTTTATTAATGCATTTTATTGGTGCATCTGCTGGATCATCCAGTGAAGCTCATCTTTGCATCTTTGCATTGGTGTATCTTGAACTCTGCCATAGAAACTAGCGAGTATAAACCTTAAAAACTACTTAGTAAACAATTAAAAATGAATTCACACCTGTGTGTTATTACGCTGTACCCACATTGGACCAGAGGTTAATTCCTATGCAGGCGCCATCTTCTGGTCAGACGTGGGAATTCATTCAAATGATTCAATGACTCACTCATGAAGACTTCACTTGTTTCATTACTGGATGAATCAGTGTTTTTGAACGAATTTCTTGAGTGAATGATTCAATGACTCACTCATAAATACTTCACTCATTTCATTACTGGATGAATCAGTGTTTTTGAACGAATTTCTTGAGTGAATGATTCAATGACTCACTTATAAATACTTCACTCGTTTTATTACTGGATGAATCAGTGTTTTTGAACGAATCTCCTGAATGAATGATTCAATGACTCACTCATAAAGACTTCACTTGTTTCGTTACTGGATGATTCAACGTTTTTGTACAAATCTCTTGAATGAATGATTCAATGACTCGCTCATAAAGACTTCACTTGTTTCATTACTGGATGAATCAGTGTTTTTGAATGAATCTCTTGAATGAATGATTCAACGATTCACTCATAAAGACGTCACTCGTTTCATTACTGGATGAATCAGTGTTTTGGAACAAATCTCTTGAATGAATGATTCAATTACTCACTCATAAAGTCTTCACTTGTTTCATTACTGGATGAATCAGTGTTTTTGAACAAATCTCTTGAATGAATGATTCAATGACTCACTCATAAAGACTTCACTTGTTTCATTACTGGATGAATCAGTGTTTTGGAACAAATCTCTGAATGAATGATTCAATGACTCACTCATAAAGTCTTCACTTGTTTCATTACTGGATGAATCAGTGTTTTTGAACGAATCTCCTGAATGAATGATTCAATGACTCACTCATAAAGTCTTCACTTGTTTCATTACTGGATGAATCAGTGTTTTTGAACAAATCTCTTGAATGAATGATTCAATGGCCGTCACAGTGCATTATGGGTTTTCTCTAGCCGTTGAGCATACATTGCTTTTAAACTTGTTATTGTGTTGCATTGTGGGATTGAATGAGTGCACTCAGGCTGCATTTATTTGATAAAAAATACAGTAAAAATATGACATGTTTGACATGTGAATATATAATAAAGTGTAATTTATTTCTGTGATCAAAGCTGAATTTATCACCATTGCTCCAGTCTTCAGTGTCACATGATCCTTCACATATCATTCTGATATGATGATTTGATGCTCAAGAAACATTTGTGAAACAGTTTCATATTTTTGTGGAAACTGTGAAACGTGACAATTCATTGTTTTGCCATAGGTTTAACTGTAGATGTATGATCTGTGAACTGTAGAGTCTTTCTCCCGCTCTCAGTCACAGCACCATCATCACGTTGGGCTTTTGTCAGATACTCCGGTCGGGGGCTGCACTGCTGTCCTTGAACTTCCTGTCAGACGCGCTACAAAAGAATCCTGCTGTTGCCGTGGATACACAGAGACGGCCGTCTGCACCAGCAGTTCACTATGAGACATTGACACCCTCCATGTAATCCAATCCTGGACTAAAAACAGTCGATTACGCATCATGTCTGTAGAGCGTGCAGCTGTATTTTTCTCATTCATTTTCTCTAAAAGGATTTCAAATACGGTGTTGTAGGTTTGTCTTGAAAGGTTTTGCTGCAAATCAATTTTCTTTACAGAGACAAACTTATGTGAAAGAATTCTGCATCACGGTTTCCACACAATTAACTGTTTTCAACACTGATAATCATAAATGTGTCTTGAGCAGCAAATCCTCATATGAGAATGATTAGTGAAGGATCATGTGACACTGAAGACTGGAGTAATGATGATAAATTCAGCTTTGATCACAGGAATAAATGATAGCTGCGAGCAGCTAGCACAAAGAAGGCAAGATAAGGCAGCCAATAGGTGGCGCTGTGACTGAATTGTGTGTGGTCAGAGTGAGGTGACAATCACACGTGCAAAGTTTGGTGGCAATATGCAAAAGCATTGCAGAGATACAGCCTCAAGAGTCATTTTGGCATCATGCCTCAACTTTGTTGATGCGGTATTCAAAAATGGTTTCGTCTATCGACACAAAATCCATAACTTTTTGCCGGCATGGTCTGAAGATGATACAGTTCGATTTTGGTGCAAATCGGACAAACGTCTAGGAGGAGTTCGAAAAAGTAGGTTTTAAAAGAAAATCAAAATGGTGGACATGAAGTTCGGCCAAATATGGCAACCAGGTATCTGTTCTCAGCATGACCAAAGGAATCTATTAAGGCCAGTTTCATTACAATAGGCTAATTTATTCAAACGCTATTAGCATTTTTAAAAATTTCATTATAACTTTTGACCACAAGGTGTGTACTCGGCGGCCATCTTTGAAACGCCTCTTGGTAATACAAATGCAAGTTTTGAATGGGGAAACATCAAATTCCCCAAAACTATTCGCCAAGCTTACGATTAAATTTCGTATTTGAAATCACCAATGAAGTCTGACAACAACTGTCTCGTACATTTTGTTTCTAAACGCTCGAATCATGACAAAAAACGGCATTTTTTTAGCCTGAACAAAGCTAATGCGACTTAAATAATCAACGATTGGCTCTTTCATTTAGAAGGCGGGGCTTATTCGCCATTTTGGGCGTTGCACTTTCTCCCATTCATAAGTAATCGGAGTGAACCGTCTTCCTATATATAAAGTCTTTGCCCCAAACTTATTAGTGTAAGGGTCCGTTTACAGAAAATGGAACACTTTTTATGCGTTTTGGCCGTTCATTTACACGACAAACATTTTTGGGAGCCTGAAAACGCAAACTTTCGAAAAAGTTTCAAAGTGAAAAACAAAACAATTATCGTCTCCGTGTAAACTACAGAAAACGGTGATGTCATGCGCATGCGTATTACGTGTTTAGTCTATAGGCGTGTAGTGTTTCTTTACAAAGTGACCGCCATCTACTGGCCTGGCAGCAGAATACAGCGATTTTAGTCGTTTTCGCGGATCTTTGTGAACGGGGATTGTTTTAGCAATGTTGTCGTCTGTACGTAAAAAACTCGAAGAAAAAACATTTTTGTTTTTATTGCATCGTTGTCGTGTAAACGCACCCTAAGTATTTGTATTATCACCAAAGTAATGTCTTTTTCCCAAAGTAAATGTGATTTTCTTAGAAAGGGTTTGGTGTTTTGACCACAAGGTGGCCAATTTGTGAAGGGGCCACAGTGAGGTTGAATCAAATCAAGCCAAGGAATCATGGGAAAAATTATTTTGTTTCTAGCCCTTACGTTTCAAAAGTGCAACTTTGGACAGTTGGTGGCGCTAGATGGATTGAGTTAGAGACTTCAAATTTGCTATGGTGTCAGTTCAGACTGTCCTCTATCTGTGTGCCAAATTTCAAAACTTATCCACAAACGGTTCTATGGGCTGGAAAAAGCGAAAAAAAGAATAATAATAGGAACGCCAATGGGTACAATAGGTTCCTTCGGTGCTTGGTCCCTAATTACATTTTACACCAGGTGTAAGGGGTCATTTACAGAAAATGGAAACTTTTTATGCATTTTGGCCGTTCATTTACACGTCAACGCCGTTTTGGGAATACGCAAACTTTTGAAAACAGGTTTCAAGTTTTTGAATATCGTCTCCGTGTAAACTACAAAAATGTGAATTTGTGAAAACGGTGATGTCATGCGCATGCGTATTACGTGTTTAGTCTATAGGCGTGTAGTGTTTCTTTACAAAGTGACCGCCATCTACTGGCCTGGCAGCAGAATACAGCGATTTTAGTCGCTTTCGCGGATCTTTGTGAATGGGGATCGTTTTGGCAACGTTGTCGTCTGTATACAAAAAACTCGCAGAAAAAAAGTTTCTGTTTTTAGCACCCTTAGTATAGGTATTATCACCAAAAAGCATCTTTTTCCCAAAAGTAAATTTGATTTTCTTAGAAAGTGTTCAGTGTTTTGACCAAATTGACGTGATGTGGCCACAGTGAGGTCCAATCAAATCAAGCCCAGGAATCAGGAAAATCATTTAGTTTCTTGCCCTTACGTTTCAAAAGTGCAACTTTGGACAGTTGGTGGCGCTAGAGGGATTGAGTTAGAGACTTCAAATTTGCTATGGTGTCAGTTCAGACTGTCCTCTATCTGTGTGCCAAATTTCATAACTTTCCCACAAGCGTTTCTATGGGCTGCCATAGACTTCCAGAACGGATGAAGAATAATAATAATAGGAGCGCCAATGGATACAATAGGACCCTAGGACCTTCGATGCTTGCAAAATAATCTGCAAAAATAATGTATTTATTGATCATAATATATTTATTTTTAGTAGCACATAATTTGATGTTGTTCAGATCACTAAATGAAGTCCTAAGTGTAGGTTTGGGGCGGAGCCTAATCATTCAGCCATGTCAATCATCATTACGAGCATAGATAAGCACTCCACAGTTCCTCCTGCATCCCTCCACCTCTTCTCTAATTCTCCCTCCTTTAGGGGGTTGAGCTCGAGCCAAGCCTCCTTCGAGGACAGCAAGCCAAGTCGGTAAATAACTATTACCTATTAAGACTGGATGGGCAGCGGACTCGTGAACCCTAAATATGAGCACGAGTGATGGTTGACTTAGCAAACAGCACTAATTATCTTCCCACCTGATGTGAAAAGGAGTGTGTGAAGATAATGACTGGGTTTCTGTTCTAAATCGAGATCTAAACCGTGGCGTGAGCGGAGACTGTACATGTAATCCGACCAATCGCAGCTGAGCGTCACGCATGAGCTCTCCCACCACCAAACCTGATTATCATGTTCCTCCTCGCTTATTCCAACGATATGAACATGTGAATTCATGAATGTTTCATTAGAGGGGACTCTGCGGTAATGAGCACATTGTTGCTGTTCTACTTTGGTTTGTGAAGTCCCAGTGAGTCTGGCTGCTCTTTATTTGTCTCGCTCTTGCCCCATTTCTGTTGTCCTCCCGTGTCCCTCGCTCTCCCACACGTGCCGTTTTCCTGCTGGGTTATTTATTTCTGAGATGATGGGCATCAGTGTTATATTAGTATCATTGATCCCGAAACCTACCAATGATCCTCCAGCTTGATAATTTATCATCTTTATTTATATTTATTCCTTGTGTATTTGTGAGGTAGTGTTGTATTTTATTACATTGTATTACTGTTGAAATGAAGACACTGGAGAAATGTGTTTATCTCGTTACATAGTTGAAACATTTGCCAACTGAGAAACATACACTGATCAGGCATAACATTATGACCACCTTCTACCATTAAAACAGCCCTGACCCGTCGAGGCATGGGCTCCTCTAGACCCCTGAAGGTGTGCTGTGGTATCTAGCACCAAGATGTTAAGCAGCAGATCCTTTAAGTCCTGTAAGTTGTGAGGTGGGGCCTCCATGGATCAGACTTGTTTGTTCAGCTCATCCCAAAGATGCTCGATTGGATTGAGATCTGGGGAATTTGGAGGCCGAGTCAACGCCTCAAACCTGTGCTCCTCAAACCGTTCCTGGAGCATTTGTGCTTTGTGGCGGTGCATTATCTGCTGAAAGAGCCACAGCCACCAGGGAATACCGTTTCCATGAAAGGCTGGACATGGTCTCAGCAATGCTTAGGTAGGTGGTGTGTGTCAAAGTAACATCCACATGGATGCAGGACTCAAGGTTTCCCAGCAGAACATTGCCCAAAGCATCACTGCCTCTGCCGGCTCGCCTTCTTCCCAGAGTGCACCTGGTGCCATGTGTTCAAGCCACACACACACACCCGGCCATCCACGTGATGTAGAAGAACACGTGATCATCAGACCAGGCCACCTTCTTCCATTGCTCCGTGGTCCAGCTCTGATGCTCGTGCCACTGTTGGTGCTTTGGGCGGTGGACAGGGGTCAGCATGGGCACCCTGACTGGTCAGCGGCTGTGCCGCCCCATACACAACAAACTGAGATGCTCTGTGTATTCTGACAGCTTTCTATCAGAACCAGCATTAACTTCTTGAGCAGTTTGAGCTCCAGTAGCTCGTCTGTTTGATCGGACCACACGGGCCAGCCTTCGCTCCCCACGTGCATCAATGAGCCGCCCATGACCCTGTGGCCGGTTCTCCACTGTTCCTTCCTTGGAGCACTTTTGATAGAGACTGACCACTGCAGACCTTGTATGTAATGTATATATTGCCTTCTAAACAATCATAGTTTGAAAATCAAAGAAGGTCAGTGGAGAAAAGCCACGCCCCCCCCCTCGTGATGGGATTGGTCACATGCTTGTGACGGTAGGAAACAGCGTTTTTGAGTCTTTGGTCCACTGCAGTTTTAAAGAGAAAATACTCAGCAATGTTGTTGACTGATGAATTTGCACATGGTTTGTCTTAAACGCAGCCTCTCTCAGCTCATTCTCTCACACCTCTCACCCACATACATCGTAAACTAGTTCAATATTCCATTAAAAACACAGTAATATACAGCTGTGGGAGTAGAAGGAGAAAAGACGACTCATTTCCTCTGCCGTCTCTCCTCTACTTTCTCTCAGATTGCTTCTGCTCCTGCCGCCAGTGCTTTCTTCTCGCTCATTGATTTCTTTCTCCATCTTCTCTCTCTATTCATCTGTCTAACCCATCGGAGATTTGTGTGTTTAGCTGTTTTGTATCAGTTGACTTTACACGTTTGAGTTTTAAGGTTGAAAATGGATACCAGCACCGCTTGCGTTTTACGACCCTGAACGTGGAATCAATCAAGCGTCATTTTCAATTATCAGCAGGCCTGCGTGACACGAGCACGGGCTCCGTTCCAAACCCGGGAAAGCTGACTATCTAGACGGCATTTTGAGACTTGATATGAAGGCTGTTTCAAACAGTGGGTGGTAAATGTATTCTGCCTTTTGAGGTCAGATTCTAAGGCAGTGCCGCGTACACACACAATGCAGAAATAGCACTGCGCTCCGTCTCCATCAGCGGACGGGTTGGGTTTGAAATGGAGCTGAAGTGCTACTCGTTTGCAGACACTTCCAGTGCAATCGTCTGGTGCGCCTGGATCTAATCTCCCTCTGATGAAGATGCGTGTCGGAGAAATCTGGGGGGAATCAAAACGCACTTCTCTTTTTGGATTTTGCATTTATTCATCCCTCTCACTCTGACTCGCTCCCTCTGTTCACAGCTCTTGTTTACAAACTTTGTTCTTCAAAGTATGCTAATGAATGATGTGACCCAGATCTGTGTGTGTGTGTGTGTGTGAAAGGAGAGACATCTGGCCTGTGAGGATGAGTGTGTTTGGACTCATTATGTTGAAGTGGGGTCCGAAGCCTCAACCCTCCTATTCCATAGAAATCAGTCACTTTATGCATTTGCTCTGAGAAATACACTGATCAGGCATAACATTATGATCTAATATTGTGTTGGTCCCCCTTTTGCTGACCCGTCGAGGCATGGACTCCACTAGACCCCTGAAGGTGTGCTGTGGTATCACTGTTCAGCACATCCCACAGATGCTCGATTGGATTTGGAGGCCGAGTCAACGCCTCAAACTTGTTGTTGTGCTCCTCAAACCGTTCCTGGAGCATTTGTGCTTTGTGGCGGTGCATTATCTGCTGAAAGAGCCACAGTCACAGGGAATACCGTTCCCATGAAAGGCTGGACATGGTCTTAGCAATGCTTAGCTAGGTGGTGTGTGTCAAAGTAACATCCACATGGATGGAGGACCCAAGGTTTCCCAGCAGAACATTGCCCAAAGCATCACTGCCTCCGCCGGCTCGCCTTCTTCCCATAGTGCACCTGGTGCCATGTGTTCCACAGGTAAGCTACGCATACACACCCGGCCATCCACGTGATGTAGAAGAACACGTGATCATCAGACCAGGCCACCTTCTTCCATTGCTCCGTGGTCCAGTTCTGATGCCCACGTGCCACTGTTGGTGCTTTGGGCGGTGGACAGGGGTCAGCATGGGCACCCTGACTGGTCATACGCTACAAACTGAGATGCTCTGTGTGTTCTGACACCTTTCTGTCAGAACCAGCATTAACTTCTTGAGCAGTTTGAGCTCCTGTAGCTCGTCTGTTTGATCGGACCACACGGGCCAGCCTTCGCTCCACACGTGCATCAATGAGCCGTCCATGACCCTGTCGCCGGTTCTCCACTGTTCCTTTATTTGTAGTTTCTTGAGTACTAACTCACACAACCA
Organism: Romanogobio albipinnatus; assembly: GCA_023566225.1. Lineage (NCBI taxonomy): Eukaryota > Metazoa > Chordata > Actinopteri > Cypriniformes > Gobionidae > Romanogobio > Romanogobio albipinnatus. The sequence continues at coordinate 2,466,099 of CM042242.1, forward strand.
GTTCTTTATTTAGCATTGCATTGCAAACAAGCAGAGACGCTCCAAACTGTGTGCGGCACTTCATTCACGATAGAGGCGGGCGGAGCTATGAGGTTTGACTGACAGTTTGAGGAGCCAATTGACCGTTCGCAAAGACCCGCCCCCTCTAGTTACTGTTGCTATGTCCAACTAACCATGGCGCTCTCACACCACACACTCACATTACACTTTTTGCGGGCACTCGTGGCCTAATGGTTAGAGAGTCGGGTTCGAGTCTCAGGTGCGGCAGGAATTGTAGGTGGGGGGAGTGAATAACCAGCGCCCTCCTCCACCCTCAATACCACGACTGAGGTGAGACCCTTGAGCAAGGCACTGAACCCCCAACTGCTCCCCGGGCGCCACAGCAATATGGCTGCCCACTGCTCCGGGTGTGTGTGTGTGCACTTGGATGGGTTAAATGCAGAGCACAAGTTCCAAGTATGGGTCACCATACTTGGCCACACGTCACTTCACTTTCACACATGATGTTTTATTACAGTTTTTTTCGATTGCTAAACGACAGTGAGCACAACTGGAGCTACATGTGCAAAACTCTAACTACAGTCTGCACTACCAACAGTCACCTGAGCTAAACGGTTCACATCACCTGCAAAACTCATTCCAAGCAACACAACTCTTAACACATGGCTCAAAACAGGCTCAGTGCAGCCAAACACTCAGACTGAGATAACACACACTGTCACTCAGAACACACTGAGAGTAAAAACACTAGCATCAAACACCAATACAGAAAATACTAACTTTTCATCTTTACAGTTTGAACAATTTCAGTGACTTCATACCAAGTCATATTTTCTTCAAAGAACAGAGTGACATTCTTTCACATGATTTATTTACAAATTTTAGAACATAATTCTTTAAGGTAAATGAAAATTAGCAGTTTGCTTCAATAGTCTGTAGTAATTTACGGAATTATATATATGTGAAAAAAATATATATATGTGTGTGTGTGTTCACTAACAAGTCTAAAACAAGACACCTGCTTAGCTGAAATTGCAATCAGCAGTGTTCAAAAGGCACAAGGCTGAAATCTATTCTGTTTTGAATGTGTGGTTCACAGTTTTGACAGCAGTGTGTTAGCATTTGAACAAAGTGCTGTAAATCCACAGTGTTGTGCAGGTTGTGGTGCAAGTCATGGGATAAGTGTGTAGAGTTTTGAAAACTGTGTTCAAGCAACAGTGAAAAAAAGGCTTTATTCACACCACACCAATAAGCCGTCATCAGGGTACATCAACATTACCTTTATGTTTATGGCAAACGCTTTTATCCAAATTAGCTATACAAGACTTTAAATTCTAACCACAATCAAAGTCCCTTTAAAACGAGTCATTTCACTTGGCGGCCATCTTTAAAACGCCTCTCGGGCGAGTGCAGCTCCTGTCTCTTTAAATGGGGAAACATCAAATCCCCCAAAACTGTTCGCCAAGCGTACGATTAAAATTTCATATCTGAAACCACCAACGAAATCTGACAACAACGGTCTCATACTTCTTGTTTCTAAACGCTCGAATCATGACAAAAATATGAATTTTTCAGCCCGAACCGGAGCTTCTAACTGCAGCTGCAGTGATGCAATGACTTTACTAATCAACGATTGGCTCTTTCATTTAGAAGGCGGGGCTTATTCGCCATACTGGGCGTCACTTTCTCCCATTCATAAGTAATCGGAGTGAACCGTCTTCCTGTATATAAAGTCTTTGACATAATAAACACAATAGCTGGGTTTCTATCAACAGAGATTTATGCAAAATGTGGATATTGACATCCCCAGATACAGTTTTTTGATTTTCACATAAAAACATTTGCTTAACTTACACTACTGTTCAAAAGTTTGGGGTCAACAAAATTATTTTTTAAATAAATTAATACTTTTATTCAGCAAGGGTGCAATAGATTGATCAAAAGTGACAGTAAAGACATTTATAATGTCGCAAAAGATTTCTGTTTATGATCATCATGAATGCTTCTTGATTTTTTATCTCGTAGTTATGACTTCTCAACTTTTCGTCACAATTAGATAGGGGAGCGCGGGGCACAACCTAACGCGGGGTTAGTTGTAACACACATGTTTTAACCCTTTCCACACATGCCAGAATGACCAAACTTAGTGTATTTACTAGTTGCCATATCAACATTATTTAGAGAAAAAACAGCGCCAAAATTAAAAAATCTCTGGAAGATATTACTGAACATGTATTTAACCATAGCAAAAGTACATTTCTTACTTAAGTTTAGTTTTCATCTCTGTTTTTTGTGTTAATTTAAAATAAGACAAATCCGATAATATTGTAATCTTATATCTGTTATTGAACACTTGAGATGTTCTTTAATGCTGATCTTACAGCAGAAGACACGAGCCGCGGTTTACATCCCAGTTGTGCAGGCGGGGTGTGTGTTAACACTAGGGGTGGTTCGCTTGTCTCGGTTCGGAGTGTGTGCGTCGTACGGTTCGCGCATGCGCAATGTATCCTCGTGCCCGTATGTTACCTCAGACAGTGGGTGTCTTTTTCGCCCGAAATAAGAGGTGTGTGTGGACATACAGTAAAGTAAAAGTGGAGTGCTGCAGGTCACGTCACATGTAGAAATGAAAGTGGGAGAGATCAGGAAGGCTTCCCGGAGTTGGAGGATGCGCTAGCATCGTATAGCAGGGCAGATGCAGTGCGGAGAGCGGGAGCCGCGCGTGCCCGTTGCGCATACACACACTGGCAGTGTTTGTCTCGCGAGTCGCGCAGCTGAACCACAGCTCGTGGATTGCAAATACAGGCAAATATTGTCCATTCTGTCACATTTTCCGGTCTTCTCCTCCGACCCCTGTCTGTCTCGTGCTTTGATTTATGATGGGCAGCATATATCTGCTGCAAATGCGACCGTGTTTCCCTCTGTCTCATACAATTTTTAATACTGTATCCTAAATTGTGGGTGATTAAGCCATATATACCATATGCTGAAGTAAATTTCTGGAGTGTTAACGATTAAAAAAAACAACAAGAACCGTACTGAACCGAAAACCGTGACCCTAACACCGTGATACGAACCGAACCGTGGGTTTTGTGAACCGTGCCACCCCTAGTTACAATGCGTTACAATGAGCCCCGTTTAGAAATATGCCATTATATTCAATACTTTTATGAATTCTTTTGAGAAACCATGAGAAAAGGGTGAATAATGTCTGAGAGTTAATGTTCAGAAATGATTCATTATTATTATGTTTTGAACTCTGCTGTAAAGCGGTATTTAGCGATGAGTTTGTTGTCAAACTCAAAAATGCTTATATTTTTAATGATGAAAAAATGCCATTATTTTATTTTAAAAAGTTAATAATTGTATTTTGTTGACAAAATATTTTAGTTTGTCTTGGATATTTTTTTGATTACATCAGGGAACATTTTAAGCTGTCATTTGGTCATGTTATAATGTACCCCACCTATGGGGCATGTTGTCACATTTCACTTCCATTCTTTCGGGGTAAATCAAGAAAAAAGTATACACTGTATTAATGAAACAAAAACACATAGTTGTTCTAGACATGTGTGCGATTAATGTGGGAAACAATAAATACTCTGAACCCCAAGTGGACAAACTGAGAAAGTCAAAAAGCGTTAGGTTGTGCCCCGCTCTCCCCCACATCGTTGTCGAGTAAACGCACGCTAAGTATATTGTATGTATCACCAAACGTCTTTTTCCCAAAGTAAATGTGATTTACATGTATCTCAGGATCCCATGCTCACACACATTAATGCGAGTGTTAAAACAGCTTTAGCGCAGTATTTCTTTAACACTGGTGATTTGATTGGCTCTCTTTACAGCAGCGCAGCAGCGTTTTCTTATTGATTATCCTGTGAGACTGAAAGAGACAGAGCTCTTCAGTATCATATCAAGTTTCAACGTGCAATTTAGGGTTGATATGTGACATTTTAAAGGTCACATTTGCCATTTTGAAAGCTTTGCGCAGTGGTATTATGCTGTATAATGATAGCATTCGTTAGTGTGTTTGTCTATCACTCAATGTGTTAATATTCTGCTGTGTTAGCGAGCAGTGAATTTGTTTGTAAAATCATGCATCCTCCCTCTAGTACAGAATGTTTTCTACAAAACCTGCTGATATCTTCACACGATGTGTGTGTGTGTGTGTGTGTGTGTGTGTGTGTGTGTGTGTCAGCAGGTGGAATTGATGTGCTGGGTCAATGTGTTGGGCGATATGATGAATGTTTGTTTGCAGAGCTCAGACTCTCTGGACCTGAAGCTGAAACAATTACCCTGCTATCTCAGAAAAATACACACTAGAAAGTCATATCAACAGGACACCCTTTACCTTGCCCTGCCTAATGTGTGTGTGTGTGTGTGTGTGTGTGTGTGTGTGTGTGTGTGTGTGTGTGTGTGTGTGTGTGTGTGTGTGTGTGTGTGTGTGTGTGTGTGTGTGTGTGTGTGTGTGTGTGTGTGTGTGTGTGTGTGTGTGTGTGATTTTAGCAGAATAATCTACTTTAGCAGGGACCGTGTGGGCTCTGAGGCGGTATATGATGCTTCCCGTCCTCTTTTCAGGAAGGTTACGCAGCTTGAGCTTGAGAAATTTTGCACATCCAATTCCTTTCACTGTTGGCATGACCGAAGAGACTCATGGGTAAATTTAGCAAACGCTGCGTCTTATTCACACACAACCCCAGGTCAGTGTTATTAGTTCGCAGCAAACACACCATCTTGTGTAAGAATGAAAAAGGTTTCTTAAGTTATGATTTACATGAGTAATGCATCAAATGATGATCAAATAAGCATTATAATCATATACAGTGAGGAAAATAAGTATTTGAACACCCTGCTATTTTGCAAGTTCTCCCACTTAGAAATCATGGAGGGGTCTGAAATTGTCATCGTAGGTGCATGTCCACTGTGAGAGACATAATCTAAAAAAAAAAAATCCAGAAATCACAAGGTATGATTTTTTAACTATTTATTTGTATGATACAGCTGCAAATAAGTATTTGAACACCTGAGAAAATCAATGTTAATATTTGGTACAGTAGCCTTTGTTTGCAATTCCAGAGGTCAAAGGTTTCCTGTAGTTGTTCAGCAGGTTTGCACTGCAGGAGGGATTTTGCCCACTCCTCCACACAGATCTTCTCTAGATCAGTCAGGTTTCTGGCCTGTCGCTGAGAAACACGGAGTTTGAGCTCCTCCAAAGATTCTCTATTGGGTTTAGGTCTGGAGACTGGCTAGGCCACGCCAGAACCTTGATATGCTTCTTACAGAGCCACTCCTTGGTTATCCTGGCTGTGTGCTTCGGGTCATTGTCATGTTGGAAGACCCAGCCTCGACCCATCTTCAATGCTCTAACTGAGGGAAGGAGGTTGTTCCCCAAAATCTTGCAATACATGGCCCCGGTCATCCTCTCCTTAATACAGTGCAGTCGCCCTGTCCCATGTGCAGAAAAACACGCCCAAAGCATGATGCTACCCCCCCCCCCCCCCCCATGCTTCACAGTAGGGATTGTGTTCTTGGGATGGTACTCATCATTCTTCTTCCTCCAAACACGTTTAGTGGAATTATGAGCAAAAAGTTCTATTTTGGTCTCATCTGACCACATGACTTTCTCCCATGACTCCTCTGGATCATCCAAATGGTCATTGGCAAACTTAAGACGGGCCTTGACATGTGCTGGTTTAAGCAGGGGAACCTTCCGTGCCATGCATGATTTCAAACCATGACGTCTTAGTACCAACAGTAACCTTGGAAACGGTGGTCCCAGCTCTTTTCAGGTCATTGACCAGCTCCTCCCGTGTAGTTCTGGGCTGATTTCTCACCTTTCTTAGGATCATTGAGACCCCACGAGGTGAGATTTTGCATGGAGCCCCAGTCCGAGGGAGATTGACAGTCATGTTTAGCTTCTTCCATTTTCTAATGATTGCTCCAACAGTGGACCTTTTTTCACCAAGCTGCTTGGCTATTTCCCCGTAGCCCTTTCCAGCCTTGTGGAGGTGTACAATTTTGTCTCTAGTGTCTTTGGACAGCTCTTTGGTCTTGGCCATGTTAGTAGTTGGATTCTTACTGATTGTATGGGGTGGACAGGTGTCTTTATGCAGCTAACGACCTCAAACAGGTGCATCTAATTTAGGATAATAAATGGAGTGGAGGTGGACATTTTAAAGGCAGACTAACAGGTCTTTGAGGGTCAGAATTCTAGCTGATAGACAGGTGTTCAAATACTTATTTGCAGCTGTATCATACAAATAAATAGTTAAAAAATAATATATTGTGATTTCAGTGGACATGCACCTACGATGACAATTTCAGACCCTCCATGATTTCCAAGTGGGAGAACTTGCAAAATAGCAGGGTGTTCAAATACTTATTTTCCTCACTGTATATTGTATATATTTAGGCATTAGGGATATCCATATTTTCTGACTTGAAGTATGCTTTTAAGTTTACGCTTGTAACCTGCATCCATGAATATTAGCATTGTAAATTTTCTTTTGTTCTGTAAAATAATAATAATAATAATCAAATTGTTATTGTTTATTTTTATTATTATTGTTATTATTGAATTTGTGTTTTAGTATTAGTAAATAGTTTTAGTATTGTTGCAAAAATAATGGCTATTTTTTAAAATTATTAATAATAAAATAACAACAACAACAATAATAATAAGTATTAATAATATTATAAAGTCATATTGAAGTATTATTATTATTATTAATAAATATTTTTATTTGACAATAAAATTGTATTATTGCAATAGTAATATGTCTTGTTTGTTTAATATTTATGATTTAAATGATAAAATAATTATTTTATTTTATAATTATTTATTTAATATTAATTTTGTATAATGTAAAGAATACAATGAAAATAATTATAGTCATATTGTATTTGTTAATTAATATTGTTAATAATAATACTTATTATTATTATTAATAAATAAAAATAGTGAATACAATTATTAGTATTATTATTGTATAGTAATGGTGAATTATTAATTATTTGTGTTATTTTTAATAAATACTTGTTTTCTATTTTACAGTAAAATAATATTGCAATAGTAATCATTTTAATTTAATATACATGTTTTAAATAATTAAAATAATACAATTAAAATAATAATAATTATTAATTATTATAAATTTAATTTAAATAAAATAATAACAACAATTGTTTTATTGTTATTATACTTAGAGGTATAATTATTAGTAATACTATGAAAAATTAATGAATACTTATTATTATAAATAAATAAAAATAGTGAATACAATTATTACTTCCTTATTAATAAATACCTGTTTTCTATTTAACAGTAAAATAGTATTATTGCAATAGTAATAATTTGAATTTAATATTAATTTTGTATAATGCAAAGAATACAATGAAAATAATAATAATAATAGTCATATTGTATTTGTTCATTAATATTGTTAATAATAATACTTATTATTATTAATAAATACAAATTGTGAATAAAATTATTATTACCAATTATTATATACAATTATTACTATTTTTATTGTATAGTAATAGTGAATTATTATTACTTATTATTATTATTAATACTAATAAATACCTGTTTTCTATATGACAGTAAAATTATTGTAATAGTAATAATTTCAATGTAATATACAATTTTTATAATGTAAATAATACAATGAAAATAATAATAATAGTCATAGTGTAGTTTGTCCTGTGATGTCTTTTATTCCTGTGGATAAACATTCAGTTCAGTCTCTGATTCATTTTTACACATTTCTTCTGAACTTTATGATTCGTTTGCCGAGTGTTAGACGTACTCTTTGCTCTTTTAAATGCACGAGGCGTCGCTGACTCCCAATTTTTGTCTCCTCTGAGCAGTAAAAACAGCCCTGAAGGGAAAACGTGAACAATCCCTTCCTCCATAACTCCATCAGCTGTGGAGAATGGGATGGAGGATTATTCTGCTTAAAGAACAACTTCCTCCCGTCCTCAAATAATGACGCAGAGGTTATTTCAGGTTTTGTGGATGAGAAACTTCCAGAAGCGGTTTTGTGTCCTCCGAAGCTAAAGAGAGCCCTTAACAGAAGGCTCGTTCACTTCACTCTCTTTAAGAGAGGCAATAAAGCTTCAAATCATCCGGAGGAGGACAGCTGTCCTCGGGGAAGCGCGCTCCATCTCGGGGTCTTTTATTCGCTTCATTCTGTCAGATCGACCCGTCTTTAAAGGCCATGCCACTGAAATCAACCCGATTCGGTTTCGCCCGAGTAAACTCTTCACACTCTTCAGAGTCAATGGCAGAAGTCTTGAGCCTGAGATGAAACTGTAATGGCGTTTATAAAAAGAGATGCTGCCGTTAACTGGAGGCATTGAGGGTCTTATACAGTTACGGACAGTAGAGCGTCCCCGGGGCCAAAGTGGAGGTTCGTCTCACAGAGATCAATTTGACGCTCTCCTGGGCACTTTTTATCTTCATTATTTATTTACAGAATGTTTTCATCAGCCTAAACAATAGCTGTGTTTCAATATATATATATATATATATATATATATATATATATATATATATATATATATATATATATATATATATATATATATATATATATTAGGGCATCCATGAACAAGTACTAGTACTGTAAATGTACTTTTGTTCTGCAAAATAATAATATTTGCATTGTTGTTATTGTGTCTTTTTCTTATTATTATTTATTATATTCATTATTGTAGTTATTATTAAACATGTGTTTTTATTTGACATTACAATAGTATTATTGCCATAGTAATGTCTTTATTTTTAAATGTTTTAAATAATTTGAATAATAAAATAACAACAACAACAACAATTATTATTATTATTAATATTATATATGTAACGGAGGCCAGCTAGTAGTGGCTGTGCGAGTAAACCTCACTCCTCTGATCTCAAGAGACACTCTAGTGACTGACGCTAGGGGTTGCAGCCTTTAGCCTCCTTGTTAGAGCGTCTGACTCTTAATGCTGGCGGACCCGGGTTCGAGTCCCGCTTAGAGCGGTGTGAACAGGAGGGGTTACATTGGTGCCATGACCCGGATGGGAGTGAGGTTTAGGGGGGTGAGTGTAACGGAGGCCAGCTAGTAGTGGCTGTGTGAGTAAACCTCACTCCTCTGATCTCAAGAGATGCTCTAGCAACTGACCCTAGCAGTTGCAGCCTTTAGCCTCCTTGTTAGAGCGTCTGACTCTCATGCCGGCGGAACCGGGTTCGAGTCCCACTTGGAGCGGGATGGTTCCAACAGGAGGGTCCTTCGGCTGAGACGTTAAACCGAGGTCATGACTCTCTGTGGTCATTAGAAATCCCAGGATGTCCTTCGGATAAAGAGTAGGGGTGTAACCCCGGCATCCTGGCCACATTTGCCCATTGGCCTCTGTCCATCATGCTGATTGCCTCCTCTCCACCAATCAGCTGGTGTGTGATGGGCGTTCTAGCGCAATATATGACTGCCGTTGCATCATCCAGGTGGATGCTGCACATTGGTGGTGGTTGAGGAGCTTCCCCCCTTCTATATGTAAATCGCTTTGAGTGCCTAGAAAAGCGCTATATAAAGTAACAAATTAATTATTATTATTAAATTCATTACAAATGTCAATAATATTCTTTTGAACTTCATATTCATATTCAAAAATGTATAGTTTCCACAGGAATATGAAGCAGTAAAAAATGTTTTCAACATTGATAATAATCATAAATGTTTGTAAGCATCAAATCATCATATTAGAAGGATTTCTGAATGATCATGTGACACTGAAGACTGGATTAATGATGATAAATTCAGTTTGATCACAGGAATAAATTACACTTTACTATATATTCACATAGAATTTTTTTTTCTTAGACTGCAAAAATATTTTAAGATTTTATTGTATTTTTGGATTAAATAAATACAGCCTTGGTGAGCAGATGAGACTTCAAAAACATTAGAAAATCTTTACAACCCCAAACCTTTGAATGGTATTATGTGTGTATATATAGTTCAGTCACATGAGGTTCCTTTTCCATTAGGATTCTTCTTTAATATGCGGCTGGCATATTGGAGCAGAGCTATTTTTTCAGTGTGAAATTGTACAATGCTACTTAATGAAATCATCTCTAAAACGGATAGTGTTTGCTCCTGACATTGGCCCGGGGAAAACAGGAGTTAATATTGGATAATTAAAATAATGCCGGAAGAGTGTATGTTTCACAGTGAGAGGAAATCCGCTGAACGTAGAGAAAACTAAGCAAAGCAAAGGTGGTTTAAGATGTCTCGAGTTTCTCCGGGGAAATGGTTGTTAGCTCTCAGGTCTACAGTTGATCCGTTCTGAGGTGAACCAGTTAAAGAGCTTGAGGTCTGAGTGTGGATAACTAATCCCAGAAGCCACTACGAGCTCAGTCGATCCCGTCTGTCTGTCTGAAGCAGCTAATGCAGCAGAATTGATCGTCTTCTCTGTGCTGCTTCTGTCCATCTTTTCAGTCTGCCATATCCTGCTCTATTTCTTCTTCCTTTCTCTTATTTGCATGTGTAATTCAGTTCTCCAGGGCTTCTTTGTTCATCATCCACACCCTTGATCCAATTCAGCCTATTAGTCTAACCTAATTTATCCATACCCATGTTGATTAGAGTATTAAAAACTTGAAAAATATTAATTTAAGGTACATTTAGAACTGATAGAAATGTGTGATTAATTTGCGATTAATCGCGAGTTAACTCGCGACGATCATGCGATTAATCGTAATTAAATATTTGAATCGATTGACAGCCCTAGCAGTAATGCTGTCTTTCCACGAAATGCGAAAAACCTCTAGTCTTGTTTTATGCTCCGCTCCATTTCTCTAGCTGCTCTCTTGAAGGCATTCCTGACGTTCAGTCTAGCCTAACTTAACTTAAATGGATAGTTCACCCAAAAATGTAAATTATATCGTTTACACACTTTCATTCAATTCCAAGTAAAGTCATCTTCATTAAAAAAGCGTTTTAAAGCAGCTCCACAGTGATAATAGGAAATTAATGCAACAAAGATTGTTTTGGCGGTACAGCAGCTCTAGAAGAAAGTCATTGTCTAGCTTAAGTACGTTTTTGTTTGATTAATTTCTGTTGTAAAAATCATTAGTTATTAACTTAGGGGCCGCTTACACAACACCGTTTTCAACTGAAAACAGAAAACTTTTCATGCATTCTGGCCTAATGTTGTTGATTTAGATGATTTAACAAGTTTAGACGATTCTTCCTCTGTTTGTTTTCTTCGAAGACGGTTGAAAATGAGCAGATCTAGCCGTTTTTAAGGCCTTTCTGTATGCAATAATTAGGGCTGTCAAAAATAACGCGTTAATAATGCATTAACACAAATTCATTTTAACGGCATTCATTTTATTAATGCGCAATTAACACAGCGCACATTTTCTGTTTGATCCAGCAGTTGGAGAAATTGAGATCAGCCATAGATGTAAAGGATGCAGCAGCAAACAGAAATAGGGAAAGAAAAGGGTTAACATTAACATTACTATTCTGAAACAAATGCCATTATAGCCAACATAAGCTACCATTTTTTCTTTTTAACTTTTGTTAGACTCCAGGTCGAAATGAAAGGAAAGGGCGTTTTTACACTGAGCACGTTTGCTACAGTCCAAATCCGAGTGCGATAGTTCTTGGTTTCCCCTGCAGCGCTGGTCAACTTGATTCTATTGAACACTGGTGCATTTGCGTGCATCTTACATAATCACAAACATGCACAGGGTATGATAGAAAACAGAACGCGGGTCAATATATTGGTTGAAGGGGGCTTTCTGTTGCATGCTTGCAAAGGGACTCTGAGGAGATTGCATGTGCGATGCACGAATACACTGCAAGCTCACTCTCGCTCATATCTGAGGTAAATCATTAACACCATCACCACTTACAGTACATGTGTTTTATTGAACTAAATACAATCGGCTTCTGAACAAGAGCGCTCCCGAGTCCGTGTTTCTCACACTGTTTACGTGAATCGCGGCACAGTTCGAGTGCAACCGAACTCAGAGCACCTCCTCCAGCCAGTCTCGGGTTCGGTACCCTGGTGCGCTCCCAGGTCCGCATGACAGCTTTCACATTACCCATTTTTCATGCGAACCGTGGCCCGTTCTGAACTAAACTGCCAGTGTAAAACACCCTTTATTTCTATTTTTTAAAAACAAGAGAAATCACTGCTTATTCTGAATTTTTAAGCTTAGGCTTAAGAGACATGAACAAGTTCTTTGAAAAACATCTATGACTTTTGATACATGTCAGTCTTCGTGTTCTGTTGAATGTTGTTTCACTGATAATAAACATACATTTGCATAAGGCATGCATATTTGTCCATACCCATGTTGATTAGAGTATTAAAAACTTGAAAAATATTAATTTAAGGTACATTTAGAACTGATAGAAATGTGTGATTAATTTGCGATTAATCGCGAGTTAACTTTCGACAATCATGCGATTAATCGCAATTAAATATTTGATTCGATTGACAGCCCTAGCAGTAATGCTGTCTTTCCACGAAATGCAAAAAACCTCTAGTCTTGTTTTATGCTTCACTCCATTTCTCTAGCTGCTCTCTTGAAGGCATTCCTGACGTTCAGTAGCTTAGGGAGAATTGTCTTCCTAAGCTGTTAAATCATCAAAATCAACAACATGCATGTTAGACCCAGGGTTTAATATACATGTTCTTGATTTTGATGATTTAACGAATTTAGACAATTCTTCTTCTCCTATAGTAATGAATGAATGGAATTTTTCCTCAGAGACACTACAATGCTTTGTCCGATACAATACTATAGTAGACGGTTGCATAGTTATAGTTTTCTCTCTAATATTATCAATCTTGCAAGTAAAGAAGTTCATAAAGTCATTACTGCTGTGCTGTTTGGAAACTTCTGGGTTTGAAGCTTTATTTCGCGCTAATTTAGCCACTGTATCAAAAGAATACTTAGGGTTGTGTTTTTTTTTTTCTAAGAGAGTTGAAAAATAAGCAGATCTAGATGTTTTTAAGGCCTTTCTGTATGCAATAATGCTGTCTTTCCACAAAATGAGAAAAACCTCTAGTTTTGTTTTCTGCTCCGCTCCATTTTTCTGGCTGCTCTCTTGAGGTCACTCTTGATTCTGGACGTTCAGTAGCTTAAGTATTGTCTTCCCAAGCTGTTAAATCATCAAAATAAACATGCATGTTAGACCCAGGGTTTAACATACATGTTGTTGATTTTGATGATTTAACGAGTTTAGACAATTCTTCCTCTCCTGTAGTAATGAATGAATTAAATTTTTCCTCAGGGACACTACAATGCACTGTCCGATGCAATACTACAGTAGACGGTTGCATAGTTATAGTTTTCTCTCTAATATTATCAATCTTGCAAGTAAAGAAGTTCATAAAGCCATTACTGCTGTGCTGTTTGGAAAAGTCTGGGATTGAAGCTTTATTTCTCGCTTATTTAGCCACTGTATCAAAAGAATACTTAGGTTTGTGTTTGTTTTCTTCTAAGAGAGTTGAAAAATAAGCAGATCTAGCCATTTTAAAGGCCTTTCTGTATGCAATAATGCTGTCTTTCCACAAAATGCGATAAACCTCTAGTTTTGTTTTCTTCCAGCTGCGCTCCATTTTTCTGGCTGCTCTCTTGAGAGCCCGAGTGTGCTCGTTGTACCATGGCATTGGACTATTTTCTTAGGCTGTGTTGACACTTGACTTCTTTTTTGACAAGAAAAAGTTGACAAGAGCGTCTTTTGTTGCTATAACAACAGCTGCAACAAGAGTGCTGTGTGGTGCAGAGATAAAAAAGGTAGAGAAAGAGAAAGTTGGCTCTTGCCTTGGCTTTTGAAGTTAACGGGGAGGAGAATGTCGGTTCACAACGATGTTTGTGGGTGCACGACATTATACGGGGAAGAAAACAGTATGGTGCTTAAAATAATTTAGTCCAGGAGCTCCGGTTGGATGATGCACGGTTTGCAGCATATTTTAGACTTAACAAAAGTCAGTTTAAAGACCTGTTACAAATCGAAGTCAGTCGGTCTACCAGCACCTTCTCCGTTTTTCTTGGTGTTAAGGGAACGAGTCTTCCTACTCGCTTGTCATTGATCAGCTGTCAAAAAGGCGCTTGACGTAGGACGTTTTTATCGGAAAAGTTTAACTTTTTTCAACTTGAAAAGATGCTCTGAGCTGCAGAAAAAGACGTCGGCATTGGCGTTTAAAAAAGCGCCCACCACTTTTTTGAAAACACGTTTTACTCCATAGGATTTTAATGTAAAACAGACGCTGACAGCTTCAAAAAAGATGTCAAATGTGAACACGCCCTTATATCTTCTTTAAGTGCAAAGGAGCAACTGTGTCTAAAGTAGTTTCTGTTGCAACATCATGTTCTTCTAAGCTATCTGGGATGCTGAGGAGATGCAACTTGTCTTAGATGAAACTCAGTCTTTAGTGGTAGAAGTGATAGTTCTACTGTATTTGTAACAGGGAGTCAGATTTCAAACCTATTTTCACATACTGTACGTTATTGCAGCTCCTCTATTTCCAGTCTGTCTGAAATGCACTGATTTCTACAAAGCCCCTCCTTCGGAAAAGCTCAGAGTGCTCTGATTGGCCAGCTGACCCAGTGCGTTATGATTGGCCGAACACCTCAGGCGTGTGTCAGAAATATAACGCCCATTACCATAATCGTGAGCTTCTGCTTCCAAGGCTTCTAAAGCATTTGTAAACACAGTTAATAATGTTGTCGGTTTTACTGTATCAGTCGATGTGTTCTCTGTTAGAAAGAATAAATCCTTGGTTGATTTAAACCTGTAGAGTTAGTTAGAGGTAAACATCTTCTAATGGGAGTGTCTTGAAAGCATCTGCACACAACACCACTCGGCTATCTATTTACCATTTTTCCATCTAGTTTCTATATTTTGTGCATTTATTTCAGGCCAGACTACTACTTAGTACCTAATAAGGTAACAGGTGTACCTAATAAAGTGGCCAGTGAGTGGATATTATTATAAGCATCTGCTAAATTAATAAATCCAAAGCTTTTTAAAGGAAACTGGGATCAGTCTTACTCATGCAAGTTATATAAAGAATAGTATTTATAGACTACCTTGTCGTTTAGCCTGGAAACAAACTGTAGGCACGAACAAAACAGAATAATATTGACCATTACAGGTCACTGTCAACACCCACTTTGTTAAGAAAACGGCTTCTGCTGTAGTCTTGACCTTTGCTGACCAGCCACCCACCATCTGATGCATATTGTACACTAGAGGGATGTTTACATTGACATTGATTCAATCCTGGAGGTCGGCAAGCTGCTGTTAGTAGGCGGTTCAACTTGACCGCAGTATCCAGGTTATTTATTTCATGTGCAGGTTTCAGCTCAGTAAGTATTATTTCATGCGTTTTATATTATTAATGTACAGTAGTTGAAAATGCTAGTGCAGAGCGAGTTCATACTCAACTTATTCTTGACTGACGTTTGTCTCTTGTTGGCCAAGCTGACCTCGCCCTGTAAAAGTTCAATTGCACTGCAACTCTCCCGGTATCACAGGAAAACGCTGATACTCGTAAAGAAGCTTGTGCTTTACCGGCATTAATTTGACAGTCCCTACATTGTGCACTTAATTGCCTATTTTTGACTCAAAAGTAAGTGTTATTTTTTTGTTTTGTTGAACTGAGCAAAATATGTCAGCACAAATTACAATGAAGCAGAGACTATGGGAGTAAAACAAAACCATATCCAGCCGTTTTTAATTATACTCGGGAGAGAGAGTTAGAAGCACACTGCTTATTCAGGAAAACATCTGTCCCACATTCCCCCTAAATAATCCTGCAGTGACTCAGTGACTTTAACAGTCTGCCATTGGCTCTTTTATTCAGAAGGCGGGGCTCATTCCGCCATGTTGTGCATTGCACTTTCTCCCATTCATAGCAATATGAGTGTACCGTCTTTCTATAGCTAAAGTCTTTAAATTTGCCCATAATTCAACTCTTGCATAAGTATTATGCATGCATAATAATAATAATAATAATAGCATGCAAAGTCAATAATAATAATATCATGCATAGTCAATAATAATAGCATGCATAATAATAATAATAATAATAGCATGCATACTCAAAAATAATAGCATGCATAATAATAATAGCACATAATCAATTATAATAGCATGCATAATAATAATAATAATAATAATAATAATAATAATAATAATAGCATGCATAATAATAATAGCACATAATCAATTATAATAGCATGCATAATAATAATAATAGCTTAGTAATAATAATAATAATAATAATAGCACATAATCAATTATAATAGCATGCATAATAATAATAATAATAATAATAATAATAATAATAATAATAGCATGCATAATAATAATAGCACATAATCAATTATAATAGCATGCATAATAATAATAATAATAATAATAATAATAATAATAGCACATAATCAATAATACTAACATGCATAATAATAATAATTGCACATAATCAATAATACTAACATGCATAATAATAATAATAATAATAATAATAGCACATAATCAATAGTAATAGCATGCATAATAATAATAATAATAGCATGCATAATCAATGATACTAGCATGCATAATCAATAATACTAGCATCCATAATAAATAATAACAGCATGCATAATCAATAGTAATAGCATGCATAATAATAATAATAATAATAATAATAGCATGCATAATCAATGATACTAGCATCCATAATCAATAATACTAGCATCCATAATCAATAATAACAGCATGCATAATCAATAATAATAGCATGAATAATAATAATAATAATAATAATAATAATAGCATGCATAATCAATAATAATAGCATGCATAATAATAATAGCATGCATAATAATAATAATAATAATAATAATAGCATGCATAATCAATAATAATAGCATGCATAATAATAATAATAATGCCATAATCAATAATAATAGCATGCATAATAATAATAATAATAATAGCATGCATAATAATAATAATAGCATGCATAATAATAATAATAGCTTAGTAATAATAATAATAATAGCATAATAATAATAATAATAATAATAATAGCATGCATAATCAATGATACTAGCATGCATAATCAATAATCCTAGCATCCATAATCAATAAAAACAGCATGCATAATCAATAATAATAGCATGCATAATAATAATAGCATGCATAATAATAATAGCATGCATAATAATAATAATAATAATAATAATAATAATAATAATAATAATAATGATAATAATAATAATAATAATAGCATGCATAATCAATAATAATAGCATGCATAATAATAATAATGGCATAATCAATAATAATAGCATGCATAATAATAATAATAATAATAATAATAGCATGCATAATAATAATAATGGCATAATCAATAATAATAGCTTAATAATAATAATAATAGCATAATAATAATAATAATAATAGCATGCATAATCAATGATACTAGCATGCATAATCAATAATACTAGCATCCATAATCAATAAAAACAGCATGCATAATCAATAATAATAATAATAATAATAGCATGCATAATCAATAATAATAGTATGCATAATAATAATAGCATGCATAATAATAATAATAATAATAATAATAATAATAGCATGCATACTCAAAAATAATAGCATGCATAATAATAATAATAATAATAATAATAATAATAATAATAGCATGCATAATAATAATAGCACATAATCAATTATAATAGCATGCATAATAATAATAATAGCTTAGTAATAATAATAATAATAATAATAGCACATAATCAATTATAATAGCATGCATAATAATAATAATAATAATAATAATAATAATAATAATAATAATAATAGCATGCATAATAATAATAGCACATAATCAATTATAATAGCATGCATAATAATAATAATAATAATAATAATAATAATAATAATAGCACATAATCAATAATACTAACATGCATAATAATAATAATTGCACATAATCAATAATACTAACATGCATAATAATAATAATAATAATAATAATAGCATGCATAATCAATGATACTAGCATGCATAATCAATAATACTAGCATCCATAATCAATAAAAACAGCATGCATAATCAATAATAATAATAATAATAATAGCATGCATAATCAATAATAATAGTATGCATAATAATAATAGCATGCATAATAATAATAATAATAATAATAATAATAATAATAATAATAGCATGCATAATCAATAATAATAGTATGCATAATAATAATAGCATGCATAATAATAATAATAATAATAATAATAATAATAATAATAATAATAGCATGCATAATCAATAATAATAGTATGCATAATAATAATAGCATGCATAATAATAATAATAATAATAATAATAATAATAATAATAGCATGCATAATTATAATAATGGCATAATCAATAATAATAGCTTAATAATAATAATAATAATAGCATAATAATAATAATAATAACAATAATATAACATAAACAACAATAATACTAGCATGCATCATTTGATGAGAAATGGGATTGTATTTTATTTGTGGCTATTTCACATAAACTCATTTTAGTGATGCTGAAGTCAAGCTGGCTGGTTAATGTCTAGTTTCCGATCTGTATCTCCAGCTCCTCTGGACTTATTTTGAAAGAAAAGGCAGTTAAATCTGATTCAGGAAGAGAGAAGTGTATAAATGAACACAGTGTGCTGTTATAGCACTGAAGATCCTGAGCTCCGACTGGAGGGAAGAACTCAGAGACTGCTGTGGAGAATAAGCAGTCGCAGAAATCTGAGGCAGAGATTTAGTGTGTGATGAATTCAGCGATGCCGCCTCCTGCTGCTCCGCCACCTGTTCAGCTCTACGGCGCTTCGTGACTTTACCCACAATCCACGGCGTGCTAAACGACATGTTCTTCACGCCACCCTCCGCCATCACATGCTGGAAAGACCCAGATCTGACCGTGTGATTATATTTTACTCTCGACTTTCTATACACGTCTGTGTACAAATGATATTTTTAATTCAGATTCATATTTGAGTTATTACAGTCAGGAATACTAAATAAAAAATATAATTTTAGCTCTAAGAGACCAAATATTTCAAAAGTTGTTCCAGGTAATATTTCATTTTTAAAAAATATATTATTTTATATTTTTTGCACATAGTTTCTAGCATAACCCACATTAACATATTTGTATTTATTTTTATATCTATGAATTTGCATGAAGTTTGTTGGAGAATATTATGGATGTCAATAACATGCTTTTTTAGTAAAATGCAGAAATTATTATCCAAAAATAATAAAAAAGTAAAATTTTTGAACATAATATTGTTATGTATATTGCACACAGTGTGTTGGAGAATATTATGGATGTGAATAACATGCTTTTTTAATAAAATACAGAAATTATTTTCCAAAAATAATAAAAGAGTAAAATTTTTGACATAATTTTGTTACTATTACTATTGTTACTATTGTTTTTTTTAATAATAACAACATTATTAACATTACATAATTAAATAAAATAAAGAACAAATCTACAGTAATTAATTAAATACATAATCAAAATAAATGTTAATTGAAGTCCTAATTTTTGAACATAATATTGTTATGTATATTGCACACAGTGTGTTGGAGAATATTATGGATGTGAATAACATGCTTTTTTAATAAAATACAGAAATTATTATCCAAAAATAATTAAAAAGTAACATTTTTGAACATATATATATATATATTGCACACAGTTAGTTTTTTTAACATGTTCTTAAATAAAATACAGAAATAATAGATTTGTATCTACAGTAATTAATCAAATAAATAATCAAAAGATATTCAAAATAAATATGAATTGAGCTCTTTAACATATTGTTAGCTTCACAAAACAAGCATGTGCTTTATATGAACAGGGATAGACCTAGCGAAGCCTCTCCTGTGCAAGTTTGCCGTGACAGTGATGAAGTGAAGTTGTTGAATTGAGTGTCCATTTTGAAATACGAGAGCATTAGTCTCTCAGGTTCTGGGATCTCATCCAGACGGCGTTTCTCTCCTGTTCTCAGTTTTTGTGGTGTATTGCCAACAGCCAATATGATTCAATCAAATCATGCAGACCTGCATCCAGCAGAAGCTCCTGTCCTTTATCAGAGCAATTCATTCAGCTGAGGATTCTTCCATTGTGGATAGAAGTGACTGTCCGGCTGTTCATGTGTCAATGGACTGTTATTCAATCACCTGAGCAGCTGAAGTGTGTGTTAAACTCCTGTGTGTGTGTGTGCATGCAGCATGAGAAGGCTGAGACTGAGCGCTGGCATATCTCTGTTGGCAGATTTATGCGTGTCATATCTCCTCAAACACAGTGAGGTCTGAATGCCAGTCCTTCCAGAAAAATGCGGCTTTTTTTTGTGATTGTTGCGGGGGAAAATCCTTGATTATGCGGCATGTTTTCTAAAAAAATGCGATGGAAAATGCGGGATATTTATGCAATTTTATGCGATGAAATTGCGGGAACTTGCAAAAACTGTGGTTTGATGAAAAAGAGAAAAAAAGCACTACATCACAGAAAGTGCTGGAATATTTAAGTTCCCATCTTGTTTTATTGAAGACCTTAATAAACACACGGCTCACATTTACAAAACATTGAGTCAAACAAGTTCTGTAGCTTTACAAAAGGAATATGCTACAACTTCTGAACAATGAATAAATAACTTCCTGTTTTACAGAGGTAGCTTTACAAAACAGACATTTGAGTGCTTCCAATGCACAAAGTGCAATCTCTTAAAGGGATAGTTCATCCAAAAATGTAAATTCTGTCATTAATGACGTCCCCTCATGTCGTTGGACACCCGTCAGACCTCCGTTCATCTTCAGACACAAATGAAGATATTTTAGTGGAAATCCGATGCTCAGAAACGCCTCCATTGGCTCAATGTACTGCACACTCTCAAGACCCATAAAAGCACTAAAGATGTTGATACAAAGTCCATCTCACTACAGCGGCTCTACAATAACTTTATGAAGCGATGAGAATAGTTTTTGTGCTAAAACCTAAATAACGACTTATATAGTGATGACCGATTTCAAAACAAACAGCATCATGATGCTATGAATCAGTGAGTCGATTCAAGATTCGGATCACGTGTCAAACTGCTGAAATACGTGACTTTGGCGATCCGAACCGCTGAATCGACTCACTGATTCATAACGCTCCAAACCGCTGAATCGACTCACTGATTCATAACGCTCCAAACCACTGAATCGACTCACTGATTCATAACACTCCAAACCGCTGAATCGACTCACTGATTCATAACGCTTCAAACCGCTGAATCAACTCGCTGATTCATAACGCTCCAAACCGCTGAATCGACTCACTGATTCACGATGCTTCAAACCGCTGAATCGACTCACTGATTCATAACGCTCCAAACCGCTGAATCGACTCACTGATTCATAATGCTCCGAACCGCTGAATCGACTCACTGATTCATAACGCTCCAAACCGCTGAATCGACTCACTGATTCATAACGCTCCAAACCGCTGAATCGACTCACTGATTCATAACACTCCAAACCGCTGAATCGACTCACTGATTCATAACGCTTCAAACCCCTGAATCAACTCACTGATTCATAACGCTCCAAACCGCTGAATCGACTCACTGATTCATAACGCTCCAAACCGCTGAAACGACTCACTGATTCATAACGCTCCAAACCGCTGAATCGACTCACTGATTCATAACACTCCAAACCGCTGAATCGACTCACTGATTCATAACGCTCCAAACCGCTGAATCGACTCACTGATTCATAACGCTCCAAACCGCTGAATCGACTCACTGATTCATAACACTCCAAACCGCTGAATCGACTCACTGATTCATAACGCTCCAAACCGCTGAATCGACTCACTGATTCATAACGCTCCAAACCGCTGAATCGACTCACTGATTCATAACACTCCAAACCGCTGAATCGACTCACTGATTCATAACGCTCCAAACCGCTGAATCGACTCACTGATTCATAACCCTCCAAACCGCTGAATCGACTCACTGATTCATAACGCTCCAAACCGCTGAATCGACTCACTGATTCATAATGCTCCAAACCGCTGAATCGACTCACTGATTCATAACGCTCCAAACCGCTGAATCAACTCACTGATTCATAACGCTCCAAACCGCTGAATCGACTCACTGATTCATAATGCTCCAAACCGCTGAATCGACTCACTGATTCATAACGCTCCAAACCGCTGAATCAACTCACTGATTCATAACGCTCCAAACCGCTGAATCGACTCACTGATTCATGTTAACTAATGAACTTCATTGTAAAGTGTTACTCATTTATTTTAGTCAAATTATGTATGTATTTATTTCAATATAATTTTATGTATTTATTTTATTAAATTTATTTACTTATTTTAATATTTCTTGATTTTTTTTACTAATATATGTCAATATTTTTCATTATTTATTTTAATATAATTTATTTACTGATCAATTTGAATATTTCTTAATATTTATTTTAATATTATTTATTTATTTGAAAAAAGTAATGATTTATTTTAATATTAATATTTGTTATGATTTATTTGAATATAATTGATTTGCTTTTATTTTTATTATTTATTTTCAATGTTTATTTTTACTTATTTTTTATATTTCTTAATGTGTATTTTAATATTATTTATTTATTTTAATATTTGTATGATTTATTTTAAAATAATTTATTTGCTTATTTATTTGTTTAGACAAAATCTCTTCTGCTCACCAAAGCTGCATTTATTTGATCCATAAATACAGAAAAACAGTGAAATATTACCCCAGTGTAGATCAGCCGTTGTGAATATATAATAAAGTGTCATTTATTCCTGTGATCATCATCATTCCTCCAGTCTTCAGTGTCACATGACCCTTTACTAATCACTCATATGAGGATCTGATGCTCAAGACACATTTATGATGTTGTTTATGACTAATATGATGCTGAACACAAGTACTCATTTGTTTTGATCAGTGAGAATCACGTGTCTTACTGTGTGTGTGTGTGTGTGTGTGTGTGTGTGTGTGTGTGTCAGAGCGCTGTGGCCATGTACGATGGGGCGAGGGTTCCCTCCCCTGAGGACGCCTCTAACGGGGTCCCGCTCCAGCCGGAGACCCCCGCGGCCACTCGTCCCAAAGCCAGCGAGGAGCCGGAGGAGGGTGTGCCGCCCGAGCCCGTCCTGGTGAAGAAGGCTCACCGGGAGATTCTGGACCATGAGAGGAAGAGGAGGGTGGAGCTGAAGTGCATGGAGCTGCAGGAAATGATGGAGGAGCAGGGGTGAGTCGAGCCAGACATG
>CM042242.1:2491964-2499464 GCA_023566225.1 Romanogobio albipinnatus
GCTTTTAACAATGTAGATTGTTTCAAAGCAGCTTTACAGTGTTAAACAGCAAAATAATGCAGCCTAATTTTATTCAGCTGTATAGCCATTTGATGTCATCAGTTCATTTCAATTTCCATACGGTGACAGTGTGGGCTTTAGATCAATAATTAGATCAGTAATTTAGTTTACATGGTTAAATTAGTTTATTAATTAGATTTATTTCGATGTTTAGTTGAAAAATATAGTGTCCCCAACTGAGCACGCCAAGCCAGAGGCAACAGTGGCAAGGAAACCAAAACCCCATTAGGTGACCTAATGGAGAAAAATAAACCTTGGGAGAAACCAGGCTCAGTCGGGGTGCCAGTTCTCCTCTGGCCAATTTACAAACAACGTATTATTATTATTATTCTGGCTGCTTTACAGGTCACGAGGTCATAATAGATCGGAATATTCAAAGGACCGGAGGCAACACGCTGGAGACGGGTTTATTGAGGATGATGTTGATTAAATAATTATTAAAGTGCAATATTCGAATGATCGGAGGCAACACGCTGGAGACGGGTTTATTGCGGATGACATATCGATTTAAGTATTATTTAATGATAATATTCAAACAATCGGAGTCATCACACTGGTGACGGGTTTATTTAGATGCCGTGTCGATGAGGCAGTTGCAGGGGGAGGATAATCACGGTCTCTGCAGACACTTCGGGGTCCTGTGTTGGTCTTCTCTGGTCCACCATCTGATTAGGATACGGCCCAGATCTGGCTGACTGCAGTAAACCTCGGGATAAAACAGAGAGAATATCATTAGCGTAGATGCCATTCTTCTGATGATGTAACGAGTACATCAGGTGTTATGGGAAGTGTTCCCGGTTCCGGCTGACCTAGTTAATGCAGCCTAACAATCAATTAATTGAGAAAGTGTTTTATGTGTATGCCACAGGATGTGTATGCCCATCACACACACACACACACACACACACCTTAAACCTACCTAACACACACGCAACCCCTACCCCTAAACCTACCCATCACACACACACACACACACACACACACACACACACACACACACACACACACACAACCCCTATCCATCACACACACACACACACACACAACCCCTATCCATCACACACACACACACACACACACACACACACACAACCCCTATCCATCACACACACACACCTTAAACCTACCTAACAC
This sequence comes from Romanogobio albipinnatus, assembly GCA_023566225.1. Taxonomy (NCBI): domain Eukaryota; kingdom Metazoa; phylum Chordata; class Actinopteri; order Cypriniformes; family Gobionidae; genus Romanogobio; species Romanogobio albipinnatus. The sequence continues at coordinate 2,493,159 of CM042242.1, forward strand.
ACACGCAACCCCTACCCCTAGACCTACCTATCACACACACACCTACCCCTGAACCTACTCAACTCTCTCTCACACACACACAACCCCTATCCATCACACACACTCACACACACACACACACACACACACTCACACACCACACACCACACACACACACAACCCCTAAACCTACCTAACACACACACACACACACACACACTCACACAACCCCTAAACCTACCTAACACACACACACACACACACACACACACACACACACACACACACACTCACACAACCCCTAAACCTACCTAACACACACACACACACACACACACACACACCTTAAACCTACCTAACACACACACACACACACACCTTAAACCTACCTAACACACACACACACACACACACACACACACACCTTAAACCTACCTATCACACACACACCTACCCCTGAACCTACTCAACTCTCTCTCACGCACAACCCCTATCCATCACACACACACACACACACACACACACACACACGCACACACACACACAAACAACCCCTAAACCTACCTATCACACACACACCTACCCCTGAACCTACCCATCTCTCTCACACACACACACACGTTGATTTCTGCCCGAGTCCTATCCCGACTCTTTCCCACCGGCTGAGCTGAAGACCACATGTCCCGAGATTCTGCGCTCAAACGTGTCGTCATCAAACTACGCCTTTGTTTTGAACAGGCGACCTCTAGCGGACGGAAAAATTACATAGTGCACCTTTAAAAAGTAATGGAGATGTGTTGTATTTTCAAGCTTTGAAGTGTCACTAATGCAACTCATTGTGTGTTTAGCCGTTTACATCTAGAGAACACATCGATGTGTTATTCCTTACATTTTCTGTAACTGGTCTTAAGGTGTTAAATGTGTGCAGAACCCTGGGTCATAACTCAGTATCGCCAGCTCTTCTATGGTCAGTTTTCAGGGAAGCAGAAACGCAAGCGGCCTCTAGTAAATCCTGCTGTATTTGTGATGTGACAGAGGATTTGTGGTGTGACTGTCATGCGCCCTAATCCGCGCGTCCTGCAGACGTTTGCGCTCGGCCCGCGTCTGACGGGCTTCTGAAGCAGGTCTGAGTGTCTCTAATTAAACGGCAGCTGTGTGACCTTGAGGCAGAATGAATGATGGTGATAAAGCGCTTCACACACACCGCCGCAGGGGAACCGGTTCAGCGCACAAAAGCTGATGAAAGATTTGCCTCAGTTCGGGATTAGAAATCTGCTAACATGCTTAAATGCTTAGTGAATGAGCTGCTGAGTAGGCTGAATATCTGCCTCCATTCATCAAACACACATCAGAGGAACAGAGGAACGCGTGTTTGGGTTATCAGCAGCTTTGCATTCTGTGTATGGAACGGATCATCTGATTGGTCAATCCAGTGATCTAGTGTTTGTCACACCAGACCAGATATTAATCTTAGTTTACATGACAGCACTAGATTTATCAGTTTATCAGTAGAAGGAATACACCAATCTGACAGTGTGATATGGAATTTAAAGTGTGAATGGAAATGTGTCGACATGAGTGTAAGTGAATAGAATTGAATTGAATTGAACCCGTGGGCCCTTTTCACAATAACAACATTGGTTTGGAATGACATGAGTGTGAGTAAGTGAATAGAATTGAATTGAACTGAATTGAATCAGCGGACTCTTTTCACATTAACAACATTGGTTTGGAATGAAATGAGGGTGAGTAAGTGAAAATAATTGAATTTAATAGAATTTCATAGAATTGAACCAGTGGACCCTTTTCACAATAACAACATTGGTTTGGAATGACATGAAGGTGAGTAAATGAAAAGAATTGAATAGAATTGAATATAACAGAACCAGTGGACCCTTTTCACAATAACAACATTGGTTTGGAATGACATGAAGGTGAGTAAATGAAAAGAATTGAATAGAATTGAATATAACAGAACCAGTGGACCCTTTTCACAATAACAACATTGGGTTGGAATGGCATGAGGGTGAGTAAGTGAATAGAATAGAATAGAATTGAATTGAATTTGAATAGAATAGAACCAGTGGACCCTTTTCACAATGACAAATTTGGTTTGGAATGACATGAGTGTGAGTAAGTGAATAGAATAGAATTTAATTGAATTGAATAGAGTAAAACCAGTGGACCCGTTTTTACAATAACAACATTGGTTTGGAATGGCATGAGTGTGAGTAAGTGAACAGAATTGAATTGAATAGAATAGAACCAGTGGACCCTTTTCACAATAACAAAATTGGTTTGGATTGACATGAGGGTGAGTAAGTGAATAGAATAGAATAGAATTGAATGGAATTGAATTGAATTGAATAGAGTAAAACCAGTGGACCCGTTTTTACAATAACAACATTGGTTTGGAATGGCATGAGGGTGAGTAAGTGAATAGAATAGAATAAAATTGAATTGAATTGAATAGAATAGAACCAGTGGACCCTTTTCACAATGACAAATTTGGTTTGGAATGACATGAGTGTGAGTAAGTGAATAGAATAGAATTGAATTGAATTGAATAGAGTAAAACCAGTGGACCCGTTTTTACAATAACAACATTGGTTTGGAATGGCATGAGTGTGAGTAAGTGAACAGAATTGAATTGAATAGAATAGAACCAGTGGACCCTTTTCACAATAACAAAATTGGTTTGGATTGACATGAGGGTGAGTAAGTGAATAGAATAGAATTGAATGGAATTGAATTGAATTGAATAGAGTAAAACCAGTGGACCCTTTTCACAATGACAAAATTGGTTTGGAATGACACGAGGGTGAGTAAGTGAATAGAATTGAATTGATTTGAATTGAATTTGAATAGAATAGAACCAGTGGACCCTTTTCACAATGACAAATTTGGTTTGGAATGAAATGAGGGTGAGTAAGTGAAAATAATTGAATTTAATAGAATTTAATAGAATTGAACCAGTGGACCCTTTTCACAATAACAACATTGGTTTGGAATGACATGAGTGTGAGTAAGTGAATAGAATTGAATTGAACTGAATTGAATCAGCGGACTCTTTTCACATTAACAACATTGGTTTGGAATGAAATGAGGGTGAGTAAGTGAAAATAATTGAATTTAATAGAATTTCATAGAATTGAACCAGTGGACCCTTTTCACAATAACAACATTGGTTTGGAATGACATGAAGGTGAGTAAATGAAAAGAATTGAATAGAATTGAACCAGTGGACCCTTTTCACAATAACAACATTGGTTTGGAATGACATGAAGGTGAGTAAATGAAAAGAATTGAATAGAATTGAATAGAACAGAACCAGTGGACCCTTTTCACAATAACAACATTGGGTTGGAATGGCATGAGGGTGAGTAAGTGAATAGAATTGATAAGAATTTAATAAAATTTAATTGAATAGAATAGAATAGAACCAGTGGACCCTTTTTTACAATAACAAAATTTGTTTTGGAATGACACGAGGGTGAGTAAGTGAATAGAATAGAATAGAATAGAATTGAATTTGAATAGAATAGAACCAGTGGACCCTTTTCACAATAACAAAATTGGTTTGGATTGACATGAGGGTGAGTAAGTGAATAGAATAGAATTTAATAGAATATAATTGAATTTAATAGAGTAGAACCAGTGTACCCGTTTTTACAATAACAACATTGGTTTGGAATGACACGAGGGTGAGTAAGTGAATAGAATTGTATTTAATTGAACAGAACCAGTGGGCCCTTTTCACAGACTGTGATGACGCGTTTCCACAGTTATCAACATTTCAAATCTAGTTTTCCATATTTTCATGCAATATATTGTGTTATTGTCGGTGGAAATGTGGAAAGGTTCATGAAAAACTAAATGACGAACTGTACAGTACTGTCCCTTTAAAAGTAAAGTGTGTAAATTCCGCACCACTAGCGCCATCCAGTTTTCAAACCGGTTCTGTCCGTGTGGAGGAACATGAGAAGAGTGTCCGGTCTTTCTGCGCAGGCTCTTATGAGTGGAAATAGACTGTTCCTTGTTAAGAGCTCTGAGTAATAGTTACTAGATTGATGAGGATGTGTGGAGCAGGAGATGGAGGAGGGTGGTGGATCAGCCATCTGGCACACACACACACACACACACACAGATCATGACTAATTGTGCTGTGCTTTAGGAGATGTTGGCTCTCCATATGTTCGTCCCAGTGTGAGGAGCAGCAGACGGCGTGCAGCGCTGTCTGAAGATCTGCTTCTCTAGTGTTGAACATGCGTCCTCTGCTCATCTCTGTGTGTATGAGAAGCCTCCTAATGTCACACACACGGCTTTTTAAAAATGGACACTTCAGTCAAATCTGTCATCATTTACTCCCGATTGGCCCTCGTCTCTTTTCAAGTGACTGTTCCTTTAAACGAAGGGCTTGTGTGTCTGGATCATCGGGGGGGATTGTGGGTGATTGCGGGGCTGTTTCTCAGAGAGCTGGGCGGCTGCAGTTATAATGGAGACCAGGAGCTTTAATCTGATGCTGTGGATATAAACCAGTGACACACTCCCTCATGAAGTCTTTAACCCCATAACCTCTCCTATACAGCCTCCCCCGACACACACACACACACACACACACACACACACACACACACACACACTCTCACATACAAACACACACACACACACACACACACACACAAACACTCTCACATACAAGCACACATATAGAAGCACTCACACAGAAACACTCACTCACACACTCACATACAAACACACTCACACACACACACACTCACACACACACTTTCACATGCAAACAACAAACAAACAAACACACACACTCACACACACACACACACACACTTTCACATGCAAACAACAAACACACACACAAACACACACTCACACATACATACGCACTCACACACACACAGGCACACACACAAACACACTCTCACATACTCACATACAAACACACACTCACTCACACACACACACACACACACACTCTCACACACACACACACACACACACACACACACACACACACACACACACACATACATGCACTCACACACTCTCTCTCACATACAAACACACACACTCTCTCACACACACACATTCACATGCAAACACACAAACAAACACACACACACTCTCATACACATACATACACACTCACTCACACACACACACACGTTACACTCACACACTCTCTTTTTCTTTCTCTTTCTCTCTCTCTCTCACAGACACACATACACACACACACACAACTGAGTTCCCACAGGACTTCAGCGAGACTACAGCTTGCCGTCTAAAACACTATTTCGGTGAGTTTAAACAATGGCTAAGTTGCTAAACGTGTCTCGTTGTCATGTAAGGGCCCTGCTCATGTTGAATTGCATTTTGTGTCTGTTAAGAGGCACAAAGACACTCTTTATGTATATGCCCCCATCAGTGTTGGGAATAACGGCGTTATAGATAAACGGCGTTACTAACGGAATTATTTTTTTCAGTAACGAGTAATCAAACGGATTACTGTTTCTCCCGTTACAACGCCGTTAGCGTTACTGAGAATAAAATGCGGCGTTACTATAATTGAGCTCACTGAAGCGCTGAACAGGCTCTCTGTCAGTCGGACCTGCAACGTGTGTGTGTGTGTGTGTGTGTGCGTGTGCGTGTGCGCTCGCGCCAGCCATGCGTGTTGGGTGGTGGGTTGGGTGGTACACATAACTGATGATGATTGGTGGGTGGGAGACAAGGTTGAGGTTGATAGGTTGAGTACACACACACACCTATGAGGCACACGCATATGCACAGTCAGCGATGGCAAGTCCAACGACTTCAAATGTATAGCTTTCGCAAACTGGAAGTATAAGTGCTACTTTTCCCTCGTTGAGGTGAAAGGTCAGAATGTTTATGTAACGTGCAGCTTATGCCCAGGAAGAAAGAGTCTCTCCACGTCTGTGGCCAGTAATTCTAATCTAATGAAGCCTCACATCATCACAGCCACAGCATTAGTGGCTAAAAACCCAGGTGATAACCTGAGCTCCACTACCAAAGGAGTAGTATAGTACTGATAATATTTACACAATATTTACACTATAGTAGGCCTACTGATAATATTTACAATAATGTATTGAATTTGATAGGTGTCTCTCACATTGTCCCACAGCAACATTACAATAGTGTACATTAATGTACAATGTTTTATAATAATAATTTATTCTATTTAGTGTCCAATTCATTCATTTAACATATTTAATATCGGGGGCAGCCAAGATATTTGACATATTTGAATATTTGAAAAAAAAAAAAAAAAAAAAAAAGTAACACAGTAGT
>CM042242.1:2504464-2516964 GCA_023566225.1 Romanogobio albipinnatus
TCCATTGATGTGTGGTTTGTTAGGATAGGACAATTATTTGAAAATCTGGAATCTGAGGGAGCCAAAAAATCTAAATATGAGGAAAATCTCCTTTAAAGTTGTTCAGATGAAGTCCTTAGCAATGCATATTACTACTAATAATACATTTCTGATACGGTAGGAATATCTTCATGGAATATGATCTTAATATCCTATTGATTTTTGGCATAAAAGAAAAATGGATCATTTTGACCCATAGGATGTGTTGTTGGCTATGGCCACAGATATACCCGTGAGATCAGGACTGGTGTTGAGCTCCAGGGTCACATATTAGGGGACATAGACATCCATTGACTTTATATCATGTTAAGGTGAGACACTACAGGTGAATATGGAATTTATTTAAATTACAAGATATCACTGTGAACCTTCTCCAGTTTATTACTGGCATAAACACAAGAAAAAAATGTATTACAAGTTCTACTTAATATGCAAATGAGGTCTTATATACTTAAACATACGCTCATTTGCATATATTTCCAAAAACAAAATCTGGAAATTGGAAATGTATTGCCTTATTTATCTCAGGCGGAGAATACACAAGGAAGCGTCAGCTCGTATCACTTAGTGAGAAATTCACATTGACCAATCAGGTGAGGGTTTTCAGCTGTTGGTTCTACAAAGGGTTTGGATTAGCCAGCGCTGTGTGTGAGACCGAGAGCTTTATAATGATACCAGGCATCACATGTTTCTGTGAATGGAGACGCACGGGAGCGCACGCTAGAATAACTTTTGAGGATTTCGAGTACACTTTAAAAAATGCTGGGTTAAAAATAACCCAAGTTGGGTTGAAAATGGACTAACCCAGCAATTGGGTTGTTTTAACCCAGCAATTGGGTCTTTTTAACCCAGTGAATGGCTTGTTTTAACCCAGTGAATGGGTCTTTTTAACCCAGCAATTGGATCGTTTTAACCCAGTGAATGGGTTGTTTTAACCCAGTGAATGGGTTGTTTTAACCCAGCAATTGGTTCGTTTTAACCCAGTGAATGGGTTGTTTTAACCCAGTGATTGAGTTGTTTTAACCCAGTGATTGAGTTGTTTTAACCCAGCGAATGGGTTGTTTTAACCCAGTGAATGGGTTGTTTTAACCCAGCAATTGGGTCATTTTAACCCAGTGAATGGGTTGTTTTAACCCAGTGAATGGGTTGTTTTAACCCAGCAATTGGTTCGTTTTAACCCAGTGAATGGGTTGTTTTAACCCAGTGAATGGGTTGTTTTAACCCAGCAATTGGGTCGTTTTAACCCAGTGAATGGGTTGTTTTAACCCAGCAATTGGGTCGTTTTAACCCAGTGAATGGGTTGTTTTAACCCAGTGAATGGGTCGTTTTAACCCAGTGATTGAGTTGTTTTAACCCAGCGAATGGGTTGTTTTAACCCAGCGGTTGGGTTAAATGTTTGCTTAAAACAACCCAATTGCTGGGTTAGTCCATTTTCAACTTGGGTTGTTTTTAAACCAGCATTTTCTAGAGTGTAGAAATCTAAAGGCGCACTTTGACGAAATATAATGAAATAACCAGCTCAATCAATGTTGACATTAAAGCTTACATGTTAAGGGAGCAAACTGGCCCAAAATCTCAAAATTGACCACTGCACGGAAAAACTATGTTTTGGCCTTCATGTACAGGCAAACTCGTACACACACACACACACACACACACACACACACACACACACTATGGTAATCTTGTTTCCTGATGGATTTGCTCTGGAGAAAATGAGAATGGCCCGTTTAATATCCAAACGTTTGGCTGATTGTTTCCACGCTGCATTTATTTACACATTTCCAGCACGTCTCTGACAGAGGCGAGATTAAAACTAGACTTTTATATTATTTTCTAAGGAGAGGTGAGTGATGATGACCCGTGCAGGGGAACAGGACTGGGACATAAAGTGCTACCTAAAAAAGGTGGCATGCATTCCTCATTTTTATTTAGTTTAACTGTTAACACTTTACAATGAGGTCTCATTTGTTATAGTTATTGCTTTATCTAACAATGATCAAACTATTTTTTACTTTGTTTTAATATTCTGTTTTTTAACATATAAAACAATTTTATATGTAAACCTTTGTTAATATTAGTTAAAGGTGTCATGAATTGGCTTTTTTGTTATACTGTTGTCTGAGGTCAACTTATGACGTTTGTGTGGTTTTTACATTCAGAAACATCATAATGAATCAGTAATAGGCTACTTTCTGCCCTGGTTTTGAGGCGCTCTGCAGAAACGCTGGGTTTTGATGGGTGTGTCGCACTGAAGACTTGGAAGTAAACGCCCACTGCTAGGATTGGATAAGATTTGCATATTTAATGAGCTTCAGCTCCCCTCAGTACATGTGGGGATTGTTTTGAAAGCGTCTGGAGAAACGCTCACAGGACTCGCAAAATATCTTTATCAAACAAACACAATTCATCATGATTCATCTCACATTCACCCGCCATTGATTGGAATGTTATTACTTGGCCCTCCCAATCGGTGAATAACCGCGACTCGTACACACACACACACACGCATGCAAAAGAAAGGAATGTTATTTCACTATTTAAGATAGCCCGTCGGCAGGTTGGGCTTACGTTTTGGTAGCCCGTCTGAAAAACACAGCCCCGGGACGTTGGGCTTTGCGAGCCCTGGCCCATAATGTTACATGTCCGAGTCTGATCCCGAATGAACCAATAACACCTCAAATAAAGGATTCTCCAGCCTGTGACAGCGTACTAAGGTATGTTCAGTTAGACACGTACACATAATCAATACAATCTGTAACAATGCAATACTAAAACATATAAAAACATGTTTTACTCACATAAGTGTGTTGCAGCGTTCCTGTCGGATCCAGAAGCACAGCATTGTGTTTTAATCTCAATATGTCTGCAAATCCAGTCTCGACCTGTGTCTTGTTTAGAAATGATTCTGTGGTGAAATGAAGCGAACAAACGCAATGTCTTACGCACGTGAGTGTGTTATTGGAATGTTTATTGCTCGGTAGCACGACCCGTTTAGCTCCACGAGTCGGTGGGCGGGGCTACAGAATCAGGCGTACATATTTATCTGTAGAGGCGGCGTTTCTGCATCCTATGACGTCAGTGGTCGACGTATTCTGAGATCTCTCGTTTTCTGGGTCTGGTGTCAATAAAAGCTTTTCTTTGACTAACAGGGAAGTTTTCAACTCTGAAACTAACAGGATATTGTTATATCATGATCAACTTCTGTATATCAAAGGCTCAAGAGAAAGTTGATTTCTCAATTCATCACCCCTTTAAAGAGGGCATAACACAGTTTGTGCCAGTCTCATGTTAATCTTGAGTATCTATAGAGTCGTGTTGATCCTTCATATCTCCCGAGAGTCTTTAGTTTATCATATTTATAAAAGACAGATACAGTGTACCGACTGAAAACAGCCGAGTCCGTGGAGGCGTGCAGTGGGCGGAACTAAAGAGGCACGAACACACACACTTGCGCGCCGATTGCCAACAAAAGACACACATTTGATCAGTTACACTCACCGCCTGCGGTTTCCACTCATGACCGGGAACAAACACACACACTTGCAGAACTCCGGAAACACAAACTGCATCCACTGTTCCCTTAACACTGGGTTATTTGTGAAGCTGAACACGGTGAATAGGGAATAGTGAATTGGTCGTTTTAACCCAGTGAATGGGTCGTTTTAACCTGAATGGGTCGTTTTAACCTGAATGGGTCGTTTTAACCCAGTGAATGGGTTGTTTTAACCCAGTGAATGGGTCATTTTAACCTGAATGGGTCGTTTTAACCCAGTGAATGGGTCGTTTTAACCCAGTGAATGGGTCGTTGGGTCGTTTTAACCCAGTGAATGGGTCGTTTTAACCCAGTGAATGGGTCGTTGGGTCGTTTTAACCCAGTGAATGGGTCGTTTTAACCTGAATGGGTCGTTTTAACCCAGTGAATGGGTCGTTTTAACCCAGTGAATGGGTCGTTTTAACCTGAATGAGTCGTTTTAACCCAGTGAATGGGTCGTTTTAACCCAGTGAATGGGTTGTTTTAACCCAGTGAATGGGTCGTTTTAACCTGAATGGGTCATTTTAACCCAGTGAATGGGTCGTTTTAACCCAGTGAATGGGTCGTTTTAACCTGAATGGGTCGTTTTAACCCAGTGAATGGGTCGTTTTAACCCAGTGAATGGGTCGTTTTAACCCAGTGAATGGGTCGTTTTAACCTGAATGGGTCGTTTTAACCCAGTGAATGGGTCGTTTTAACCTCAATGGGTCGTTTTAATCCAGTGAATGGGTCGTTTTAACCCAGTGAATGGGTCGTTTTAACCCAGTGAATGGGTCGTTTTAACCTGAATCGGTCGTTTTAACCCAGCAATTCCCTCACACACACACACACTTCTTTAGTGACATTGTTGATCTTGTGTCTAAAAACACAGCGACGGCTCCTGTAACCCGAACGAAGCTCAGTGATGGACGCTCTTGGACCACTTCTCTTCTCCATCTACATGTCATCACTGGGATCTGTCATTCAGAAACATGGCGTTTCCTATCACTGCTATGCCGACGACACTCAACTCTACTTCTCATTTCAACCAAATGATCCCACGGTTGGTGTTCGTATCGCCGCCTGCCTAACAGACATTTCTGCCTGGATGAAGGAACATCACCTGCAACTCAACCTTGCAAAGACAGAACTGCTTGTGGTCTCAGCCAACCCAGCACTTCATCACAATCTCTCCATTCAGCTAGGATCATCAACCGTAACTCCGTCCAGGACAGCCAGGAATCTTGGAGTTGTGATTGATGATCAGCTAAAATTCACTGACCACATTACTGCAACAACCCGGTCCTGCAGATTTGCGTTATACAACATTAGGAAGATTAGACCCTTCCTATCAGAGCATGCCACACAACTCCTGGTCCAAGCTCTTGTCCTCTCCAGACTGGACTACTGTAATGCTCTTCTAGCGGGCCTTCCGGCATGCACTATCAAACCCTTGCAACTGATCCAGAATGCAGCGGCAAGGGTGGTCTTTAACGAGCCGAAGAGAGCACACGTCACGCCTCTCTTCATCAGTCTCCACTGGCTCCCAATAGCTGCTCGCATCAAATTCAAGACACTGGTGCTCGCCTTCAAAACAACCACTGGCTCTGCACCAAGATACCTAAACTCGCTTGTTCAGACTTACAAACCCTCCAGGAGCTTACGTTCTGCCAGTGAGCGACGCCTTGTGGTGCCATCCCAAAGAGGCATGAAATCACTCTCACGGACCTTTTCCTGGACCGCACCCACCCTGTGGAATGACCTGCCTATCTCAATTCGAGCAGCCGAGTCTGTAGCCATTTTCAAAAAACGGCTAAAGACACATCTCTTCCAGCGGTACCTTACCAATCAAGATTAGCACTTAACATTCTATTCATTTTCTGTCTGTCTGTCTGTCTATTTAAAAAAAAAAAAAAAAAAAAAAAAAAAACCTTCTGTCCTATGTGTTCTGTACTAGATTAACTGAGACTTGTTACAGCACTTACATACTGTTACATACTGTTGCCCTTGACTGTTCTAGCTGCTTCTATTGCTCTCATTTGTAAGTCGCTTTGGATAAAAGCGTCTGCTAAATGAATAAATGTAAATGTAAATGTAAATGCACTCGCTCTGGTTGATGTGTGTGTGTGTGTGTGTGTGTGCTCATCCGGGAGAAGTGCCCATATAAGGAATCCCGCCCTTTATGACATCACACAGGGCTATACTCGAAAAAACTTTCCGAAACTTGTTTGAATCCTGAAGGAGAGTATTTGGCACAGAAATACTCCGTCAAACGTCCAACTTGTTTTTTTTTTGTCCAACTCTTTAAAGGAACACGCCAACTTTTTGGGACTTAAGCTTATACACCGTATCCCATACATACCATCCCATACATATCTCTGTGCGTGCAGGAATGAGAGTATAGTTCCTAACCATATCGGCCTAGAAAATCACAACTTTCATTTTCCGTCGGTCTTAGTACACAATGTAACTACAGAAGTCATTTTTTGAGCGAGATGCTAACGGTCTAATCAGATTCAATGATCTATGCTAAGCTATGCTAAAAGTGCTACCGCCAGACCCGGAGATCGGCTGAAGGGATTCGAAAACGGTAAAACTCGACTGTTTAACTCTAGGGGAGACGGAAAATGAGCCTGTATTCAAAAATAGTGGCGTGTTCCTTTAACTTGATGTACTAAAAAATAAATAGATATGGCTCAGATTCCTCCTTCTGTGATTTTTTTTCACCCGTTTTATTGTCCATCAGGTGACAATCACTCCAGACATGAATGATTTCTCCAGTGATGTGTTTTATTGAGCATTGACTGTTGTCTTTTAACTGACCGTCCTCCTTTTCGTCTGCAGATATTCCGAAGAGGAAATACGGCAGAAGGTTGGAACGTTCCGGCAGATGCTGATGGAGAAAGAGGGTGTGATCACTCGAGAAGGCTTGCATCCACGTCCACCGTGAGTCAATCACACACACACACACACACGCTGATGAGCAAACCATTGATCCGCTCCGATCTTTAATTCCACATGTAATTGAGTAAAGTGTGTTTCCTGTAGAGACAGTATCGAATAGCGTTTCTGTGTGACACCGTATTACTGTGACGAATGATAATGCAGACCAGCGCTGATAGGAACCATCCATCACAGTGAACTGATATTGCATGCCTAATATATAAATGTACATTAAATACAATTACTAAAACTGTAAAAGCCCTCATTTATTTAACCATTTAGCTAAATATTTCCATAGAAGAACATGAAGTAAAATGCCACACAGGATCATCTTCTCTTTCTGATTCACTTGCACGGCATGAATCTCTGAACGAACTGATTCGCTAAAATGAATCGGACTTCCCAACACTTTTTGGCAGCAGTTTGTGCGTGCAATGATGTTGCCTTCAAACTCTGGGAAGTTCCTACTAGTTTAGAAGTCAAAATTACAATATGATGAAGTGATAAAAGCAAGATCAAATGAAGCTCTGGTCTGTCAAAATGAAGAGATTACATGTTTTGTAATCTCATGCTGCTATTATGGCATAATGAGAAGTATTTTTGGTCTTACTCTTGGCTTGCATGTCAAGTCATGTTGAAATATATGCTTAAAAATAAAAAAATGTGTTTCATAAACATAGACAGCCGTACTTGTGGGGGTCACCAGTGAGGAGAGGATCATGATTTAACACTCTCTATAGATCACAAATGACCCTGTGTTAATGCCATAGCATAACCCAAAGGAAACCTCTGTGACCGGGTCTAATAAAAATGCCTTCTAATCTTCCTGCTCTTGCTGGTCTATCCACAAGAACTCTGAGCCTGAGCCGTTATTACAGAGCCCCTGAAGGGACACGGTGAAGAAAACAAATATGAGATTGGAGGAAAAAATTATTTGGCAATGCTTTTGCGTCCCCCGAGAAACTTAGCGATCACTCGCAAAGCACGCAAAAGTTTCTCAGGGGAACGCAAACATTTTGTGAGCAAACGCGAAAGCATTGACTTATTATTTTTCCTCCAATCTCATATTTTTTCCACTACCATGTCCCCTTTGGGGCTCCGTACATTATAGATCCATCAACAGAACATTTCCATTTCATCACAGAACCCTTATGTTGACATTTAACCCTTCTGTTCCATCATAGGACCCTTACAATATGGGACCCTTACAGTATGTTGACATTTAACCCTTCTGTTCCATCATAGGACCCTCACAGTATGTTGACATTTAACCCTTCTGTTCCATCATAGGACCCTTACAGTATGTTGACATTTAACCCTTCTGTTCCACAATAGGGACCCTTACAGTATGTTGACATTTAACCCTTCTGTTCCATCATAGGACCCTTACAGTATGATACCCTCACAGTATGTTGACATTTAACCCTTCTGTTCCATCATAGGACCCTTAAAGTATGGGACCCTCACAGTATGTTGACATTTAACCCTTCTGTTCCATCATAGGACCCTCACAGTATGTTGAAATTTAACCCTTCTGTTCCATCATAGGACCCTTACAGTATGTTGACATTTAACCCTTCTGTTCCACAATAGGGACCCTTACAGTATGTTGACATTTAACCCTTCTGTTCCATCACAGGACCCTTAAAGTATGGGACCCTCACAGTATGTTGACATTTAACCCTTCTGTTCCATCATAGGACCCTCACAGTATGTTGACATTTAACCCTTCTGTTCCATCATAGGACCCTTACAGTATGTTGACATTTAACCCTTCTGTTCCACAATAGGGACCCTTACAGTATGTTGACATTTAACCCTTCTGTTCCATCATAGGACCCTTACAGTATGATACCCTCACAGTATGTTGACATTTAACCCTTCTGTTCCATCATAGGACCCTTAAAGTATGGGACCCTCACAGTATGTTGACATTTAACCCTTCTGTTCCATCATAGGACTCTCACAGTATGTTGACATTTAACCCTTCTGTTCCATCATAGGACCCTTACAGTATGTTGACATTTAACCCTTCTGTTCCATTATAGGACCCTCACAGTATGTTGACATTTAACCCTTCTGTTCCACCATAGGACCCTTACAGTATGTTGACATTTAACCCTTCTGTTCTATCATAGGACCCTCACAGTATGTTGACATTTAACCCTTCTGTTCCATCATACGACCCTTACAGTATGTTGACATTTAACCCGTCTGATCCATCACAGGACCCTTACAGTATAGGACCCTTACAGTATGTTGACATTTAACCCTTCTGTTCTATCATAGGACCCTCACAGTATGTTGACATTTAACCCTTCTGTTCCATCATAGGACCCTTACAGTATGGGACCATCACAGTATGTTGACATTTAACCCTTCTGTTCCACTATAGGACCCTTACAGTATGGGACCCTTACAGTAAGTTGTCATTTAACCCTTCTGTTCCATCATAGGACCCTTACAGTATGTTGACATTTAACCCTTCTGTTCCACAATAGGACCCTTACAATATGGGACCCTTACAGTATGTTGACATTTAACCCTTCTGTTCCACAATAGGACCCTTTCAGTATGGGACCCTTACAGTATGTTGTCATTTAACCCTTCTGTTCCATCATAGGACCCTTACAGTATGTTGACATTTAACCCTTCTGTTCCATCATAGGACCCTTACAGTATGTTGCCATTTAACCCTTCTGTTCCATTATAGGACCCTCACAGTATGTTGACATTTAACCCTTCTGTTCCACCATAGGACCCTTACAGTATGTTGACATTTAACCCTTCTGTTCCACCATAGGACCCTTACAGTATGTTGACATTTAACCCTTCTGTTCCATCATAGGACCCTTACAGTATGTTGACATTTAACCCTTCTGTTCCACAATAGGACCCTTACAATATGGGACCCTTACAGTATGTTGACATTTAACCCTTCTGTTCCACAATAGGACCCTTTCAGTATGGGACCCTTACAGTATGTTGTCATTTAACCCTTCTGTTCCATCATAGGACCCTTACAGTATGTTGACATTTAACCCTTCTGTTCCATCATAGGACCCTTACAGTATGTTGCCATTTAACCCTTCTGTTCCATTATAGGACCCTCACAGTATGTTGACATTTAACCCTTCTGTTCCACCATAGGACCCTTACAGTATGTTGACATTTAACCCTTCTGTTCCACCATAGGACCCTTACAGTATGTTGACATTTAACCCTTCTGTTCCATCATAGGACCCTTACAGTATGTTGTCATTTAACCCGTTCTGTTCCATCATAGGACCCTTACAGTTTGTTGCCATTTAACCCTTCTGTTCTATCATAGGACCCTCAGAGTATGTTGACATTTAACCCTTCTGTTCCATCATAGGACCCTTACAGTATGGGACCATCACAGTATGTTGACATTTAACCCTTCTGTTCCACTATAGGACCCTTACAGTATGGGACCCTCACAGTATGTTGTCATTTAACCCTTCTGTTCCATCATAGGACCCTTACAGTATGTTGACATTTAACCCTTGTTCCATCATAGGACCCTTACAGTATGTTGACATTTAACCCTTCTGTTTCACAATAGGACCCTTACAGTATGTTGACATTTAACCCTTGTTCCATCATAGGACCCTTACAGTATGTTGACATGTAACCCTTCTGTTTCACAATAGGACCCTTTCAGTATGGGACCCTTACAGTATGTTGACATTTAACCCTTCTGTTTCACAATAGGACCCTTTCAGTATGGGACCCTTACAGTATGTTGTCATTTAACCCTTCTGTTCCATCACAGGACCCTTACAGTATTGGACCCTTACAGTATGTTGACATTTAACCCTTCTGTTCTATCATAGGACCCTCACAGTATGTTGACATTTAACCCTTCTGTTCCATCATAGGACCCTTACAGTATGTTGACATTTAACCCTTCTGTTCCATCACAGGACCCTTACAGTATGTTGACATTTAACCCTTCTGTTCCATCATAGGACCCTTACAGTATGGGACCCTTACAGTATGTTGTCATTTAACCCTTCTTTTCCATCATAGGACCCTTACAATATGGGACCCTTACAGTATGTTGACATTTAACCCTTCTGTTCCACAATAGGACCCTTTCAGTATGGGACCCTTACAGTATGTTGTCATTTAACCCTTCTGTTCCACAATAGGACCCTTACAGTATGGGACCCTCACAGTATGTTGACATTTAACCCTTCTGTTCCATCATAGGACCCTCACAGTATGTTGACATTTAACCCTTCTGTTCCATCATAGGACCCTTACAGTATGTTGACATTTAACCCTTCTGTTCCATCATAGGACCCTCACAGTATGTTGACATTTAACCCTTCTGTTCCATCATAGGACCCTCACAGTATGTTGACATTTAACCCTTCTGTTCAATCATAGGACCCTTACAGTATGGGACCCTCACAATATGTTGACATTTAACCCTTCTGTTCCATCATAGGACCCTCACAGTATGTTGACATTTAACCCTTCTGTTCCATCAAAGGACCCTTACAGTATGTTGCCATTTAACCCTTCTGTTCCATTATAGGACCCTCACAGTATGTTGACATTTAACCCTTCTGTTCCACCATAGGACCCTTACAGTATGTTGACATTTAACCCTTCTGTTCCATCATAGGACCCTCACAGTATGTTGACATTTAACCCTTCTCTTCTATCATAGGACCCTCACAGTATGTTGACATTTAACCCTTCTGTTCCATCATAGGACCCTTACAGTATGTTGACATTTAACCCTTCTGTTCCATCACAGGACCCTTACAGTATGGGGCCCTTACAGTATGTTGACATTTAACCCTTCTGTTGTATCATAGGACCATCACAGTATGTTGACATTTAACCGTTCTGTTCCATCATAGGACCCTTACAGTATGGGACCATCACAGTATGTTGACATTTAACCCTTCTGTTCCACTATAGAACCCTTACAGTATGGGACCCTTACAGTATGTTGTCATTTAACCCTTCTGTTCCATCATAGGACCCTTACAGTATGTTGAGATTTAACCCTTCTGTTCCACAATAGGACCCTTTCAGTATGGGACCCTTACAGTATGTTGTCATTTAACCCTTCTGTTCCATCACAGGACCCTTACAGTATGGGACCCTTACAGTATGTTGACATGTAACCCTTCTGTTCCATCATAGGACCCTTACAGTATGTTGACATTTAACCCTTCTGTTCCATCATAGGACCCTCAAAGTATGTTGACATTTAACCCTTCTGTTCCATCATAGGACCCTCACAGTATGTTGACATTTAACCCTTCTGTTCCATCATAGGACCCTCACAGTATGTTGACATTTAACCCTTCTGTTCCATCATAGGACCCTTACAGTATGTTGACATTTAACCCTTCTGTTCCATCATAGGACCCTTACAGTATGGGACCCTCACTATGTTGACATTTAACCCTTCTGTTTCATCATAGGACCCTTAAAGTATGGGACCCTCACAGTATGTTGACATTTAACCCTTCTGTTCCATCATAGGACCCTTACAGTATGTTGTCATTTAACCCTTCTGTTCCATCATAGGACCCTTACAGTATGTTGTCATTTAACCCTTCTGTTCCATCATAGGACCCTTACAGTATGTTGTCATTTAACCCTTCTGTTCCATCATAGGACCCTTACAGTATGTTGTCATTTAACCCTTCTGTTCCATCATAGGACCCTTACAGTATGTTGACATTTAACCCTTCTGTTCAATCATAGGACCCTTACAGTATGGGACCCTCACAGTATGTTGTCATTTAGCTCTTCTGTTCCATCATAGGACCCTTACAGTATGTTGTCATTTAACCCTTCTGTTCCATCATAGGACCCTCACAGTATGTTGACATTTAACCCTTCTGTTCCATCATAGGACCCTCACAGTATGTTGACATTTAACCCTTCTGTTCCATCATAGGACCCTTACAGTATGGGACCCTCACAGTATGTTGACATTTAACCCTTCTAT
>CM042242.1:2521964-2554464 GCA_023566225.1 Romanogobio albipinnatus
AATATTTTATCCGGAATTTCCGGCCCACAGGCTGATATAGTTTCATATGACATCTTAAGTGTATATTAGATTAGATTCAACTTTATTGTCATTACACAAGTACAGGTACAGGTATATATACACCGATCAGGCATAACATTATGACCAGTGAATAACACTGATGATCTCTTCATCTCCTGCTAGTGGGTGGGATATATTAGGCGGCAAGTGAACATTTCGTCCTCAGAGTTGATGTGTTAGAAGCAGGAGAAATGGGCAAGCGTGAGGATTTGAGCGAGTTTGACAAGGCTAGACGACTGATGGTCAGAGCATCTCCAAATGTTCCCGGTCTGCAGTGGTCAGTCTCTATCAGAAGTGCTCCAAGGAAGGACCAGTGGAGAACCGGCCACAGGGTCATGGGCGGCTCACTGATGCACGTGGGGAGCGAAGGCTGGCCCGTGTGGTCCGATCAAACAGACGAGCTACAGGAGCTCAAACTGCTCCAGAAGTTAATGCTGGTTCTGATAGAAAGCTGTCAGAATACACAGAGCATCTCAGTTTGTTGTGTATGGGGCGGCACAGCCGCTGACCAGTCAGGGTGCCCATGCTGACCCCTGTCCACAGCCCAAAGCACCAACAGTGGCATGTGAGCATCAGAACTGGACCACAGAGCAATGGAAGAAGGTGGCCTGGTCTGATGATCACGTGTTCTTCTACATCACGTGGATGGCCGGGTGTGTGTGCGTGGCTTGAACACATGGCACCAGGTGCACTATGGGAAGAAGGCGAGCCGGCGGAGGCAGTGATGCTTTGGGCAATGTTCTGCTGGGAAACCTTGGGTCCTCCATCCATGTGGATGTGACTTTGACACACACCACCTACCTAAGCATTGTTGAGACCATGTCCAGCCTTTCATGGAAACGGTATTCCCTGTGGCTGTGGCTCTTTCAGCAGATAATGCACCGCCACAAAGCACAAATGCTTCAGGAACGAGTTTGAGGCGTTGACTTGGCCTCCAAATTCCCCAGATCTCAATCCAATCGAGCATCTGTGGGATGAGCTGAACAAACAAGCGGCCTCACCTCACAACTTACAGGACTTAAAGGATCTGCTGCTAATATCTTGGTGCCAGATACCACAGCACACCTTCAGGAGTCCATGCCTGGACGGGTCAATATTAGGATAATGTTATACATGATCGGTGTATATATTAAAACAAAATAGATCATACTGTGATCACACACTTGATGTATCTACTCACATGCTGCATATTCCGCAAGTCTATGTAATCTTCTCTGTAAAGGACAGATCATTTTTATTCATCTCACGTTACCCTGACGGCTTTATTACTACTTTACCTCTTCTGAGCTTTTCCCATATCAGACGAGCATGACGGGGCTGTCGGATGCTTGTCAGTGCTGGCAGATTTATATAATAGTGTACACACTACAGAAACATGGTGTAGATGTCTTATCAGAGCAGCTTCAGTGTCAACTGTCAGACTGTGTGTGAGGGCAAAAGTGTGATAGAGCAAAGTCATTTAAAGGTGTAACTGTGGTTTATATGGTGTGTTAAAGCTCCCAAACGAACCCCAAATCTTGCAGCGAAGGCATGAGTTAATTGTTCAAACAGATTTCCTGTCTTTATCACAACATACAGTGACCCCACAAATATTTATGCCCTTTTATGAAGTCTTGATTTTGTTTTTGCGGTGTACCCGAATACGTTTTCACACAATTTTTCACATATTTTTACATTATTACAGCTTACAAGTCAGCTTCGCGCGAATGCGAATCGCCTGAGTTGAAAAATCTGAACTTTGGCGGATATTCGCGCCGCGTTAACCAATCAGGAGCTTGCTCTAGTAGTGACAACAACGAGGAGAAAATCTGTATATTAATATCTGGTTCAGACAATCTGATTATCACTGTAATAACATTAAATGACATGAAACACAACCCAGTCTCTTTTTGTTAAATGCAAGTTTATGTTTGATCAATAATACAAAAGTATAAGTAAAAGGTATAATAAGCTGTACATGAAATAAAGCAAACAATTCAGTCAAACATTCAATGTCAGCGCTAGTCGGCTACAACGCTAACGTAAAGTTATAGCCTAAAAATAAAAAAGTAATGAAACTTCACTTTGCCCTCAGCCTAAACGATTTTCCAGGGAACAAATTATAGATCCATGAGAGCAAAGATCGGCCGTTAGATCAACACAAGACGAATTATATCTCATGTTTAACCACCACAGAGACATCAGAGCCAGCGGCTGAAGGACTGGCCGAGGAAAGGCTGCTCTCGCCGGGGTTAATGAGCGCTGAGCGCCGCTGATCCACTGGAGCTCACAACTCCACACACACCAGATCACATGTTCAGAGAGGAGCTCTCTTTATAAACAAACCACACATTTGAGCTTAAAACAACTACATTATCGCCTGAAAAAGTCTTAAAACTACGTTTTGTCACACATTAACAGTAGATTTGAACAAAAAAGACGTGTAAACACAGCCCATGTCAGCCATTTCTCAACGAGACGAGCCGCTGGCAGAAGCCCCGCCCATGAGGCGAATTCACGTCTGTTGTGCGAATAGCGCAAATTATTCGCTGACAGCTGTCGGTGTGAAAACCGTATCCCGAGATGTTTTTGGACAGAATGAAGCAGACCCGACTGAATGATGGCCAAACTTTACTGATGGTTATGAAGTTTATTGCGTCTTTTTTCACCGTAAGAGCTGAACAAACAAAGCATAAGAAGTGCGCTTTAAAGGAAATCAAAATGTAACTTTTTTAGCTTTTAGTATGACTATGTTAGCCTTAAAAGGATAGTTCACCCAAAAACGAAATGTTTATGTTGATCTGCTTACCCCCAGGGCAGCCAAGATGTAGCAGTGTTTGTTTCTTCAGTCGAACACAAATGAAGATTTTTAACTCCAGCCGTTGCAGTGTGATAGTCGTATAATGATGTCAATGAGGAGATTTTAGAGTATGAGAGCAATGAGAGTAAAAACACACAGACATACGAATCCTTATTCAATCAAATCAAATCACTTTATTGTCACTCTACCATATGCACAAGTGCAACAGCAGGTGAAATTCTTAGGTGCAGTTCCGAGCAACATAGTAGTCATGACATGACATGTACAACATTTAAGCAACAACAGATTACACATCTGATGCGCACACAATTACTCACAGCACAGTATACACTACAATAAACAATAAATAATTTACACAATGTGAGTGTAGATCTCACAGCTTTAAACAATATACACATACTTACAATATACATATACTTTAAACAATATACACTAAACATACATTAAACAATAACAGTATACATTAAGCTATAGTAATAATATACAATGTACAGTATACAATATGTTCACAAATAGAATCCGATGTACAATAGATGCTGTATGATAAATAAATGTGTATATAATGTGTGTGTATCTACAGTGGGTTGTGCTGAGTGATATTCTGTCCAGAGTGTGTTATGATCCTGATGGATCAGGAGTTAAGTAGTCTGATTGCTTGTGGGAAGAAGCTGTTCTGGAGTCGGCTGGTGCGTGTTCTGATGCTGCGGTACCGTCTGCCTGATGGCAGCAGTGAGAGCAGCCCATGGCTCGGGTGACTAGAGCCTCTGATGATCCTCTGAGCTCCTCTGAGCTATTAAACCATGCGGCTCGTGCGACACATTGATGTCTTAAGACACGAAACGATCGGTTTCTGCGAGAAACCCAACAGTATTTATGTTATTATTTTACCTCTTATCAGACGAAGGTCATCTAATATTCTCAGCGCCATAACTTCCGGTGAATAAGGTCAAAATACTGGCGCGATCAAAGATATATAACCGTAGATGCCTCATTCGACCGATCCGCAGGCACTAATGAGGAATCTATGTATATATATCTATGATTGCGCCGGTATTTTGACCTTATTCGCCGGAAGTGATGGCGCGGGGACGGCTGATGCAGAGCCATAGAAAAAAATGATATTTTTCTTACACAAATGCATCGATTCGCTTCAGAAGGCCTTTATTAACACCCCGGAGCCGCGTGGAGCAGTTATTTGACGGACGGATGCATTTTTTTATGGACTTCAAAAACAGAGCAACTATTACTGCTATTATAATGCTTGGATTAGCCAGAACATTTTTAATATAACTCAGATTGAGGGTGCGTAAATCATGGGCTAATTTTCATTTTTGGGTGAACTATCCCTTTAAACATATCTAAACTCACAGAAATATAAAACATTTATACAAAAACAAATTAGAAGATACATCTAGCCTGTGCTACACGGTGTACACGGTCTCAGGATTTCAGGCTCTTATTGCGCTTCTCGACTCTTCATGAACAATCGCTTCATGTTCCCCCAAGTTGTAAGTCGCTTTGGATAAAAGCGTCTGCTAAATGTATAAATGTAAATGTAAATGTACATCACAATTAAGTCTGTGAGAAGGACCACCTCTCGTCGAGGAGCATTCAAGTGGGATTTTAAAATAAATATGGTGGGAGATTAATTTGGATGCAAGGGTTTACAGATCTTAATGATAACCAGTTTAACATGGAGAGATGCACTGAAATGCAGACCTTCGTTTATGTGTTTTTGACCTACACTGTTACATGACGTGAGAACTATTAGCTATTCAGGTTTGTAGCTATCACTGACTTTAATCGTCACTTAATGAGAGTATGACACCCATAAAATCCTCTCAGGACACCTGGAGTCAGCGTTACAGTATCCCGGACATATCATTTTGCCATATTTATAGCCTAAACACCAAAGATCTCCCTTTGCATTGAGCTTTGGAACCTTGCAGATCTTTTGTATGCTCATTACACACTAACTAAAGTTGAAAAAGTGAAAAAGCATTAGATATAAAATATAATTTAAAGGTGCAGTGTGTAAATTTTAGCGGCATCTAGTGGTGAGGTTGTGAATTGCAACCACTCACCAAAGCACAGAGAAGCTACGGTGGCCGACACAGGACAAAGGTGTCGTCGTCTGAGACAGCAGAGAGTAGCTAGCGCTCTGTAGAGAAGTTTGTCCCTTTAGGGCCACCGTAGAAACATGACGGGGCAAAATGGCGGCTTCACTGTAAGGGGACCCGCGGTGTGTGTAGATAGAAACAGCTCATTCTAAGGTAATAAAAACATAACGATCTTTATACACCACTGAAAACATAGTTATGTATATTATAGTGCATTTCTGTCAATAGATCCTCATAAATACTACACACTGCACCTTTAAATGCAGCAGGTTTCTTTTCTCTTTTGCTAAATTTACTTTTCTGCATGATTTTTTCTGTATCAGCTGGTGTTTCTGTGATTTTTAGTCCATGAATGAAGCAAGTTTTCCTTGAGTTATCAACACTAGATCTATTGTTTTATGCAGTGACATTCAGACATGTTTAAAGGAACACACCGACTTTTTGGGACTTTAGCTTAGCACAAAGACTGGAGGTAAACGGCTCCAGCTAGCCTACTGCTCAATAAGTGACAAAATAACGCCAACATTTTCCTATTTACATGTTGTGATGTGTATAGTTACATCGTGTACTAAGACCGACGGAAAATGAAAAGTCCTATTTTCTAGGCTTATACGTCACTTATTGAACAGGAGGCTAGCTGGAGCCATTTACCTCCAGTCTTTGTGCTAAGCTAGGCTAGCGGTGGGTGCGTCAGACAGAATTATGGCACGCACAGAGATGGGAACGGTGTGTATGGACTGATCTAATTCTGGGGGATACGGTGAATAAGCTAAAGTCCCGAAAAGTCGGCGTGTTCCTTTAAGAGTAGCAGCACTTCCTGCAAAATCCACTGATGTAAACAGCTGGTGATGACAATCTAATGTCGAATCCCTCTGTCTCAGGTCCACATCTGGCTCAAGGAGGAAGAGGAGACACAGGTAAACAACTGCTTTGGAACTGTTCTGGACTCATATTAGTCTAACAGGGTCGACGTCTACTTTACAGTCTGTTTAAAAGTCGTCTATTGACATGTACAGGCTCATTGACTAAATTCTAGGCATATTTAAATATTCAGTGTCTGGTAAACATTGTCACATCCAGTGATTATTTCTGTCAAGTGCTCAGTGATGCAGTTGGTACTTTGTAATCACAACTTTAGTCTGTTTTGCATCAGACTAATATAAACCTTTCGATTGCATTTCAAATGTGAATGTTTGACCCACTCCTGTATTGAGTTCTTGTTTGTTTTCTCCTTTCAGATCTGGCAGCCCCAAAATCAAACACAAAGACAAGAACAAACAGAAGAAGAGGTGAGTGTTTGTTCTGATGTTTACTTCTCTAAACAGATCAAATGTTCAGTATTATGACGCCTCGATCTGACCATGAAAATCCAATGCATTGATTACAGAGTTGAATCATTTAATTATAGTGATCTAAGCAATTCGAGTTGTGATTTTTCACTTGGGATAGTAAGTTGGCACATTGCAACCATCTAGAATACCTTAGCAACTGCATAGCAACACCCTGGCAACCACCTACAACACAATATAAACTATCTAAAACAACCTAGCAAACACTTAGATTTCACTGATGACCATTCGAAATATTTCAACAAATGCATAGCAACACCCTGGCAACCACCTACAATGCCCTAGTAACCACATCATAGAAACCAACAAGCAATGCCCAACAACCACTCAGAACATTTTAGCAAGTGCATAGCAACACCTCAGCAACCACCCACAAAATGTTAGTAACCATCTACAGAACACCAACATTTTAGCAATTGCGTAACAACACCCTGGCAACCACCCACCACACCATAGCAACCATCTAGAACACCCTAGCAACCAACTAGCAATGACTTGACAGCCACATTTAAAACTTTTTAGCAACCCTATAGCAACAGCCCTGCAACCACCCACAAAACCCTAGTAACCATCTAGAACACTCTAGCAACCACCTAGCAATGCACTGTCAACCAGTCGAAATATTTCAGCAAATGAATAGCAACACCCTGGCAACCACCCACAACACCCTAGTAACCATGTAGAAAACCCTAGCAACCGTCTAGAATTGCACTGACAACCAGTCGAAATATTTCAGCAAATGAATAGCAACCACCCACAACACCCTAGTAACCATGTAGAACACCCTAGCAACCGTCTAGAATTGCACTGACAACCAGTCGAAATATTTCAGCAAATGAATAGCAACCACCCACAACACCCTAGTAACCATGTAGAACACCCTAGCAACCGTCTAGAAATGCACTGACAACCAGTCGAAATATTTCAGCAAATGAATAGCAACCACCCACAACACCCTAGTAACCATGTAGAACACCCTAGCAACCGTTTAGAAATGCACTGACAACCAGTCGAAATATTTCAGCAAATGAATAGCAACCACCCACAACACCCTAGTAACCATGTAGAACACCCTAGCAACCGTCTAGAAATGCACTGACAACCAGTCGAAATATTTCAGCAAATGAATAGCAACCACCCACAACACCCTAGTAACCATGTAGAACACCCTAGCAACCGTCTAGAAATGCACTGACAACCAGTCGAAATATTTCAGCAAATGAATAGCAACCACCCACAACACCCTAGTAACCATGTAGAACACCCTAGCAACCGTTTAGAAATGCACTGACAACCAGTTGAAATATTTCAGCAAATGAATAGCAACACCCTGGCAACCACCCACAACACCCTAGTAACCATGTAGAACACCCTAGCAACCGTTTAGAAATGCACTGACAACCAGTCGAAATATTTCAGCAAATGAATAGCAACACCCTGGCAACCACCCACAACACCCTAGTAACCATGTAGAACACCCTAGCAACCGTTTAGAAATGCACTGACAACCAGTCGAAATATTTCAGCAAATGAATAGCAACCACCCACAACACCCTAGTAACCATGTAGAACACCCTAGCAACCGTTTAGAAATGCACTGACAACCAGTCGAAATATTTCAGCAAATGAATAGCAACCACCCACAACACCCTAGTAACCATGTAGAACACCCTAGCAACCGTTTAGAAATGCACTGACAACCAGTTGAAATATTTCAGCATATGAATAGCAACACCCTGGCAACCACCCACAACACCCAAAACGCACTCACAATTTCATGTCCGCCATATGCATGGATTGCCAATGAACGCGTTCCTGTGAGAGTGACTGAAGCGCTGTGGCTGGAGTGTGTGTGTGCGTGACGTCAGTGTGTCAGTGTGTCTGTGTGTTTCCGCAGGTGTTCCGCCGACTCTCCCAGCAGGAGCTCTCAGCACAGAGGCAGCTGCTGTAGTTCCCGCAGCGGATCCGTCTCCTCCACCGCCAGCCTCTCCAGATCACCCAGCAGGTGCCGCTTATCTCCATTTCACAGGCCCTCCAACAAACATGCACCGGGGGGTCATAGTCACTACAGTGAGACTGTGCTAATGTGGTATTAGTCGCCACATTCATCACCAAAAAGCATGGAGAAAAACTACATTACCCATAATGCTGTGCAGAAAAATTTGGAGCAAAACACGCCAAAAATAGCTCTTTAGCCCCGCCCACTCCCATGAAGTTCTTAAATATTTGTATATTAATTTAGTAAATGTTTGTAAATTAATAGTTTTATATTTTTCCACCGTTTTCAATCTGACCTCTCAGATCCAATGCAAAGTGCAAGAACTACAGGCACAAACAGGAAGGAAGTCACGCCGCCCACAGCCCACCGCCGTCCCCCAGCGCCGACCAGCCAATCACGTGGCAGAATGGGAACCACAGCGTCCGTGTCCGCAACGGCAAAGACTCTGGAGCCAATCACACGGAGGCGAATAAAGGGAACGATGTATGTAGTCTCCTCTACTTTACCTCCATCTGTCTTCGGCCGTTTAGACAAATAATCCCTCACACACACACACACACACACACACTCTGTGTGAGCTGACTCTATATATCTCTTTTCCCTCTTTGGCTCCATTTTGTGAGTTTTTCAGTTCCTCAAGCCATGTCTGTGTCCGCTGGGAAGGGTTTTTGTTTCGTTGAGGCAGATGTCCATCATGCTTTATTTCACGTACAAGCCATGTTGACTTTTTCAGTTCTAGAAAGAGAATGAGTGGAAATGTGGAGGGTCGACAGGATCTTTTTTTTAACATCAGAAACATTGTGTGTCCATCCGCCCCCCCGAAGGCACGGTTGTGGCGTCTATCGCCAATAACTCGATGGCTGGTGTTGGGGAACATCCCATTAAAAATGCCTTGATCAGATTAATAACAGATATTTTGGTGACACTTTACACTAAGGTTTCATTTGTCAACACTAGAGGCTTTCACACTGGAGGAACCTCGTTATAGTTCCTGGAACTAATGGCGGATTTATCAATATAAATAAATACATAAATCCACATATTCCTGCATAAATAAATATATAAATAAATACATAAACACACATATTCCTGCATTAATAAATATATTAATAAATACATAAACACACATATTCCTGCATTAATAAATATATAAATAAATGTACCAATAAATACATAAATCCACATATTCCTGCATTAATAAGTATATTAATAAATGTGCAAATAAATACATAAATACACATATTCCTGCATAAATAAATATATTAATAAATACATAAATCCACATATTCCTGCATTAATAAATATATAAATAAATACATAAATCCACATATTCCTGCATTAATAAATATATTAATAAATACATAAATCCACATATTCCTGCATTAATAAATATATAAATAAATACATAAATACACATATTCCTGCATAAATAAATATATAAATAAATACATAAATACACATATTCCTGCATAAATAAATATATTAATAAATACATAAATCCACATATTCCTGCATTAATAAATATATAAATAAATACATAAATCCACATATTCCTGCATTAATAAATATATAAATAAATACATAAATACACATATTCCTGCATAAATAAATATATTAATAAATACATAAATACACATATTCCTGCATAAATAAATATATTAATAAATACATAAATACACATATTCCTGCATAAATAAATATATTAATAAATACATAAATACACATATTCCTGCATAAATAAATATATTAATAAATACATAAATCCACATATTCCTGCATTAATAAATATATAAATAAATACATAAATACACATATTCCTGCATAAATAAATATATACATAAATGTGCAAATAAATACATAAATCCACATATTCCTGCATTAATAAATATATACATAAATGTGCAAATAAATACATAAATACACATATTCCTGCATAAATAAATATATTAATAAATACATAAATCCACATATTCCTGCATTAATAAATATATAAATAAATGTACAAATAAATAAATAAATACACATATTCCTGCATTAATAAATATATTAATAAATACATAAATCCACATATTCCTGCATAAATAAATATATTAATAAATACATAAATCCACATATTCCTGCATTAATAAATATATAAATAAATGTACAAATAAATAAATAAATACACATATTCCTGCATTAATAAATATATTAATAAATACATAAATACACATATTCCTGCATAAATAAATATATTAATAAATACATAAATCCACATATTCCTGCATTAATAAATATATAAATAAATGTACAAATAAATAAATAAATACACATATTCCTGCATTAATAAATATATTAATAAATGTGCAAATAAATACATAAATACACGTATTCCTACATAAATAAATATATTAATAAATACATAAATCCACATATTCCTGCATAAATAAATATATTAATAAATACACAAATCCACATATTCCTGCATTAATAAATATATAAATAAATGTACATATAAATACATAAATACACATATTCCTGCATAAATAAATATATAAATAAATGTGCAAATAAATACATAAATACACATATTCCTGCATAAATAAATATATAAATAAATGTGCAAATAAATACATAAATACACATATTCCTGCATAAATAAATATATAAATAAATGTGCAAATAAATACATAAATACACATATTCCTGCATTAATAAATATATAAATAAATGTGCAAATAAATACATAAATACACATATTCCTGCATTAATAAATATATAAATAAATGTGCAAATAAATACATAAACCCACATATTCCTGCATAAATAAATATATAAATAAATGTGCAAATAAATACATAAATACACATATTCCTGCATAAATAAATATATAAATAAATGTACAAATAAATACATAAATACACATATTCCTGCATTAATAAATATATAAATAAATGTGCAAATAAATACATAAATACACATATTCCTGCATAAATAAATATATAAATAAATGTGCAAATAAATACATAAATACACATATTCCTGCATTAATAAATATATAAATAAATGTGCAAATAAATACATAAATACACATATTCCTGCATTAATAAATACAGGAACTGGGAACGAGTTATTTTGGACAAACCGCATTATCTCTGACTTCAGAATAGAGTCTATCCAAGCACAATACAGTGCAACAGTTTCATCCATAGGGAAATTGATTTTTAACGATAACTTCATTTTTTTAAAAACAGCCCTACTGTGATAAATGAGGTTGTTAATCGATGGTATTTGTTTCTGTTGAATCCGTCAGCCAGCATTATTTCATTATTTAGTGTCTAACAGTGGAAATCATGGTGAAAAACTACATTACCCATAATGCTGTGCAGAAAATTCCACCAATCAGAGAGTCGAAAAGAGCAGAACTAGCCAAAATGAGCACTTTAGCTCCGCCCACTCCCATGAAGTTATGCACATAAAATAATCAAGTCTCTCAAAATTACTTAGATATTTGTACAGTATATGTATGCATATTTTCCAATGAACTTAAAATATATTGTTTTATATATGTAAATACTGCACACGTGTGACGCATTAATCAATCAATCAATCAAAATTGTTTTTATATAGCATAACAAGTACAGCAGTAGTTGGCCATTGTGCTGTACAAGAGGATAAATAAATAAATATAATAATACAATAATAAAGGGAGTTTACATCGGAAACACTAATTTGAAATCATTAAAATCAATATTAAAAATCAAATCTAGTTGTAAGCCTGAGAGAAAAAGTAGGTTTTCAATATAAAGGCAATTACAATAGTCAAGTTTGTCAAATTTAAGTTAAATATAACTATAAAAAATAAAATAATGAATGATAACATAATATTGCACTTTAAAAAAAAAAAGCTGCCACACCTTCAAAATAAAAGTCTGCCACAGCTTCAAAATAAAAGACTGCCACAGCTTCAAAATAAGTCTGCCACACCTTCAAAATAAAAGACTGCCACAGCTTCAAAATAAAAGTCTGCCACAGCTTCAAAATAAAAGTCTGCCACACCTTCAAAATAAAAGTCTGCCACACCTTCAAAATAAAAGTCTGCCACACCTTCAAAATAAAAGTCTGCCACACTTTCAAAATAAAAGACTGCCACAGCTTCAAAATAAGTCTGCCACACCTTCAAAATAAAAGTCTGCCACACCTTCAAAATAAAAGACTGCCACAGCTTCAAAATAAGTCTGCCACACCTTCAAAATAAAAGACTGCCACAGCTTCAAAATAAGTCTGCCACACCTTCAAAATAAAAGTCTGCCACACCTTCAAAATTAAAAGTCTGCCACAGCTTCAAAATAAAAGTCTGCCACACCTTCAAAATAAAAGTCTGCCACACCTTCAAAATAAAAGTCCTGCACGACAACCAGAGCGGCAGGATGCAAGTGACAGCTCATGTTATGTTTCTATTGGCGGTACGAATGCAACCTGGAAAATATGTTAACGATCTGAGCGCATGCAGGTGCACTTAGGGCGCGTCCTATTCCACATTGCTAGTTAAATGGTCGGCACGCCAGACACATGATCCAAAAGGGTCGTCCCTCGTCTCTTAATGAGTCATGGGTGTGTTTTGGGTGTAACGTGCAATAAACCAATCAGAGTCTCATCTCCCTTTCCCTTTAAAAGCCAATTGTGCTCCCGCCATGAGCGGATTCACTATTTACATGAGGAGAGACTGAACGCTTCTCCAGAGAGGAATACTTTTATTTTGAATATTTAATCATGTGTGTGTGCTGCGTCCCTATATGTGTATGCACGTTGTGCACCGCCTATAGGCTCATCTCTCTAACACACCCTTTAAATAACACACAAATACTGCGCTATTGACTTTAGAGCAGGTGTGTGTTGGTCGCAGTCGTTTCCAGTTCCTCAAAATAACAACACTCCAACAATGCTCCTGATCACACCTGGTGTTCAGACCAGACGCCCATGGGCGAACAGATGCGCCAGTGCATTTGATATTTAAACAACGTGGAGCTGGACGAAACTAGCAAAAAAAACACTAGCGTCGTGTCTGGCTTCACATTGCGCCGGGTCTATGATTCTTAACAGTGCGAAAGCCCCTATTATTGAACTAAATTAGTAGAACTAGAACTAACAATGATCAATACTTCTACAACGCTTATTAATTATACAGTAGCTCACGCTATTTTCATTAGTTAATGCACTGCAGTCGTGAATAAAACAAAGATTATAGGAATATGTTTCATTTTTTCTACTCGAAATATAATTTTTTGTAATTATTGGAGTTATAACAGTTTCTACAGCAGTTTATTTTCAGTGTGTGTGAACTTACATGAACAAACTATAAATATAACATCAACAAAGATTAAAAATGATTTAAAAATGACTCATTTTCATTAACTAATGTTAAAAACATTCGACCTTATTGTAAAGTGTTACTGATATGTTTAATATTCCTGCTCATGCTAGAGATTCAGGTATAAAACACACGTTTGTTTGTAGGTTTTATAGTATCCCACACATTATATGTTCAAAGACATCGAGGGGGAAATCCATCTTTTATAGAGTATTTGCACCAGATTTGTACTGAAAGTATTGCAACGACTCATTTTAAATCTGCATGACGTGTTCTGTATGTATTCATAACATCTCGACTTTGACCTGCGTGCGGAGAGACTTAGCGATGAGGAATGGTACAGATTTTCGGACACTTATCCCGGACGGTTTGCATGCAGAAGTTCTCATGCTCTCTTTCTCTTTCATTTGCTGAATTCATCCCTCTGTTTTATTGATTTCTTGTCCTCTGTGAATTCACATGATCTCTTCCCACGAATAAATGCCCAAACTTTTCTGTCTTGTTTGTGTAAAAAGCACTCATATGATTTGGAACTGGACCGAGTAGATTAAATGGGTATGTCTTTTCTTGTCAATACAGTTGAAACTCTCATTTTCTGCTCAGTTTTACCGTAGCCACCCTTTTCCAGATGTGTATCAGGTGTTCAAAGAGCCGATGATCTGTGACCCTGCTGTAATAAGATCATTTTCTTTATTGTAAGGTGAAGAGTTATCAATCACAAGCCAATGGTTTTCATTGGCCAATCCCTCAGACGCTTTTAGCCAATCAGCTGTCATTCCTGGTTCTGCTGAGAGGATGAATGAGTCTGAATGGTACAATCACAGATCAGAAACCTGTGGATGCTGCATTCGGCTGATCCGGACGCGCCATCAGTGCCACCGTCTCGGAAAGGTCAATGAAACGCTATAGGCCATATTTCAGTATATTTCAATAATTCACTCCAGTTTATGGCATGTTCTGTCAGCAGATTAGTGATTTACAACTATGGAAATGAATGCATTTTCCATAACTTACAACAACTTTTGTACAATGAATAAAACACTAATATCACTGGATAAATGAAAGATGTATTTTTATACAAAAAGATATTATATTCAAAAATATGTTCCAATAAAAAAATACAACATATTACAACTTTTCTACAATAAATACCATGAAAAACTGATGTCGTTGGGTAAATTAACAGATATATTATTTATTTTATGTGTAATGTAATGTTTTTGTATGGCTAAATGTATTTTATATCCAAAAATATAATATGTCTTAATTTTCTGAGCATAATAACTTCATAAGCATAATTAGTAAAACTTCAAGCATAACTACAATGTTCCAATAAAATTTTAATCATTTAAATTTACGAATAAAATACATTTGTTTTTTTTTAACAATTTACAACACACTTCAACTTTTCTACAATAAATACCATGAAAAATAAACTGATATTGTTGGGTAAATAACAGATATATTATTTTTTATGTTTAATATAATGTTTTTGTATGGTTAAATTTATTTTATATCCAAAAACATAATATGTCTGTTAATTTTATGAGCATAATTAGAAAAAAACTATGTTCCAATAAAATTATTTTTGTTTACAAATGAGATTATTATTATTATTATTTTTTTCAGAATTTACAACATACTAAAATTTTCTACAATAAATACCATGAAAAAACTGATGTCGTTGGGTATATATATATATATATATATATATATATATATATATTATGTGTAATATAATGTTTTAGTATAGCTAAATGTATTTTATATCCAAAAATATAATATGTCTGTTAATTTTATGAGCATAATGTCTTCATAAGCATAATTAGTAAAACTTCAAGCATGATAACTACAATGTTCCAATAAAATTTTAATAATTTAAATTTACAAATAAAATACATTTTTTTTTTTTTTTACAATTTATAACACACTTCAACTTTTCTACAATAAATACCATGAAAAATAAACTGATATTGTTGGGTAAATAACAGATATATTATTTTTTATGTTTAATATAATGTTTTTCTATGGCTAAATTTATTTTATATCCAAAAACATAATATGTCTGTTAATTTTATGAGCATAATTAGAAAACAACTATGTTCCAATAAAATTCAAATTATTTTTGTTTACAAATGAGATTATTATTATTATTTTTTTTCCCAGAATTTACAACATACTAAAATTTTCTACAATAAATACCATGAAAAAACTGATGTTGTTGGGTAAAATAGCAGATATATATATATATATATATATATATATATATATATATATATATATATATATATATATATATATATATATATATATATATATATATATATATATATATATATATATATATATATATATATATATATATATATATATATATATAAATAAAAAAATAAATATATATATATAATTTTTTTTTATTTTTAATTTTTTTTAATATTTTTTTTTTATATGTAATATAATGTTTTAGTATAGCTAAATGTATTTTATATACAAAAATATAATATGTCTGTTAATTTTATGAGCATAATGTCTTCATAATATAAAGTTTTTGTATGGCTAAATATATTTTATATCCTAAATCATAATATGTCTGTTAATTTTATGAGCATAATTAGAAAAAACTATGTTCCAATAAAATTTAAATGATTATCGTTTACAAATGAAATTATTATTATTATTTTTATTTTACTATTTACACGATACTACAACTTTTCTGAACAAAATACATTGTTGGGTTAATAATATATATATATTTTTTTTTTTTTATTTATTTTTTTTTTTATATATATATATATATTTTTTTTTTTAAATGTAATATAATGTTTTTGTAAAACAACTTTTGTACAATAAATTAAAACTGATATTGCTGGGTAAATTAACAAATATATAATTTGTTTTATGCAATTTAATGTTTTTGTATGGCTAAATTTATTTTATACCCAAATGAACATACAGTATGTCTGTTAATTTACCCAGCAATATCAGTTTTAATTTATTGTACAAAAGTTATGTGTAATATAATGTCATATTTATTTTATTTATTTCTATCCTTATAGCTTTAATTAGACACAAAACTATAGTGTTTTACCAATAACTGTTTGGTTTCACGTTCATGTGCAATATGCAGATTTTTGTATATTTTATGACAAAGCAGATTTTGTAAAAAATGCACCTGTGTATTCATAACTCGATATATAGAAAGACGGCACATGTTACTAATGAATGGGAGAAATGCGCAAAATGGCGGAATAAGCCCCGCCTTCTAAATTAAAGAGCCAATCACTGATTGGTAAAGTCATGTAATTTAAATGTGAGCAGTTTTTGGGATTTGACCTTTTCAAAATGGTGTACACGCTGATGTATTATGTCAATTAGACCACATGCTAATTAAATTTTATATGGTGCAATTCTGCACCGTCCCCCCCCCCCCCCCCAAAAAAATGAAAAGCAGTGTCCAGTTCTTCCTTCACATCTGTGGTCAAACAGATCTACAGATTCATGAATTCTCTCTTTTGGCTGTCAAATCTCTCTCTACTGACAAGAGCCGGTTCAAGCGCCATTGGTGATTTCAGACGGTTTCCATCGACATGGTTTCTAATGCTCACTTGTGTATAATTTCAGTAGCACTTTATATATATTATATTTCTATATTGTATAGTTTGTTTCCTTCCTGTCAACATTTGAGTGGTGTAATGTTTGTCTGGATGTTTGACAGGGACAAACGGACGCTCAGTAAACTACTAAACTAAACTAAATAGGCCGATGACAAGTCATTTTTAGTAAAGTCGTTACACTAAAAGGGACCCAAGCCATTTGGATAGACGATTGACCCAACCCAATGTGGCATCCCGACCCTTTGTTTGAAAGACTCTTGACAATTGCTGAGAGCAAATACACTGTCGTTGTAGACGAACAAGCACTAAATTCTCCTAGCGCATGCAGACCAATGTGGATAAGGACTTCTGAACGTGACTGGGGTCCCTTTGAGATGTTAGTTCTCCATCCTAGAAGTGACCACCCTCCACCTGACGCCCTTGTCCTACCCCTCGTCCATCTGTGCTGTCCGTTGTCCCGACATGCTTTCTCTTTCCCCATCAAACCACATTCCGCATGCATGGCCATCGATATATTTCCGTTCCTCCTAGCAAACTCGATTTGTTGAGATCATACGGTAGAATGTGGCTGCACATGTGTCCAAGCGAAAAAGACAGACTGCTTTCGGAGCTTCTGATTGATTTCTCCGTTTGTTTGGTTTCGGTTTTTTTGTATGTCCACTCTTTTCCTTTTTTTTTTGTTTCGTTTTGTTGGAATTGTCTCCTTAGTCTGTGGATCAATTATCTTAGCCTGGATACTAAAAGAATTCATTGTCTTTTTCCCATTTCGCTGCGGAGAATTTTCCTTTCTCCTTTTTGTTTTTCCTTTTTCTTCCTTTGTTTTGTTGATATTGCATCCGTGTCACTGATTGAAGCGGAAGGTAGGTAACGCTCTGCCTACGCACGTGGAGAATGTGACAAGCACCCTAGCTTGACATCAGTGTCTCTCTCTCTTTTTCTCTTTGTTTATCTGAGGAAAACCAAAGGTTGGCGGGTTGATTTTCATTGTTTTCCTTTTAGAACTGTTTGCTCTTTCTTTTCATTCTCTATTTCGCCCTTTTTTTCTCTCTCTCTCTCTCTCTCTCTCTCTCTCTCTCTCTCTTTCAATCTGATACCTTTGCTTTCATGCTTCAGTCTTCAGTACACTGTCCTCCCCAAAGGTCCATCTCTTGTCTGCGTTTTATTATTATTATTATTATTATTTTTCGGTAGAATGCATTTCCTGTCTGTGTCGCATACCTTTTGTCTTTGGTGAAATGGTACGTGTCATATGATTTTGGTCACTCTCCCTCCTTTTATTTTGATTTAAATTCTTTTTTTTTTGACACATAAGGGCTGCTTCTGAAGTATTTGAGGTTTACGCTCAGCTTGCTTTCATCCGATATATCTATATATGGTATTATAAGGTTTTTTGTTTGGTTAAGTTAGTGTCTGAGGTCAGAAATCCGCTTCATTTTGATGCTCATTAGAATGTTTTAATCTATAGCATTGTGGTTAAAGAAACAGATGGATTAATATTTCAGTCTTTTTTAAAGACCCCATGAAATCCCAATCAAAGTTTTATAGGTTTTAGTTAACTTGTGTGGCTTTGTGTGCTACTAAACATTGACATGTTTTGTCTGATTAAATGCTCTCTACAATGAGAATTGTCCTCTAACTGTGCGTTCACATCAGACGCGACTTGCGCAAATAAATCACGCTATTCGCGTGTAGTTGGACACTTGAACATTTTGAGTTTACTCGCTTCATTCGCGCGCGACATTCACTTCACAACAGACGTGAATTCGCCTCATGGGCGGGGCTTTTGCTCCAGTCTTGTTGTGAAATGGCTGACCTGGATTGTTTTAAAACACGGCGAATAAGCTCGATTTGCCTTCTTTAGCTAGTCTCAATAGCCTATATATTAGCTCAAATTGAGTAAAGAGCATTTTTTACAACTCACCATACTGTCCGACCTCCTCACTCACTTTCTTCCAAGCAAGATCCTTTTTACTCCTGTTTCTATAAAGTATGAAGATGTATCGTACAGCTCCGGGTATCCACATATGATTTTGTCCTCATTGTTGTCACTACTAGAGCAAGCTCCTGATTGGTTAACGCGACGCGAATATCCGCCAAAGTTCAGATTTTTCAACTTCCGCGAATCACGCAAAATGGCTGACATGATTGTTTTAAAACACGGCGAATAAGCTCAATTTAACTAGTTTGTAGTCTCAATATGTGTATATTAGGGCTGTCAAAATGAGCGCGTTAATAACGCATTAACGCAAATTTATTTTAACGGCACTACTTTTATTAATGCACAATTAAAACAGCGCACATTTTCTGTTTGATTCGTGGCCTAGCCCGTAGTTGAGATCAGCCATAGACGTAAAGGATGCAGAAAGAGGGAAATAGGGAAAGAAAAGGGTTAACATTAACATTGCTATTCTGAAACAAGTGCCGTTATAGCCAACATAAGCTACCATTTTTTCTGTTTAACTTTTGTTAGACTCCAGGTCGAAATAAAAGAAAAGGGCATTTTTACACTGAGCACGCTTGCTGCAGTCCAAGTCCGAGCACGATCTGCAAGCTCACTCTCGCTCATATCCGAGGTAAATCACCACTTACAGTACATGTGTTTTATTGAACTAAATACATTACAATCGGCTAAAACTAATGCGCAGGTTACTTTTCTGAACAAGAGCGCTCCCGAGTGCGTGTTTCTCACACTGTTTACGTGAATCGCAGCACAGTTCGAGTGCAACCGAACTCAGAGCACCTCCTCCAGCCAGTCTCGGGTTCGGTACCCTGGTGCGCTCCCAGGTCCGCATGACAGCTTTCACATTACCCATTTTTCATGCGAACCGTGCCCCGTTCTGAACTCATCTGCCAGTTTAAAACGCCCTTTATTTCTATTTTTAAAATGAGAGAAATCACTGCTTATTCTGAATTTTTAAGCTTAGGCTTAAGAGACATGAACAAGTTCTCTGAAAAACATCTATGACCTTTGATACATGTCAGTCTTCATGCTCTGTTTTCACTAATAATAAACATACATTTGCATAAAGCATGTATATTTGTCCATACCCATGTTGATTAGAGTATTAAAAATTGGAAAAGTATTAATTTAAGGTACATTTATAACTGATAAAAATGTGCGATTAAGCTGCGAATAATCGCGAGTTAACTCACGACAATCGTGCGATTAATCACAATTAAATATTTGAATCGATTGACGGCACTAATATATATATATATAAATATATATATATATATATATATATATAGCTCAAATTTAGTAAAGAGCGCTTTTTACAACTCACCAGACTGTCCGACCTCCTCACTCACTTTCTTCTAAAGATTTGCGCGAATCACACTTTACACTCGTCAAATGCCAGAAACGCTCAATCCGCGCCGCAGAATGTCTATTCATTGACTTAACATGTAAATCACTCACGCTTAGCGCTTCATTCGCGTCTGGTGTGAACACACCATAGCAATACCTACTGATACGACTAGCAAAAGCAAATCATGATTAGTCTGTGTTTAATTACACACTCGTTCTTTAGGCCTATTTCCTTTCCCAAACATCAACTGGGAGAGGCTGGAGTTTTGCTATTTACAGCCTTGTTGGCAGAGGCTATTTACACTAGCTCCGCCCACTGAGGTCAGATTGGGCCAGACAAAACTACGGAAGACGCTGGATTTTCAACAGTATCAATAGAGTAGGGGTAAGGTGTGACGTAAATCGACCCCGGTTCGAATCCGCCTTTTGCCGAACTCACTCTAACTCCCCTTACCCATCAAATATCAGATCGCAAAGGCATTTATTTTCAATAAAAATTAAGAAAAAGGTGGACATAAAGTGTATAATGTGTGTTTAATAACTTTATTGTCCCAATAAGGCGGCATCCATTTAATAATTTTAATAAATATAATCGGTGACACTTTAATTTAAGGCGTCAGTTACAGTGTAATTATATATTTAAGTACTGAGTAGTAATAATTAAATACATGCACTTACTAATCTTACGTCAGGGTAGGGTTAGGGTTTTTGTTGAGGGTTAGTTGCATGAAATTATGCACAATTTACTGTTATTACTATGGTAAGTACATGTAACACGTAACAAGGACACTGTAAAATAAAGTGTTACCATATAATAATTTTTTACACTTATTATGGCATACCATTTAATGCACAACTATTAGGTGCAAATATCTGCAAGTATATCATCTAACTACTGTTTACACGCAAAGAAAATACTGATATTTTTACATAGTGTAAATAGAATTTATTGCTACTTGCACTTAGTGTAAATAGCATCTATCGCTAAGAAAATGTTTTTTTTTCACTTAATGTAAATAGCCACTACCTAAAACTAAAGGGGTGAATCTTTCAAAACATGTCCAGATCACATTATATCCCAAAATATTTCATAATTGACCACGATTAATAAAAATGAATAATTATGCATGCATGATGTAGATTAATATATTGTTCTTGATTTTTTGCATCAAAATAAAGGAAAGATAAGGGTTAAAAAGTGCTTTTTTTAACTTTATTTTCCCTAAAATAGACTTCTTTATGCAAAATGCAATTTCTTAAACCCTTGTTTTGATTTTTGGGTGTATTATGAGAAAACATGTCTTTTATAGACACGTTATTACATATTCGGGTCTTTAGTGACCCGGATCTATATCACGGATGCTGCGATTAGTATAAAACTCTCCTGATATTTTAATAACAATTACAAAAGAATAAAACAAAGCATATTTTGATCCATTTTGGAATTTGAGCAGATGCTTGATTTCCCAGTACATTCAGCAGCTAGCTCATATTCAGCATCTCAAAATTATTGTCTTCAAAATTGATATTTTGATCAGTACTTGCTCTGCAGTAAATCGCCGAGCCATTTCGAGTTTTGCCGATGATACTTCCTGTTCTTCACGTCATCATTATATACCAGACATCGCCACCTTGAGGATAAAAGGTAAATTGCACTCAACTATTGTTGGGAGAAAAAAAACTTGCACTATTACATACCCCGGGTCACTAGCGACCCTATGAAACAATTGATTAGAAAACTTGGTTTATAATATTTGTTTTTCTTGTCGCATTGTTTATAATGAATAGATAAAGGAATAGGCTGATGTCGAGGGGGGCCGGATCACGTCCTGGTATGCGTTTAAGGGTTAAATAAGAAACACAAGCCAACATGAGGCAATCAGAAATAACAGCTCATTGAGCCATTTCATGGGGTCTTTCATTTAATCCCATAATGCACATTCAAACTGGTGAAGCGAGAGCATCCGTTCGTAGTTTTAAAACCGCTCAAACTATCGTTGTCCCAGCCCACACACTGTGAAATCCGTTTGAATTTGATTTCTTTTGTGTGTGTGTGTGTGTTTTTTTTCTCTCTCTTTGGTTTGATTTCCATGCATTGTTTCATACTCACTATCCAGGGAAGGGTGTTGTGTCTTTTTCTCTTGCATTTTGTGAATCTAATGATGCACTTATGTTGCCCCACTTTTCCCTTCTCTTCATACCTTACCTACTAAAGGAGGGAATACCACTTTATTGGTAAGTGGATGTTAACCAAAAGGGAGTTGAAAAACAGAATAACCATTTAAAAAGCTATTAAAACAGGAAATGGGTCGCTGTTCACATCTCAGCAATTGTCTGCAGGACAAAACAAATCCACAAGCAAGTTCTATTGAGTAGAAGACCAATTGTTTTCTAATTCGATTGAATCTATTCTTGTGAATCTTTATTTCGTTCCTTCCATTTCTGTGATGTTCCGTCAAGTTGTCTATTTTAATTTTCTAGTTTTATTTTTCACCTTTTTGTTTGTAGCTCTTTCTGAAATTGAAAAAGTCCTCTTTCTCTTCTACTGTATATTTATATTCCAATCTCTGTCGCTCTTTATATTCTCTCTGAACTTTTCTTTCACAGTTACGCATATATATTTATATATATATATATATTTTCCCTCTTTCCCTCTTTTGTTTCGATTTTCTTTTCCGGGACTATTCTTTTCAAATCATTATGGTTTTGCATGCCGAGTATTGCATGCGCTGCACAATAGAGGACTGTCTATAAGCCAGAGAACAATCCTAGCACTTTCTTTTAGATGTTTTTTTGCCAAGTACACGAAACGCTCTTTCACCCAGGAGGAAAAAGACTCTAATTTCACTGTTCTCTTTCTGTTTGTTTCTTTTTTTCACATTTATTTCTTTTCCCCCTTTGGTTTGTTGGTTATAATTCATCTACAGAAGCTTCGATCTCTGGCTCCGTCTCCGTCAAGCGGTCAGACGCTCGTGTCGCCTCATCTGAGAGGTGTTAAACAGCACTCCGGCCTTCCCAAGAGTCCCGCGGGACCCGCGGCCCCAACGGGAAACGACGGCTGTGGAGACGACGGGCCACTCTCAGAGACATCGGGGAGACGCGGCGGGAGGCCGAGGGTTCGAGAGAAGACGTCCCGCTCGCCGGCGCACAGCAGCGACTCCCAGCATGAGCCGCACGCCAAAGCCAAGAGTCAGAAGAAGTAAGAACAGCGTATTATTGCATGACGGATTTAGTGATTTGGGGGCCCTAAGCAAAATAGAGGAATGGGGCTCTATACAATTGCACATTTACAAACTTGAGGTAATTTTCACTGTTGTGATGATCGCTGCTGCACGACCCCTCCACCCCCACAAATTTAAATTAGAATGAAGGAAATTATTACACACATAAGAATTATCTCAACCAAAACTGAAGTGTGTCTGTGTGGAAAGTAACTGTGCATGCGTCATCTACTCGGGTCCTTCACTCGCACAATTTCAAACGATAAACATAATACGCACATTTGCTCCGTATTTAATTATAACTTCAGATGCATAAGTTATGTTCATTTGTAGAGCCATATGTATGGAAGCCTGTTTCCGCCACTAAATAAAAAAATAAAAAGAGTAATTGCGACTTTTTATCTCAGAATTCTGACTTTTTCTCACAATTGCGTGAAATAAAGTCGGAATTCTGAGATAAAAAGTCACAATTGCGTGATATAAAGTCAGAATTCTGAGATAAAAAGTCGCAATTGCGTGATATAAAGTCGGAATTCTGAGATAAAAAGTCACAATTGCGTGATATAAAGTCGGAATTCTGAGATAAAAAGTCGCAATTGCGTGATATAAAGTCAGAATTCTGAGATAAATAGTCGCAATTGCGTGATATAAAGTCGGAATTCTGAGATAAAAAGTAGCCATTGCGTGATATAAAGTCGGAATTCTGAGATAAAAAGTCGCAATTGCGTGATATAAAGTCGGAATTCTGAGATAAAAAGTTGCAATTGTGTGATATAAAGTCAGAATTCTGAGATAAAAAGTCGCAATTGCGTGATATAAAGTCGGAATTCTGAGATAAATAGTCACAATTGCGTGATATAAAGTCGGAATTCTGAGATAAAAAGTCGCAATTGCGTGATATAAAGTCAGAATTCTGAGATAAATAGTCGCAATTGCGTGATATAAAGTCGGAATTCTGAGATAAAAAGTAGCCATTGCGTGATATAAAGTCGGAATTCTGAGATAAAAAGTCGCAATTGCGTGATATAAAGTCGGAATTCTGAGATAAAAAGTCACAATTGCGTGATATAAAGTCGGAATTCTGAGATAAAAAGTCGCAATTGCGTGATATAAAGTCGGAATTCTGAGATAAAAAGTCGCAATTGTGTGATATAAAGTCGGAATTCTGAGATAAAAAGTCGCAATTGCGTGATATAAAGTCAGAATTCTGAGATAAAAAGTCACAATTGTGTGATATAAAGTCGGAATTCTGAGATAAAAAGTCGCAATTGCGTGAAATAAAGTCAGAATTCTGAGATAAATAGTCACAATTGCGTGATATAAAGTCGGAATTCTGAGATAAATAGTCACAATTGCGTGATATAAAGTCAGAATTCTGAGATAAAAAGTCACAATTGTGTGATATAAAGTCGGAATTCTGAGATAAAAAGTCGCAATTGCGTGAAATAAAGTCAGAATTCTGAGATAAATAGTCACAATTGCGTGATATAAAGTCGGAATTCTGAGATAAAAAGTAGCCATTGCGTGATATAAAGTCGGAATTCTGAGATAAAAAGTCGCAATTGCGTGATATAAAGTCGGAATTCTGAGATAAAAAGTTGCAATTGTGTGATATAAAGTCAGAATTCTGAGATAAAAAGTCGCAATTGCGTGAAATAAAGTCACAATTCTGAGATAAAAAGTCGCAATTGTGTGATATAAAGTCGGAATTCTGAGATAAAAAGTCGCAATTGTGTGATATAAAGTCGGAATTCTGAGATAAAAAGTCGCCATTGCGTGATATAAAGTCGGAATTCTGAGATAAAAAGTCGCAATTGCGTGATATAAAGTCGGAATTCTGAGATAAAAAGTCGCAATTGTGTGATATAAAGTCGGAATTCTGAGATAAAAAGTCGCAATTGCGTGATATAAAGTCGGAATTCTGAGATAAAAAGTCGCAATTGCGTGATATAAAGTCGGAATTCTG
Organism: Romanogobio albipinnatus; assembly: GCA_023566225.1. Lineage (NCBI taxonomy): Eukaryota > Metazoa > Chordata > Actinopteri > Cypriniformes > Gobionidae > Romanogobio > Romanogobio albipinnatus. The sequence goes on from CM042242.1 coordinate 2,547,751, forward strand.
AGATAAAAAGTTGCAATTGCGAGTTATAAAGTCATTGATCTGCTGTCACCCGACACATGATGAGTTGTGAACACATTAATGAGTATTTTAGCTGTAGTTTTAGCTGCTAATGATGGAATGATTGTCTTATTATCTGAACGGCATTAATATCTCTGAGCAAACGTGATCCTGAGGGGGTTTAAGCGCAAGCTTTGGCACAGAAACAACAGAACGGATGTGAGGGGCAATGTTCATTAAACATATTCTGATGTGTTATTATGGAAATATGATCCCCAGAACTCCACCACCCTCAGAATGTGCTGTGTTCGAGTGTGTTCAGTAATGACATGTCCAGTATGATCTGTCGCTACATACAGTCACCTGAGGGCGGCGCTGTTCTGGGATCCTATTTCATTAATAACGTATCATTAATAACATATTTCATTAATAACGCATCAGAATATGCTGTAATGCAAGATTTCGTTTGAGAATGAATTTTATTGACCATGTGATCGGTTTTGATAATATTTAAAATAATAAATTAATTGATCTTTAGCTAATATGTTACAAATTCTAGATTAATTGATTAATTTAATTAATTTGACTTGATTAATTTAACAGCAATTTATTAAACATTTAACAAAATATATATTTATTTGTTTTATGTATTTTAATTTTTCTGGTAATCAAATGAAGGCATACACCACTTATCTTTTATTCCAATGAAAATTAAACAAATCCTTTAATTTGTGTACATTCAAAGTGCTACACAAAAGAGGTTTAGGCCTGTTAAAATGATTACATTAAGGCATATGCTACGCTACACTGTCCAAACTTTTATTTTGACGGGTTGCCTTGAAGACATTTTTCTGTGTGTATGTGTTATGATGATAGTTTCTCTCAAATGAAATGGTTCAATGCTCGTGAAGTGTAGGGCCCTATGATTTCCGCAATGCAGAAAACGTGGAATCCAGTCATAAAAATTTGTCAAATTTTGGATGAATAAATTCAATGCAAGTCGGCACACTTAAAGGAACACTCCACCGTTTTTAGAAATAGGGCTTATTCAACTTCTTTCCTACATTTAGACATGTGGGCAAATGCATTTTTGTCTCAGTGCATGCATTGTTTTAGTTTGGTAGGATTAGCTTAGCATAATGAATGGAATCCTTTGTTGCCAGCTAGCATGTCCCGAGTAAAAGTGATCAAAAAAAAAAAAAACCCACCTAATTACTTCTTATAATATCTCTGTGCCCAAGTAGCAGTGCTTCGCCTGTGCTTCCCCATAATATAGTCCCAAGTTAATATCTGCCTAGGAAATCACCTAGTCTTAATCTGCATCGCTATTTATACTCGTTGTGAATACGCAGGCCACAAGAAGTAATTAGGTGGGGTTTTTTTATTTTTTTGATCACTTTTACTCGGGACATGCTAGCTGGCAACATAGGATTCCATTCATTATGCTAAGCTAAGCTAGCGGCGACCCTGCCAAACTTAAACAATGCATGCACTGAGACAAAAATGCATTTGCCCACATATCTAAATGTAGGAAAGATGTTGAATAAGCCCTATTTCTAAAAACTGTGGAGTGTTCCTTTAAATCAAATCGCGATATGGACTACTAGTGTATGTCAATATTAAACGGCGAAAATAATATTTAAATATGAATACTGCATGTTTTTTGTCTCTGTGTGAATGAATTGTGAAGGCGAGCGTCGCGCTTACTGCAGTAGTAAACGAAACCGCGCGTCTGCGCCAGGGCCGGCCCAAGCCCTTATTGGGCCCTAAGCATAATTTTATTTTGGGGCCCCTCGGTGCCACCAAATTGACTGACTATTGTCAATTCTTGATAATTCGTACACCCAGTATCAATGTTCATATTTAGCTGTATTGCTTACATCATGTTTTTTTCCCCTTTTACGGTTTTTAATTGTAACCGCAGCAAACCCACAAGAGTGGTCAGGTGTTAATATCCAAAGTCTCAGCACTACAGTTCACACTGGGATGTGCACTTTTTTTTTAAGTAGTATCTTATGCTGAATATGCTCGCTCTTCCCCAGGATTCTTTGATGAATAGGAGGTTAAAAAGAACAGCATTTTTCTGAAATAGAAAGCTTTCAAAAAATCCTAAAAACAGTGTACACAACTGTTTTCAACACTGATAATAATCATAAATGTTTGTTGAGCATCGAATCATTATTAGAATGATTTGTGAAGGGTCATGTGACACTGAAGACTGGAGTAATGATCAGTCCCTCCAGAATAACGTGATTATGCGATCGCGTGATTTAACGCATAATCAGCCAAAGTCCGCATATTTATGCGGGGGCCGCATTTTTTCAAATACGCCGCACTTTCGCCGCGTAAATTGCCTTTTTCCGTGTGCAAAATATGCGGGGCTAGCATGATTTCATAATCCCCGCATTTTCGTTGCAAAAAAGTCATATATATATTAGCAGAAAGTTGAAAAATGTTCGTTTACTTCACACAAGAGCCGCCATTTCCCCCTGTTGCCATGGGAACGTTTTGAAGTGACGTAATTACCCGACGCGAACGTCATCGAAAAGCTGCAAACCCCCGTGGAGAAACCATAGATATCAGTGAAACCATGATGAAGCGCAAACTCCCATTGGCCAACAAAAATAACAGCAAAAGAGCAAAGCAGTTTCCCTGTGATGACCGATTTCAAAACACAACATCATGAAGCTTCAGAGCGTTATGAATCAGTGAGTCGATTCAGCGGTTTGGAGTGTTATGAATCAGTGAGACGATTCAGCGGTTCAGAGCGTTATGAATCTGTGAATCGATTCAGCGGTTTGAAGCGTTATGAATCAGTGAATCGATTCAGCGGTTTGGAGCGTTATGAATCAATGAGTCGATTCAGCGGTTTGGAGCGTTATGAATCAATGAGTTGATTCAGCGGTTTGGAGCGTTATGAATCAATGAGTCGATTCAGCGGTTTGGAGCATTATGAATCAGTGAGTCGATTCAGCGGTTTGGAGCGTTATGAATCAGTGAGTCGATTCAGCGGTTTGAAGCGTTATGAATCAGTGAGTCGATTCAGCGGTTTGGAGCGTTATGAATCAATGAGTCGATTCAGCGGTTTGGAGCGTTATGAATCAATGAGTTGATTCAGCGGTTTGGAGCGGTATGAATCAGTGAGTTGATTCAGCGGTTTGGAGCGTTATGAATCAGTGAGTCGATTCAGCGGTTTGGAGCGTTATGAATCAGTGAGTCAATTCAGCGGTTTGAAGCGTTATGAATCAGTGAGTCGATTCAGCGGTTTGAAGCGCTATGAATCAATGAGTCGATTCAGCGGTTTGGAGCGTTATGAATCAGTGAGTCGATTCAGCGGTTTGGAGCGTTATGAATCAGTGAGTCGATTCAGCGGTTTGGAGCATTATGAATCAGTGAGTCGATTCATCGGTTTGGAGCGTTATGAATCAATGAGTCGATTCAGCGGTTTGGAGCATTATGAATCAGTGAGTCGATTCAGCGGTTTGAAGCGTTATGAATCAGTGAGTCGATTCAGCGGTTTGAAGCGTTATGAATCAGTGAGTCGATTCAGCGGTTTGAAGCGCTATGAATCAATGAGTCGATTCAGCGGTTTGGAGCGTTATGAATCAGTGAGTCGATTCAGCGGTTCGGAGCGTTATGAATCAGTGAGTCGATTCAGCGGTTTGGAGCGTTATGAATCAGTGAGTCGATTCAGCGGTTTGAAGCGTTATGAATCAGTGAGTCGATTCAGCGGTTTGGAGCGTTATGAATCAGTGAGTCGATTCAGCGGTTTGAAGCGTTATGAATCAGTGAGTCGATTCAGCGGTTTGGATCGCCAAAGTCACGTATTTCAGCAGTTTGACACTCGATCCGAATCATGAATCGACTCACTGATTCATAGCATCATGATGCTGTGTTTTGAAATCGGTCATCACTATATAAGTCGTTATTTAGAGATGAACGGAGGTCTGACGGGTGTCCAACGACATGAGGGGACGTCATTAATGACAGAATTTACATTTTTGGATGAACTATCCCTTTAAGAGATTGCACTTTGTGCATTGGAAGCACTCAAATGTCTGTTTTGTAAAGCTACCTCTGTAAAACAGGAAGTTATTTATTCATTTTTCAGAAGTTGTAGCATATTCCTTTTGTAAAGCTACAGAACTTGTTTGACTCAATGTTTTGTAAATGTGAGCCGTGTGTTTATTAAGGTCTTCAATAAAACAAGATGAGAACTTAAATATTCCCAGCACTTTCTGTGATGTAGTGCTTTTTTCTCTTTTTCATCAAACCGCAGTTTTTGCAAGTTCCCGCAATTTCATCGTATAAAATTGCATAAATATCCCGCATTTTCCATCGCATTTTTTAAGAAAACATGCCGCATAATCAAGGATTTTTGCCCGCAACAATCACAAAAAAAGCTGCATTTTTCTGGAAGGACTGAATGATGATAAATGCAGCTTTGATCACAGGAATAAATTACACTTTACTATATATTCACATAGAAAACAGCTGTTTTACATTATAAAATTATTTCACAATATTTCTGTTTTTACTGTATTTTTTATTAAATAAATGCAAACTTGCTGAGCAGAAGAGACTTCTTTTAAAAACAAGAAATGTTGATTTCTCTCAAACTTTAACAGAGCTTTTATTTTGGCGGAAATTTTGCATTCCATTCGACTGTGTAGAAAGAACCTTTTAATTTTCTAAATAAAAACTTCCAAAATGTAGGCCACACAACTTATAATTCCAAGGGGTTTGCAGAAAAACATTTACTGAGAAACTGAAAGCTATGCTAGTGTAGCCTACTCCGTCCAAAACATGCAGCACGTCAGACAAGATATTCGCTCTAAACCATAGCGCATTCTCAAATCCATCCATTCATAAAAAGGTTACCGGGCAACTGCTCGTGCAGCGCTGTCAGAATCAATCCGTGCATATGTTAGAAAACTTCACATTTTGCAGTTTATTTAGTAATTGTTTAAGGCCATTTCGCGATTTCAATCATCATAAAATAACATTGCGGATGGTAATTTCTTGTGCTCTTGGGGGCCCCCTGGTGGTTCACTCATGCCTTGGGCCGGCTCTGGTCTGCGCCAGTCATTCCATGACATTCCGTTTGTTTTTATGAATGCATTCCGTGATCCTGTACGCGTTTTCGGAATCGCGGAAATCATAAGGCCCTACACTTTCTACAAGATGCACGTTCAACGCGGACGCAAAGCGGGTTGTCGTGGTTATGAACACCACAGCAACTGCTTGTGCGTCCGTGTTGAACACACATCGTATATAACAAGCATTTTAGGGGGCCCTTGGCTTTTGGGGGCCCCAGGTGGTCGCCTACCTTTGCCTAATGGTAAGTCCGCCCCTGGATGCACGTGTTATATATTTTGTTCAGTGGAGTACTTACAATCAGTGTTGGGCACGTTACTTTAAAAAAGTAATAAGTTATAGTTACTAGTTATTTCTAACAAATAGTAACTGAGTTACATCATTATAAAAGTAACTAATTACCAGGGAAAGTAATTACTGCGTTATTTTTTTTTTTTTTTTCAAATGTTCAAATATGTCAAATATCTTGGATGCCCACAATATTAAATATGTTAAATGAAGGAATTGGACACTATTAAATTATTATTATAAAACATCGTACATTAATGTAGGTGGGACACTATTGCTGTGGGACAATGTGAGAGACAACCATCAAATTCAATACATTATTGTAAATATGATCTGTAGACCTACTATAGTGTAAATATTGTGTAAATATTATCAGTACTATACTATTCCTCTGGTAGTGCAGCTCAGGTTATCACCTGGGTTTTTAGCCACTCATGGCGGCATGTGATGATGTGAGGCTTCATTAGATTAGAATAACTTTCCACAGACGTGAAGAGACTCTTTCTTCCTGGGCATAAGTTGGGCATAAACATTCTGACCTTTCACCTCAACGAGGGAAAAGTAGCGCTTATACTTCCAGTTAGAGAAAGCTACCTGTGAAGTCGTTGGACTTGCCATCGCTCTGAATCCTCCTGGTCATGTGTGACTTTGTATATATGCGTGTGTGTGTGTGTGTGTGTGTGTGTGTGTGTGTGTGTGTGAACTCAACCTATCAACCTCAACCTTGTCTCCCACCCACCAATCATCATCAGTTATGTGTACCAACAAACACGCATGGCATGCACACCCGCACGCCCGCTCGTACGCACACACACACACACACACACACACACACGTTGCAGGTCCGACTGACAGAGAGCCTGTTCGGATGAAAACCGCTTCAGTGAGCTCAATTATAGTAACGCCGCATTTTATTCTCGGTAACGCAAACGGCGTTGTAACGGGAGAAACAGTAATCCGTTTGATTACTCGTTACTGAAAAAAATAATTCCGTTAGTAACGCCGTTTATCTATAACACCGTTATTCCCAACCATGGGCGTCGGAACCATTGTATGTGGGCGGGACAAGACCCACCCACTTTTTACGATCAATGATATTGGACCCACTCACTTTTATGGTCTCTAACATTCAGCACGTCTGTTGACCTACCCCTAATCGATAAACACTTATTATTAAACACGTTAGACGCTTTATTTCCACTTTTCTCATATTTTCTTCATTTTTATTGAAAATAAATTCCTTTCCGATCTGATATGTGATGGGAAAAGGGAGAAGATTGAGTGCGGTGAAAGCCGGACTCGAACCGAGGTCGATTTGTGTCAAAAACAGAT
>CM042242.1:2564464-2584464 GCA_023566225.1 Romanogobio albipinnatus
GCAGTCTAAGCAGAGATGCCCAGACTTCCCTCTCCCTAGACACTTCTTCCAGCTCTTCCGGGGGGACACCGAGGCGTTCCAAGGCCAGCCGGGAGACATAGTCCCTCCAGCGTGTCCTTGGTCTTCCCCGGGGCCTCCTCCCGGTTGGACATGCCCGAAACACCTTCCCGGGAAGGCGTTCAGGAGGCATCCGGAACAGATGCCCGAGCCACCTCAGCTGTCCCCTCTCGATGTGGAGGAGCAGCGGCTCTACTCCGAGTTCCTCCCGAGTGACTGAGCTTCTCACCCTATCTCTAAGGGAGCGCCCAGCCACCCTGCGGAGAAAGCTCATTTCGGCCGCCTGTATCCGGGATCTTGTCCTTTCGGTCATGACCCAAAGCTCATGACCATAGGTGAGAGTAGGAACGTAGATTGACCGGTAAATCGAGAGCTTCGCCTTACGGCTTAGCTCTTTCTTCACCACGACAGACCGGTACATCGACCGCATTACTGCAGAAGCTGCACCGATCCGTCTGTCAATCTCCCGTTCCATCCTCCCCTCACTCGTGAACAAGACCCCTAGATACTTGAACTCCTCCACTTGGGGCAGGAACTCTCCACCAACCTGAAGTGGGCAAGCCACCCTTTTCCGACTGAGGACCATGGCCTCGGATTTGGAGGTGCTGATCCCCATCCCAGCCGCTTCACACTCGGCTGCAAACCGTCCCAGTGCATGCTGAAGGTCCTGGTTAGAAGGGGCCAACACGACAACGTCATCCGCAAAGAGCAGAGACGAAACCGTGTGGTCCCCAAACCTGACACCCTCCGGCCCTTGGCTGCGCCGAGAAATTCTGTCCATAAAAATTATGAACAGAACCGGCGACAAAGGGCAGCCCTGCCGGAGTCCAACATGCACCGGGAACAAGTCTGACTTACTGCCGGCAATGCGGACCAAACTCCTGCTTCGGTCATACACGGACCGGACAGCCCTCAGCAAAGGACCCCGGACCCCATATTCCCCCAGCACCCTCCACAGGACGCCGCGAGGGACACAGTCGAATGCCTTCTCCAAATCCACAAAACAAATGTGGACTGGTTGGGCAAACTCCCATGAACCCTCCAGCACCCTGTAGAGGGTATAGAGCTGGTCCAGTGTTCCACGACCAGGACGAAAACCACACTGTTCCTCCTGAATCCGAGGTTCCACTATCGGCCGAATTCTCCTCTCCAGTACCCTGGCATAGACTTTCCCGGGGAGGCTGAGAAGTGTGATCCCCCTATAGTTGGAACACACCCTCCGGTCCCCCTTTTTAAAAAGAGGAACCACCACCCCGGTCTGCCATCCCAGAGGCACTGTCCCCGACCGCCACGCGATGCTGCAGAGGCGTGTCAGCCAAGACAGCCCCACAACATCCAGAGACTTAAGGTACTCAGGGCGGATCTCATCCACCCCCGGTGCCTTGCCACCGAGGAGTTTCTTGACCACCTCGGTGACTTCAGCTTGGGTGATGGACGAGTCCTCCTCTGAGCCCCCAGCCTCTGCTTCCTCAATGGAAGACGTGACGGCGGGATTGAGGAGATCCTCGAAGTATTCCTTCCACCGTCCGACAACATCCCCAGTTGAGGTCAACAGCCGCCCATCGCCACTGTAAACAGCGTTGGTAGGGCACTGCTTCCCCCTCCTGAGGCGCCGGACGGTTTGCCAGAATCTCTTCGAGGCCAGCCGATAGTCCTTTTCCATGGCCTCACCGAACTCCTCCCAGGCCCGAGTTTTTGCCTCCACAACCACCCGGGCTGCAGTCCGTTTAGCCTGCCGGTACCTGTCAGCTGCCTCAGGAGTCCCACAAGCCAGCCAAGCCCGATAGGACTCCTTCTTCAGCTTGACGGTATCCCTTACTTCCGGTGTCCACCACCGGGTTCGGGGATTGCCGCCTCGACAGGCACCGGAGACCTTGCGTCCACAGCTCCGAGCAGCCGCTTTGACAATGGAGGTAGAGAACATGGTCCACTCGGACTCAATATCTCCAGCCTCCCTCGGGATCCGGTCGAAGCTCTGCCGGAGGCAGGAGTTGAAGATCTCTCTGACAGGAGACTCGGCCAAACGTTCCCAGCAGACCCTCACAGTACGTTTGGGTCTACCGAGTCTATCCAGCTTCCTCCCCCGCCATCGGATCCAACTCACCACCAGGTGGTGATCAGTTGACAGCTCCGCCCCTCTCTTCACCCGAGTGTCCAAGACATACGGCCGCAGGTCAGATGAAACGACCACGAAGTCGATCATTGACCTACGACCTAGGGTGTCCTGGTGCCATGTGCACTGATGGACACCCTTATGCTTGAACATGGTGTTCGTTATGGACAAACTGTAACTAGCACAGAAGTCCAATAACTGAACACCACTCGGGTTCAGATCAGGGGGGCCGTTCCTCCCAATCACGCCCCTCCAGGTTTCACTGTCATTGCCCACGTGGGCGTTGAAGTCCCCCAGTAGAACGACGGAGTCCCCAGTCGGAGCACTCTCCAGCACCCCTCCCAGGGACACCAAGAAGGTCGGGTACTCTGCACTGCTGTTTGGCCCGTAGGCACACACAACAGTGAGAGACCTATCCCCGAGCCGAAGCCGCAGGGAAACGACCCTCTCGTTCACCGGGGTAAACTCCAACACAAGGCGGCAGAGCTGGGGAGCTATAAGCAAACCCACACCAGCCCGCCGCCTCTCACCATGGGCAACTCCAGAGTGGTGAAGAGTCCATCCCCTCTCGAGAAGTGTGGTTCCAGAGCCCAAGCCGTGCGTAGAGGTGATTCCGACCATCTCTAGTCGGAACCTCTCAACCTCACGCACAAGCTCAGGCTCTTTCCCCGCCAGCGAGGTAACATTCCATGTCCCAAGAGCTAGTTTCCGTGTCCAGGGATCGGGTCGTCTAGGCCCCCGCCTTCGACTGCCGCCCGATTCGCTTTGCACCGGCCCCTTACGGTCCCTCCCGTGAGTGGTGGGCCCACGGGAAGGTGTCCCCACGTCGCTCCTTTGGGCTGAGCCCGGCCGGACCCCGTGGGGAAAGGCCCGGCCACCAGGCGCTCGCATACGAGCCCCAACCCCAGGCCTGGCTCCAGGGTGGGGCCCCGGCTGCGCCATACCGGGCGACGTCACGGTCCTCCTTTTTCTTGGCATCATAAGGGTTTTTGAACTGCTCTTAGTCTGACCCGTCACCTAGGACCTGTTTGCCTTGGGAGACCCTACCAGGGGCATATAGCCCCGGACAACGTAGCTCCTAGGGTCATTCGGGTACTCAAACCCCTCCACCACGTTAAGGTGGCAGTTCATGGAGGAGCTATTTTCCAAATAATATTTATAATATTAATTTTTCACAGTGTAAATTGGGTCTTTATATAAGAAACTACACTGGAAATGGGTCACCTAAAATTATAACATATGAATGGTTTTGCTTATGTGAAAGATTTTATATAATATTATAGAAACAACCTAAACACATTACTTTATACCAAAAAAAATTAACAATTTGTGGGTTAAATCAAGTAAAAAACTATAAAAATCTGATTAAAATAAATTAATACAAACAGCAGGAACAATAGGAACAAAAAAGACTCTTCAAAATAAGAGTCCTTGAACACAAGACATGGGAAACGAGACAAGAATTATTACAGTATTGTGTTGTAAGTCAATAGAAAGTAACTATTTTCCAAATAATATTTATAATATTAATTTTTCACAGTGTAAATTGGGTCTTTATATAAGAAACTACACTGGAAATGGGTCACCTAAAATTACAACATATGAATGTTTTGCTCATGAGAAAGATTTTATATGATATTACAGAAACAACCTAAATACATTACTTCATACCAACAAAATACATTTTTTGTGGGTTAAATCAAGTTAAAAAACTATAAAAATCTGATTAAAATAAATTAATACAAACAGCAGGAACAATAGGAACAAAAACACTCTTCAAAATAAGAGTCCTTGAACACAAGACGGGAACTGTAACAGTATTGTGTTGTAAGTCAATAGAAAGTAACCATTTTCCAAATAATATTTATAATATAATTTTTCACAGTGTAAATTGGGTCTTTATATAAGAAACTACACTGGAAAAGGGTCACCTAAAATTACAACATATGAATGGGTTTGTTCACAATATATTATTTAATATTGCAGAATCAACCTAGATACATTACTTTATACCAACAAAATAGCTTTTTTATTGGTTAAATTTTAGGATGCAGTAAATAAAACCAAAATTTTAGAATGCTGATCCTTTGCGCAAGGCGTCTGAAAGATTAAAAATAAACCCTATATATTTGATGGATTAGCAGGATAACTGGTGAGAGTGAGATTAACCTGATACACCAGCTAGTTAGAGCTAGTAGACCACCTTGGACCATCAAGAAACTAGCAACCATTTAAAACAATATGGCTGGCAGTGCTAACTATATCACATTGATGGCACAGCACATATCTGAGTGGTCAAAGTGGTGTTCAAGTGCTTATGAATGTTTTATTTTTATGCTATAATGTGATCTCTCCGTCTCTTTTCTGCAGCGCTCGAAAGCGGCCCATCCCGTACTACCGGCCGAGCCCGTCCTCTTCCAGCTCAGCGAGCAGCTACAGCAGTTCCAGTCGGAGCCGGAGCCGCAGCTACAGCAGTTACAGCAGCCGGAGCCGGAGCCGGAGCCGGAGCCAGAGCCCCGCGCACAGTTACTACAGCCAAAGCAGCTACGAGAGCCCCGGGTTCTGAGACCGACCGGCTGAGGGTACGAAGAGCAGGACACTAGGAACATCTCCACGTGCAGGACACCTTTCTCCCGCAGGATCTGAAGAAAATCACTCTAGAACGTGCGGATCAATGGCAGCGGCTATCAGGGTTTCCGGCTGGATTCGTGACAGGGTGGAGGGTGGAGTTACACTGAAAACATTAACAACTGAACAAAAATAACAGGTTAAAGGTGAAGAGGGTAATTGCACTGCTAAATAATCCTTTTTCTTTTTTTTAGCATGTGTCTTGTTTTCCAGAACAAATATCTAAACATTCTTAAATCAAGACACAATTACTTGAGAAGGTCACATGACAAAAAATAACAGTTTCCTGAAAAAGTATCAAAATGAAGTGAATTTATGCTTAAAATGAGAAAAAAATATATGATATATCAATTTTGATCAATTGATTAAAATAATACTGTATTTATACTGTAAAATACTGAGTAAGAAAACACTTTTTAATCTTTTTTTTGGTGTATCTGATATGGAAGCTGGTTTCCGCCTTGGAATAAAAAATAAAAAAGGAACAACAATTTTTCCTCATAATTCCGACTTTATATCTTGCAATTTTTAACTTTTTTCTCATAATTCTGACTTTATATCTTTAAATAAACTTGGAATTTTAAGAAAAAATAAAAAAATTGCGAGATATAAACTTGGAATTATGAGAAAAAAGTCATAATTTCGAGATATAAACTTGGAATTATGAGAAAAAAGTCATAATTTTGAGATATAAACATGGAATTATGAGAAAAAAGTCATAATTTTGAGATATAAACATGGAATTATGAGAAAAAAGTCATAATTTCGAGATATAAACATGGAATTATGAGAAAAAAAGTCATAATTTCGAGATATAAACTTGGAATTATGAGAAAAAAGTCATAATTTCGAGATATAAACTTGGAATTATGAGAAAAAAGTCATAATTTCGAGATATAAACTTGGAATTATGAGAAAAAAGTCATAATTTCGAGATATAAAGTCAAAATTATGAGGAAAAAGTCTGAATTTCGAGATATAAACTTGGAATTATGAGAAAAAAGTCATAATTTTGAGATATAAACTTGGAATTATGAGAAAAAAGTCATAATTTTGAGATATAAACATGGAATTATGAGAAAAAAGTCATAATTTCGAGATATAAACATGGAATTATGAGAAAAAAGTCATAATTTCGAGATATAAACATGGAATTATGAGAAAAAAAGTCATAATTTCGAGATATAAACTTGGAATTATGAGAAAAAAAGTTATAATTTCGAGATATAAACTTGGAATTATGAGAAAAAAGTCATAATTTCGAGATATAAACTTGGAATTATGAGAAAAAAGTCATAATTTCGAGATATAAACTTGGAATTATGAGAAAAAAGTCATAATTTCGAGATATAAAGTCAAAATTATGAGGAAAAAGTCTGAATTTCGAGATATAAACTTGACATTTTAAGAAAAATATCAAAATTTTGAGATATAAAGTCGGAATTCTGAGAAAAATAGTAGAAATTGTGATATATAAACTTGGAATTATGAGAAAAAAGAAAAAAATTGCAAGATGTAAAGTCGGAATATTGAGGAAAAAGTCAGATTGTCGAGATATAAACTTGCCATTTTAAGAACTTTTTTTTTTGAGATGTAAAGTTGGAATTATGAGGAAAAAAGTAAAAATTGCGAGATATAAACTTGGCATTTAAAAAAAAAAATCTAAACTTTGAGATGTAAAGTCGGAATTATGAGATAAAAAATTGCAATTATCTTTTACATTTTTGTATTCCGTATCGGGAACAAGCTTCCATAATCTGATGCAAATCCTCTCAATCTCTTTTCTTCTGGTTTTGAACAGCATAAAATCAGATTTTTCTGTTCTTTATCTATCAGTTATTTTTCTGACCCCAGATTTTTTGCTTATTGTTTTAAGCAAAAACTCACTTCATTTTGATATTATTATTTTGTCATTTTGCTACTCCAGTAAATGTTTATATTGCTTTTTTATATATACTGGAAAACAAGACAAAAACAAATTTTTTTCAGTGTTAAAATACTTTATTAATACAGAGAGTCTCTATCACAACATAGATCAGTTTCTATATGCATCCCGACCAGCCCGGCTCGACCAATGATAGGCGTTTGGGGCGGGACTTTCTGTTTGCTTGACCAATGACAACAGCGGTAGCGTTCGGGAAACCTGTATGAGAACAGGCATAACTGGTGCTCTCTGAAGCAAAGCATCACAATTATTATCTCACTTGTTATTTATACATTTATGTTTAGTCATGCAGAAATTACACACTTCACCCTTAACATAGGCTTTGTTCATAGAGCGAAAATCTTGTGTGTGTGTGTGTGTGTGTGTGTGTCCGATTCAAATCCACTCCATTTTGGGGTTTTTACCGTCCTTTCTTTTCACAATTACTCTAATAATAATGATATGGCAAATGATGTAGACACACTGAACACACTGGATGAGAAATGGCAGAAGAGCGGATTTGTGTGCAGCGTCAACAAAACATTTTTAGGAAGTGAATTTGGAAAATGCAAACTGAGGTTACAGAATAAAATACAGCCGGTCTGTAGAGATTAAAACCAGCCGCTCGTCAAACCCGGTGAGACGCTGACACACACTCACGATGCACACAGATGTTGATGTTGTCAGCGCTTTTGTATTAATCATATTCAATGTTACAAATAGATCCAGTGTCTCTATTTAAAGACTAAAAGGCCTGAAGAACAAAGATAAGACGAGCACTTTTTTCCCTGAAATTCTTCCACACTGCGAAAAATAACCAAAAAAAAAAACTGGGTAAAGAAAGAGAGACTAATCGTGATGAGGTGTAATCTCACGGCACGAACAAAACGCAAGAACAAACTATTAGATTTTACTGGAGCTTATGATTTGGGTGAATCTCATAAAGAACTGTCCGGGTCATTTAGAAAGCAAGAAATTAAGCCTGTTTAAGCCACAATTAAGTGCATTTACCCCCAAATATTAACTACATATATATGCACACCATTTTTTATTTATGCTACTGACAATTGGGTGCTTTAAATATGTAAATTTAGTAGTTTTTGACCCAAATAAAAAAAAAAAAATGTTTTACTTCATCGGAATGATAGGAAACTTGGTCAAGGTTTCAGCACTTGCTGTGTGAACACACACACAAAAAAGCATTCAAGATTTATGACCGTTTAAGTTGGAAAAAGGGAATAAATGGATAATAACTACGGCGTAAATATAATCTGGTGCCACAAAATCCCAAAATATTAAATTAAAAACATTATCAGACTAAAATATAGTACATTCACTTAATTTTAAAAAAGATATACTATTTTAAAAATGTATTTATTTAAAAAAAATTCAATTCAATTCAAATTACATTAAATTAAATGATTGACCACCTTTCAGATCTATGCTCAAAAAGTGAATAAATGGATAATAACTACTGCGTAAATATAATCTGGTACCACAAAATCCCCTAAAAATACAAAATATTAAATGAAAAACATTATCAAACTAAAATATAGTAAATTTATGTAATTAAAATAAAAAAATAAATTACATTTTTTGTATTAATTATTAAAAAAATTTAATTATATTAAAATTACATTAAATAAAATGAATGCCCGCCTTTAAGATCTATGCTCAAAAAGTGAATAAATGAATAATAACTACTGCGTAAATATAATTTAGTACCACAAAATATTAAACTAAAATACAGTACATCAATTGAAATAAATGTTTTTATAAAAACACAAATTAAATAAAATTATTGACCGGCACGCAAGGAGCACCAGAGGGTTAAACATGCTTCATTTTTTAAATTATGCAAATATATATATATTGTTTGTTTATTTAATTTGTTACTTTGGGTTAAAAATGACTGACAGCTTTAATTATTATTATTATTATTTTTGAGATTCACCCGTTTCCGATTTTAAAAAAGCACATCTGTTTTTGTTAGTCTGTTTTAAAGTTGTATTATAATGACTGTACGTCCGGATGTTTTCGTTTGAGTATTTCCGCTGCGAGTTTTGGCTGTAAACTATGCACTGTATATTCCAAGTTATATAGCGGATCATATAAAGGCTTCGTATGTGGAAAAGCTTGGCATGATGCAGAGGATCTGGGTGTGAGACGCTCTCCTGCCCTCCTTTACTCTCCAATCTCTTTGGAAAATCCATATCTGATGCACCTATAATGAGTCCATTTTGGAGATGTGATATTTCTTATTATATACAGTATTCCACTTCTATTTTGGCTGTGTTTAGTGCATATAAATACGGTTAGAGCTCTGTGTTGTACAGTTATGATCCCGTCTCTAGTGTAGGTGCACTTACCTGAAACCAGGCTGCAAAAATATACACGCACACGTCTTTTTTCAGCATATTTATTCATGTTATTCTATTTATTCGGTGATGCTGTTTATTTAATATCCGTTGCATATTTATTTTGTTATTTATTACTTTTTGGCTCTGAGAAAAAGTTTTTATAAGGAGTTGCACATTTTCTGTGCGTATTGCACGTTTGCAGAGTTTGTAATGACGAGCTTTAAAGTCAACATGAAGATTATTTTCAATGATTCGTCGATGCATGTAATTCCAAAAATCGACTTTATCAATTTGCAGCAAAATTGAACAACTTTCTTTTCAGGTGGCGGATAAAATACCACATTTTTCTTGAATTTTTCCTTGCAAATACGTCACATTCTGGAAGTATCATGTTGACCTTAAATGCAGAATGTTTTGTTTTTCATGCAGAAGACTGGTTGTTCTTTGTTTTATATTTATTATAATTTATTGTACTGTTTTTCTCTCAATCCCTCCTTCAAATGGAGACTGAGCTGGCCTTTTAATCAGTTATTTCTTTGTCTTTATTCCCTTAAATGAGCTAATAAAGGAGGCGGATTACAAGCTCATGTGAACTTTAACCTTATGATGCAGGAAACGGCCTCAGTCTTCCTTTTTATGTCAGTGTTATATGATTTTACAGACACCTGTTGATTTAATAATGTGAGTTGATACGGCTCTATCTTCCCAACTGTAAAAAGTCAGTAGATTTAGTGACCAGTCATAATTAAACACATAATAAAAATATCTGCAAATGAATCATCTTCATGTCCTGGTCTTGCTTTTGAGTTTTGGCTTGTTTCTTGTGCTCAGAATGTAATAAAATGTTCCTTGTGAAAAAGTAGCACAGTTAAAGCTACACTGTGTAACTTTTTTAGTTTATTCTTAGCTAAAAACACTTAGTTCTTTCAAAAATATGTGCTCATTAATGTATATTTACTTCTTTCAAGTAATAAAGTATTCTCGTAAGTTTATAATATGCCATTGAAAATACATACGGGTAAGGGGTTCGAATGGGGGTCGCCATGTTGCCCCTCCATCTTGAAAGTACATTAGCCAAAGAGGGACATACCCGTAAATTCAAGCTTCGCCTTTCGCGCTTTAACACTCGATGGCACCGTGTCGAATGTGAAGAGGGGGATTATACAGAATATACAGAATAACGATAGCACTGATAAAAGTTACTTTACTAAGATTAGCTTGCATTCGTCTGGGAACCTGATAGCTGATGTTAGCAATGAAATGGTAAATAAATTACGAAAACGTAAAACTATTATTCATTTGACATAGATGTCATAACCTACATGTTAACAGACAAATTAAATAACTGCAAATTATAATAGTTTTCTAAAGTAACCTCATCATTTGAAGGAACACTAATGGACGAGGTGGAACTGGAAGCCATGTTAATCTTGGACTAAATCGGCCACCGTAGGAGTTAAAAACCAAATCGGAATTGGGAGGAACAGAAACTAATATTTACTGGATGGTCATTTACCTTTTCACCGCTAGATGGGGGAAAATATCACACTGTGTAGCTTTAAGCAAAATGAGTACATAATATAAAAATTAGTGGTGGGCATAGATAATTTTTAAAATCTAGATTAAAATGGCTCATTTGAATTCATTCAGAATATGTGTGCTCGTAAGTGATCGTTTGTCTTTTTGTAGTTTGAATAATAAATAACTTCTGTCCCTTTAAGACCTGACGCACACATGGATCCCAAACACTGTTCCTGTGAGCCGCTTATGACTGTGTTTACGTTAAAACTCACCAAGATGGGCATTGAGACATTTGTTGAGTGTATTTGACCATTAATAAGCTGGAAAAAGGAGCTCATTTTTGCACTTGTATGTCAGAGGCGGCTTTATTACGGTATGTGTGTGTGCGCTTCAGATGCGAGCGCGAAATCTGCGGGAATTAGTAGAATTTACGTTATGTGCAACCCCGCGCGAAATTCAGACCGGTCACACCAATACTAACAAAAGTCCAGCAGAACACCCGTTCGCCATGTTCAGAGGATTAACCGGACTGAATGAGAGGAGGCGGTGCGGGTCACTCGCTAGAGAGGAGAGGAGAGGAGAGCGCAGCTGATATCGAAACTGTAGAAAATTAGTATTGTATCGTTTCAGATATTTCAGTATCGATACATAGCGAAATATGGATATTTTTGACAACACTAGTAGGCATACACACAGGTTCGAAGACTCGTTCTCTCGCCCCCTACAGTGTAACTCGGCTAGTGTACATCCGCGCTAAAATATCAAGGTGAAAGTCATCATAGCTTGCGTAGTATAGACCCAGCTCCAAACCCAACTTTGAGATAGATTAACGGCGATATTTTCTTTATCGCCCGATAAGAGTCTCACGTTAACGCCGATAACGGCCCACCACTAATAAAAATATATACACTATATTGGTAACATTTTTGGGACGCCTGCCTTTACATGAACATGCACATTCTTAATCCGTAGGGTTTAATATGGAGTTGCAGCTCTAACAGCTTCAGCTCTTCTGGGAAGGCTTTCCTCAAGGTTTAGGAGTGTGTTTATGGGGATTCTTCTAGAAGCGCATTTGTGATGTTGGACGAGAAGGCCTGGCTCTCAGTCTCCGCTCTAATTCATCCCAAAGGTGTTCTATCGGCTTGAGGTCAGGACTCAAGTTCCTCCACACCAAACTCGCTCATCATGTCTTTATGACGCTTTGTGCACTGGTCAGTCATGCTGGGACAGGAAGGGGCCGTCCCCAAACTGTTCCCACAAAGTTGGGAGCATGAAATTGTCCAAAACATCTTGGTGAAGCATTAAGAGTTCCTTTCACTGGAACTAAGTGGAACTTTACCCCACTGCATCCCACGCTTTGCATTACACTTGCTGATCTAAGGCTTGGATGAGCTGCTCGGCCATGGAAACCCGTTCCATGAAGCTCCACACACTGTTCTTGAGCTCATCTGAAGGCCGCAGAAGTTTGGAGGTCTGGAGCTCTTGACTCTGCAGAAAGTTGGCGACTTCTGTGACCCTCAGCATGTGCTGACCCCGCTCTGAGATTTCACTTCGTGGCTGAGTTGCTGTTGTTCCCAATCGCTTCCACTTTGTTATAACACCACTAACAGTTGAGTGTGGAATATTTAGTAGTGAGGAAATGTCCCGAATGGACTTATTGCACAGGTGTCCAGCGATCACGGCCCCACGCTTGAGTTCTCTGAGCTCCTGAGAGCGGCCCATTCTCTCACTGATGTGTGTAGAAGCGTCTGCAGGCCTAGAGCTTGATTTATACACCTGTGGCCATGAAGGGATTGAACACCTGAACTCAGTGATTTGGAGGGGCATCCCAATACTTTTGGCAATATAGTGTTTCTAAGAATGTAATGTTTTTGGACACTGACTGCATGTAATTTACAATTGAATGAAAATGTATCATAATTTTAATTAATATTACATGCAATTAAATCAAATTAAGAATGTTTTCGCCCTCTTCAATAGCATATTTATATGTATTTTTGGTAACATTTGGGCCCTATCATAGACCCGGCGCAATGTGACGTCAGGCGCGACGCAAGTGTGTTCTGCTAGTTTCACGTTGTTTAAATATCAAATGCAATGGCGCATCTGTTCGCCCATGGGCGTCTGGTCTGAACACCAGGTGTGATCAGGAGCATTGAAATAGCATTGCTATTTTGAGGAACTGGAAACGACTGAGACCAACACACACCTGCTCTAAAGTCAATAGCGCAGTATTTGTGTGTTATTTAACCCTCTGGTGCTCTTCGGTCATTTCTGACCGGAAAATTTTCTGTTTTGAAATGTAAAAAATCACAGCTTCATCGGAATGATATGAATCTTGGTGACTTTTCTAGCATTAGGTATGTAAACACACAAAAAAATTGGGGTCATGATTCGAGCATGCTAATTTGTCGTAAAAAAAAAAAAAGTAGCGTTCATTGTCTTTCATTGTCTTTGTCTTTATTCATTGACCGATCATAGGAAATGAATGGGAAATCGGCAAAAACACAAATTCTCAGAATATTTGAGTGTAAAATCTACAAATCGTCCAAAATGCTGAAAAAAATGACACAGCAGTGAAGGGGTGACAATCTAAAACATCAAGAGTGTGATATTGACACATCCACTCACACACACACGCACACTTATACACACACACACACACACACACACACACACACACACACACACACACACACACACCTATGAAAAACTGAGCCTATTAACCACATTTTGCATTTTTAATCACAGCTTCTTAAGAATGATATGAATCTTGGTGACTTTTCTAGCATTAGGTATGTAAACACACAAAACAATTGAGGGCATGATTCGAGCATGCTAATTGGTTGTAAAAAAAAAATACTCCCACTTGTGCTCTTCAGTCAAAAATGACCATAGGAAATGAATGGGAAATCTGCAAAAATACAAATTCACAGAAAAAAATCCATATTTCTAACAAAAAACAAAATCTAAAACTTTATAATAAATAGTCTTTGAGATTTTTTTTTAATATAAATTCAAATCCATCTAAAAAAAAATCATTAAATGTGTTCAAAACAGAACTAGGGCCTAGTCTCTATTTTATATGGTGACGCATTGCTGCCACATACATATTATTTTTTTCACTCAATTATGTCGTAATAACGAGATCTTGTAAAAACAACATAATTTTCTCATAATAACGAGATCTTATGTCGTTAAAACAACATTTTTCTCGTTAAAACGACATATATTTTCTCCTAATAAGGACATGTGTTGTATAATGAGAGAATAAGCACTAGTGTCTATTGAGCAAGCACTAGTGTCTATTGAGCAAGCACTAGTGTCTATTGAGCAAGCACTAGTGTCTATTGAATAAGCACTAGTGTCTATTGAGCAAGCACTAGTGTCTATTGAATAAGCACTAGTGTCTATTGAGCAAGCACTAGTGTCTATTGAATAAGCACTAGTGTCTATTGAGCAAGCACTAGTGTCTATTGAATAAGCACTAGTGTCTATTGAATAAGCACTAGTGTCTATTGAATAAGCACTAGTGTCTATTGAGCAAGCACTAGTGTCTATTGAATAAGCACTAGTGTCTATTGAGCAAGCACTAGTGTCTATTGAATAAGCACTAGTGTCTATTGAGCAAGCACTAGTGTCTATTGAATAAGCACTAGTGTCTATTGAGCAAGCACTAGTGTCTATTGAATAAGCACTAGTGTCTATTGAATAAGCACTAGTGTCTATTGAATAAGCACTAGTGTCTATTGAGCAAGCACTAGTGTCTATTGAGCAAGCACTAGTGTCTATTGAGCAAGCACTAGTGTCTATTGAATAAGCACTAGTGTCTATTGAGCAAGCACTAGTGTCTATTGAATAAGCACTAGTGTCTATTGAGCAAGCACTAGTGTCTATTGAATAAGCACTAGTGTCTATTGAATAAGCACTAGGGTCTATTGAATAAGCACTAGTGTCTATTGAGCAAGCACTAGTGTCTATTGAGCAAGCACTAGTGTCTATTGAGCAAGCACTAGTGTCTATTGAGCAAGCACTAGTGTCTATTGAGCAAGCACTAGTGTCTATTGAGCAAGCACTAGTGTCTATTGAATAAGCACTAGTGTCTATTGAGCAAGCACTAGTGTCTATTGAGCAAGCACTAGTGTCTATTGAGCAAGCACTAGTGTCTATTGAATAAGCACTAGTGTCTATTGAGCAAGCACTAGTGTCTATTGAATAAGCACTAGTGTCTATTGAGCAAGCACTAGTGTCTATTGAATAAGCACTAGTGTCTATTGAGCAAGCACTAGTGTCTATTGAATAAGCACTAGTGTCTATTGAGCAAGCACTAGTGTCTATTGAGCAAGCACTAGTGTCTATTGAATAAGCACTAGTGTCTATTGAGCAAGCACTAGTGTCTATTGAATAAGCACTAGTGTCTATTGAGCAAGCACTAGTGTCTTTGAATAAGCACTAGTGTCTATTGAGCAAGCACTAGTGTCTATTGAATAAGCACTAGTGTCTATTGAGCAAGCACTAGTGTCTATTGAATAAGCACTAGTGTCTATTGAGCAAGCACTAGTGTCTATTGAGCAAGCACTAGTGTCTATTGAATAAGCACTAGTGTCTATTGAGCAAGCACTAGTGTCTATTGAATAAGCACTAGTGTCTATTGAGCAAGCACTAGTGTCTATTGAATAAGCACTAGTGTCTATTGAGCAAGCACTAGTGTCTATTGAATAAGCACTAGTGTCTATTGAGCAAGCACTAGTGTCTATTGAATAAGCACTAGTGTCCATTGAATAAGCACTAGTGTCTATTGAGCAAGCACTAGTGTCTTTGAATAAGCACT
Source organism: Romanogobio albipinnatus (assembly GCA_023566225.1). NCBI lineage: Eukaryota > Metazoa > Chordata > Actinopteri > Cypriniformes > Gobionidae > Romanogobio > Romanogobio albipinnatus. The sequence goes on from CM042242.1 coordinate 2,579,899, forward strand.
AGTGTCTATTGAGCAAGCACTAGTGTCTATTGAATAAGCACTAGTGTCTATTGAGCAAGCACTAGTGTCTATTGAATAAGCACTAGTGTCTATTGAGCAAGCACTAGTGTCTATTGAATAAGCACTAGTGTCTATTGAGCAAGCACTAGTGTCTTTGAATAAGCACTAGTGTCTATTGAGCAAGCACTAGTGTCTATTGAATAAGCACTAGTGTCTATTGAGCAAGCACTAGTGTCTATTGAATAAGCACTAGTGTCTATTGAGCAAGCACTAGTGTCTATTGAATAAGCACTAGTGTCTATTGAATAAGCACTAGTGTCTATTGAGCAAGCACTAGTGTCTATTGAATAAGCACTAGTGTCTATTGAGCAAGCACTAGTGTCTATTGAATAAGCACTAGTGTCTATTGAATAAGCACTAGTGTCTATTGAGCAAGCACTAGTGTCTATTGAATAAGCACTAGTGTCTATTGAATAAGCACTAGTGTCTATTGAGCAAGCACTAGTGTCTATTGAATAAGCACTAGTGTCTATTGAGCAAGCACTAGTGTCTATTGAATAAGCACTAGTGTCTATTGAATAAGCACTAGTGTCTATTGAATAAGCACTAGTGTCTATTGAATAAGCACTAGTGTCTATTGAATAAGCACTAGTGTCTATTGAATAAGCACTAGTGTCTATTGAATAAGCACTAGTGTCTATTGAGCAAGCACTAGTGTCTATTGAGCAAGCACTAGTGTCTATTGAATAAGCACTAGTGTCTATTGAGCAAGCACTAGTGTCTATTGAATAAGCACTAGTGTCTATTGAGCAAGCACTAGTGTCTATTGAATAAGCACTAGTGTCTATTGAGCAAGCACTAGTGTCTATTGAATAAGCACTAGTGTCTATTGAATAAGCACTAGTGTCTATTGAGCAAGCACTAGTGTCTATTGAATAAGCACTAGTGTCTATTGAGCAAGCACTAGTGTCTATTGAATAAGCACTAGTGTCTATTGAATAAGCACTAGTGTCTATTGAGCAAGCACTAGTGTCTATTGAATAAGCACTAGTGTCTATTGAATAAGCACTAGTGTCTATTAAGCAAGCACTAGTGTCTATTGAATAAGCACTAGTGTCTATTGAGCAAGCACTAGTGTCTATTGAATAAGCACTAGTGTCTATTGAATAAGCACTAGTGTCTATTGAGCAAGCACTAGTGTCTATTGAGCAAGCACTAGTGTCTATTGAGCAAGCACTAGTGTCTATTGAGCAAGCACTAGTGTCTATTGAATAAGCACTAGTGTCTATTGAATAAGCACTAGTGTCTATTGAGCAAGCACTAGTGTCTATTGAGCAAGCACTAGTGTCTATTGAGCAAGCACTAGTGTCTATTGAGCAAGCACTAGTGTCTATTGAATAAGCACTAGTGTCTATTGAATAAGCACTAGTGTCTATTGAGCAAGCACTAGTGTCTATTGAGCAAGCACTAGTGTCTATTGAATAAGCACTAGTGTCTATTGAATAAGCACTAGTGTCTATTGAATAAGCACTAGTGTCTATTGAATAAGCACTAGTGTCTATTGAGCAAGCACTAGTGTCTATTGAGCAAGCACTAGTGTCTATTGAATAAGCACTAGTGTCTATTGAATAAGCACTAGTGTCTATTGAGCAAGCACTAGTGTCTATTGAGCAAGCACTAGTGTCTATTGAGCAAGCACTAGTGTCTATTGAATAAGCACTAGTGTCTATTGAGCAAGCACTAGTGTCTATTGAGCAAGCACTAGTGTCTATTGAATAAGCACTAGTGTCTATTGAGCAAGCACTAGTGTCTATTGAATAAGCACTAGTGTCTATTGAGCAAGCACTAGTGTCTATTGAATAAGCACTAGTGTCTATTGAATAAGCACTAGTGTCTATTGAATAAGCACTAGTGTCTATTGAGCAAGCACTAGTGTCTATTGAATAAGCACTAGTGTCTATTGAATAAGCACTAGTGTCTATTGAGCAAGCACTAGTGTCTATTGAATAAGCACTAGTGTCTATTGAATAAGCACTAGTGTCTATTGAGCAAGCACTAGTGTCTATTGAATAAGCACTTGTGTCTATTGAATAAGCACTAGTGTCTATTGAGCAAGCACTAGTGTCTATTGAATAAGCACTAGTGTCTATTGAATAAGCACTAGTGTCTATTGAGCAAGCACTAGTGTCTATTGAATAAGCACTAGTGTCTATTGAGCAAGCACTAGTGTCTATTGAATAAGCACTAGTGTCTATTGAGCAAGCACTAGTGTCTATTGAATAAGCACTAGTGTCTATTGAATAAGCACTAGTGTCTATTGAGCAAGCACTAGTGTCTATTGAGCAAGCACTAGTGTCTATTGAATAAGCACTAGTGTCTATTGAATAAGCACTAGTGTCTATTGAATAAGCACTAGTGTCTATTGAGCAAGCACTAGTGTCTATTGAATAAGCACTAGTGTCTATTGAATAAGCACTAGTGTCTATTGAGCAAGCACTAGTGTCTATTGAGCAAGCACTAGTGTCTATTAAGCAAGCACTAGTGTCTATTGAATAAGCACTAGTGTCTATTGAGCAAGCACTAGTGTCTATTGAATAAGCACTAGTGTCTATTGAGCAAGCACTAGTGTCTATTGAATAAGCACTAGTGTCTATTGAGCAAGCACTAGTGTCTATTGAGCAAGCACTAGTGTCTATTGAGCAAGCACTAGTGTCTATTGAATAAGCACTAGTGTCTATTGAGCAAGCACTAGTGTCTATTGAGCAAGCACTAGTGTCTATTGAGCAAGCACTAGTGTCTATTGAGCAAGCACTAGTGTCTATTGAGCAAGCACTAGTGTCTATTGAATAAGCACTAGTGTCTATTGAATAAGCACTAGTGTCTATTGAATAAGCACTAGTGTCTATTGAGCAAGCACTAGTGTCTATTGAATAAGCACTAGTGTCTATTGAGCAAGCACTAGTGTCTATTGAATAAGCACTAGTGTCTATTGAGCAAGCACTAGTGTCTATTGAGCAAGCACTAGTGTCTATTGAGCATGCACTAGTGTCTATTGAATAAGCACTAGTGTCTATTGAGCAAGCACTAGTGTCTATTGAGCAAGCACTAGTGTCTATTGAGCAAGCACTAGTGTCTATTGAATAAGCACTAGTGTCTATTGAGCAAGCACTAGTGTCTATTGAATAAGCACTAGTGTCTATTGAGCAAGCACTAGTGTCTATTGAATAAGCACTAGTGTCTATTGAGCAAGCACTAGTGTCTATTGAATAAGCACTAGTGTCTATTGAGCAAGCACTAGTGTCTATTGAGCAAGCACTAGTGTCTATTGAGCAAGCACTAGTGTCTATTGAATAAGCACTAGTGTCTATTGAGCAAGCACTAGTGTCTATTGAGCAAGCACTAGTGTCTATTGAGCAAGCACTAGTGTCTATTGAATAAGCACTAGTGTCTATTGAGCAAGCACTAGTGTCTATTGAGCAAGCACTAGTGTCTATTGAGCAAGCACTAGTGTCTATTGAGCAAGCACTAGTGTCTATTGAATAAGCACTAGTGTCTATTGAGCAAGCACTAGTGTCTATTGAGCAAGCACTAGTGTCTATTGAGCAAGCACTAGTGTCTATTGAATAAGCACTAGTGTCTATTGAGCAAGCACTAGTGTCTATTGAGCAAGCACTAGTGTCTATTGAGCAAGCACTAGTGTCTATTGAGCAAGCACTAGTGTCTATTGAGCAAGCACTAGTGTCTATTGAGCAAGCACTAGTGTCTATTGAATAAGCACTAGTGTCTATTGAGCAAGCACTAGTGTCTATTGAGCAAGCACTAGTGTCTATTGAGCAAGCACTAGTGTCTATTGAATAAGCACTAGTGTCTATTGAGCAAGCACTAGTGTCTATTGAATAAGCACTAGTGTCTATTGAATAAGCACTAGTGTCTATTGAATAAGCACTAGTGTCTATTGAATAAGCACTAGTGTCTATTGAATAAGCACTAGTGTCTATTGAGCAAGCACTAGTGTCTATTGAATAAGCACTAGTGTCTATTGAATAAGCACTAGTGTCTATTGAATAAGCACTAGTGTCTATTGAATAAGCACTAGTGTCTATTGAATAAGCACTAGTGTCTATTGAATAAGCACTAGTGTCTATTGAATAAGCACTAGTGTCTATTGAATAAGCACTAGTGTCTATTGAATAAGCACTAGTGTCTATTGAATAAGCACTAGTGTCTATTGAATAAGCACTAGTGTCTAAAGAAAATACCGGTAAGTACTAGTAGCACAAAGCACAGTGGATTAAATGTTAAAATGGCTTGCCATAGGCAGTTTGCTATATATATCGCAGCTTTTCTTCAGTGTGCTGGCGCGATCTGTCAACACTAGCTGGTGCTGTCGACGCTCATGTGATCCGTCCGGATTCGTGTCTGGAAGGTTCTTGCTCTTTCACAAACTCCAGCCGTTTTGCTGGGACATGAACGGTTGTATTTATAGTCCTGTGGCACAACCCAGCAGCTCCAAACTGGAATGGCGCCACATTTCTGTTCGTTTCTTTAATGTTCTTACATTAGATC
>CM042242.1:2586964-2706964 GCA_023566225.1 Romanogobio albipinnatus
GTGTGTTTGTGTGTGTGGTGTGTGTGTGTGTGTGTGTGTGTGTGTGTGTGTGTGTGTGTGTGTGTGTGTGTGTGTGTGTGTGTGAGTTAGTGTGTGTGCGTGTGACTGTGTTTGTGTGTGTGAGTTAGTGTGTGTGTGTGTGTGTGTGTGTTTGTGTGTGTGAGTTAGTGTGAGAGAGAGAGAGTGTGTGTGTGTGTGTGAGTGTCTGCTCTGTGTTCTCAGTGTTTGGAGATTCACTCTTTCTATAAGTCCTCTCTGAGCGCACCTGTGATTGGTCACCTGTGATTTCTTTGTGTCACTAGAAGGGTCAGTTTCTGCTGACCGGCTCTGAGTGTTAACAACAATCCCAGATTCCTCTGCTCCGGCGTCATGACGAGAATGTGTCTGTGAGAGCCAGGAAAGAGGACGGAGTCGGCTTTGGGAAGGCCTTTGCCTTGGATTCCATTCTCATGCGAGGCGTCCATGAATAGACATTCTAGTCACTTCTATAAATATCTGTATGGGAGGGGGTGTTGCATTAGTGTGTGTGTGTGAGTGTGTGTGGGGGGGGTGTCGGCCCAGAGCGCTCTTATAAAGCTCAGCCCTGCCGAAAACTTTCAGAGCAAACTTCAGCCATGGCCGAGAGACGCATTCCCTTCAGCTTCATGCACAGCCCGTCCTGGGACCCTTTCCGCGACTGGTACCAGGGCAGCCGGCTCTTCGATCAAACCTTCGGGATGCCATCCTTCTCCGAGGAGATGCCCACGTTCCCGAGCACGCACTGGCCCGGATACATGCGGCCCTTTGGACATCCCGACATGGCCTCATTAATGCAGGGCCCAGCCGTGGCTCAGATGCCCATGTCGCCCCCTGCCCTGATGGGGCCTCCAAACTACGGACGGGCCCTTTCCCGACAGCTGAGCTCGGGAATGTCGGAGATAAAGCAGACGCAGGACGCCTGGAAGATCAGCCTGGACGTCAATCACTTTGCCCCGGAGGAGCTGGCGGTGAAGACCAAAGATGGAGTGGTGGAGATCACCGGTGAGCAGCTTCTCATTAAGTCAACATTTAGAAGAGCGGCTCAGGTTTGAAATGTAGTGTCTAAAAAATATTATAAAAATTCATATTTTGCTTTGAGGACGGAAATGCATAAAGTCCAGGAAGTATAGAAGCTCATTTCTGCCACACTAGAAAAGAAAACATGCTTATGTCAATCATAATAATTGTAATTATGACTTAGTATGTCATAATTTTGACTTTTATGTTATAGTTATGACTTATGACTTAACATCTCATAATTTCCTCATATGCCATAATTATGCATTTGTATCTGTAATTAATTTTATGATCTCATAATTATGACTTCATATCTCATAATTTAAGCTTTTTGTCACTTTGGCTTTTAATTTCAAAATTGTCTTAATATCTCATCATTTTGACTTATTGTGTCATAATTATGGATTTGATCTCAAAATTATGACTTAATATCTCTTAATTGCAACTTTTTGTCACAATTATAACTTTTTTATGTCATATTTGACTTAGGACCTCATATTCTCGTCTTATTGTATCATAATTATGGCTTTTTATCTTATTTAGACTTTTTATGCCATAATTATGCATTTGTATCTATAATTAATTTTGTGATCTCATAATTATGACTTCATATCTCATAATCTAAATGTTTTGTCACAATTATGACGTCATAATCAACTTCTCATAATTATGACTTAGTATCTCATAGTTTAACTTATTGTGTCATAATTATGGCTTTTAAATGCAAAATTATGTCTTAATATCTCATAATTTTGACTTATTGTTCCTAAATATGGATTTGATATCAAAATTATGGATTAATATTTAATATTTTAGTTTTGTCACAATTATGACGTTTTATGTCGTTGACACCATACATCATAATTTCTACTTATTGTTCCTAATTATGTCTTTTTGTCTCAAAATGATGATTTAATATCTCATCATTCTCTTTGTGACAATTATGACTTTTTATGTCATATTTGACTTAGTACCTCATATTCTCTTCTTATTGTGTCATAATTATGGCTTTTAATCGTAAAATTATGGCTTAATATCTCATCATTTTGAGACTTATTGTTCCTAATTATGTCTTTTTATCTACAAAATTATGACTTAATATCTGTTCATTTCAACTTTTTGTCACAATTATAACTTTTTTGTCATATTTGACTTAGCACCTCATATTTGTGACTTATTGTGTCATATTTATGGCTTTTTATCTCATAATTATTACTTCATATCTCATAATTTAAACTTTTTGTCATAATTATGACTAAGTATCTCATAGTTTTAACTTATTGTGTCATAATTATGGCTTTCTATCTAAAAAATATGACTTAATATCTCATCATTCTTTTTGTCCAAATTGTGACTTTTTATGTCATATTTTTGACTCATCATGTCATAATTATGGCTTTTAATCACAAAATTATGTCATAATATCATATTTGTGACTTATTGTGTCATAATTATGGATTTTATCTCAAAATTATGACTTAATATCTCGTTTTGTCACAATTATGACGTTTTATGTCGTTGACTTAGTACATCATAATTTTGACTTATTGTGTTATAATTATGACTTTTTGTCTTAATATCTCATAATTTCGACTTATTGTATCATCGTTACAGCTGTTTATCATAATTATGGCTTAGTTATGTCATAATTATGAAGGAAGAGAGGTGGTGGAGAGTGAAGTACAGGAAGGCGTCTGAATAACAGATGTTTCTGGGAGAAGTTTGATCTTCTGTAGGGTGGAGCTGAATTCCTGAAATATTACACCGCCAGAGCACAACATCTGCAGGATATCTTCAGTTCAACAACACCTCGAGCTCTCGGGGAGCGTTTGGTGTTGCTCTAGTGAAGTAATACACACTCTTATCACAGATGACGAGGGTCTTCTGAGGTCTCAGACATGTTGTCCACACAAACAGAGCTGGTGCTGGGTTACCCGGGTGGGGTCAGCCAGAGTTTGAGGAACAGGCCGAATGCTCCATGTTGTGCTACACGTTCAGGAAGTGCTTTAGAGAAGAGCAGATACTGCTCACCACACACACGAAACATACAGCGAAGTGTGACGTGAATGTGAGCGGTGATTGATGATGATAAGTACATTAATATATAATGTCATCATAATTATGGCGTTTTATTTCATAAATCTGACTTACCACTTCATTTGGACTTTTTATGTCATATTTATGCATTTGTGTCCATTATGTTATCTCATAATTATGACTTATTGTGTCATAATTTGGACTTATTGTGTCATAATTATGGCGTTTTATATCATAATTATGACTTAGTATCTCATTTAGACTTTTTATGTCATAATTATGCATTTGTGTCCATTATGTTATCTCATAATTATGACTTATTGTGTCATAATTTGGACTTATTGTGTCATAATTTGGACTTATTGTGTCATAATTATGGCGTTTTATATCATAATTATGACTTAGTATCTCATTTAGACTTTTTATGTCATAATTATGACTTAGTATCTCATAATTTGGACTTATTGTGTCATAATTATGACATTTTATATCATAATTATGACTTAGTATCTCATTTAGACTTTTTATGTCATAATTACGGCGTTTTATATCATAATTATGACTTAGTATCTCATTTAGACTTTTTATGTCATAATTATGACTTAGTATCTCATAATTTGGACTTATTGTGTCATAATTATGACTCAGTATCTCATAATTTCGACTTATTGTGTCATAATTATGGCGTTTTATATCATAATTATGACTTAGTATCTCATTTAGACTTTTTATGTCATAATTATGACTTAGTATCTCATTTAGACTTTTTATGTCATAATTATGCATTTGTGTCCATTATGTTATCTCATAATTATGACTTATTGTGTCATAATTTGGACTTATTGTGTCATAATTTGGACTTATTGTGTCATAATTATGGCGTTTTATATCATAATTATGACTTAGTATCTCATTTAGACTTTTTATGTCATAATTATGACTTAGTATCTCATAATTTGGACTTATTGTGTCATAATTATGACATTTTATATCATAATTATGACTTAGTATCTCATTTAGACTTTTTATGTCATAATTACGGCGTTTTATATCATAATTATGACTTAGTATCTCATTTAGACTTTTTATGTCATAATTATGACTTAGTATCTCATAATTTGGACTTATTGTGTCATAATTATGACTCAGTATCTCATAATTTCGACTTATTGTGTCATAATTATGGCGTTTTATATCATAATTATGACTTAGTATCTCATTTAGACTTTTTATGTCATTATGACTTAGCATCTCATCATGTCGACTTATTGTGTCATAATTATGTGTTTTATATCATAATGATGACAGTATCTCATAATTTGGACTTATTGTGTCATAATTATGGCATTTTATATCATAATTATGACTTAGTATCTCATTTAGACTTTTTATGTCATAATTATGACTTAGTATCTCATAATTTGGACTTATTGTGTCATAATTATGGCGTTTTATATCATAATTATGACTTAGTATCTCATTTAGACTTTTTATGTCATAATCATGACTTAGTATCTCATAATTTGGACTTATTGTGTCATAATTATGGCATTTTATGTCATAATTATGACTTAGTATCTCATAATTTGGACTTATTGTGTCATAATTATGACTCAGTATCTCATAATTTCGACTTATTGTGTCATAATTATGGCGTTTTATATCATAATTATGACTTAGTATCTCATAATTTCGACTTATTGTGTCATAATTATGGCGTTTTATATCATAATTATGACTTAGTATCTCATAATTTCGACTTATTGTGTCATAATTATGGCATTTTATATCATAATTATGACTTAGTATCTCATTTATACTTTTTATGTCATAATTATGACTCAGTATCTCATAATTTCGACTTATTGTGTCAATATTATGGCGTTTTATATCATAATTATGACTAAGTATCTCATTTAGACTTTTTATGTCATAATTATGACTTAGTATCTCATAATTTGGACTTATTGTGTCATAATTATGGCGTTTTATATCATAATTATGACTTAGTATCTCATTTAGACTTTTTATGTCATAATCATGACTTAGTATCTCATAATTTGGACTTATTGTGTCATAATTATGGCATTTTATGTCATAATTATGACTTAGTATCTCATAATTTGGACTTATTGTGTCATAATTATGACTCAGTATCTCATAATTTCGACTTATTGTGTCATAATTATGGCGTTTTATATCATAATTATGACTTAGTATCTCATAATTTCGACTTATTGTGTCATAATTATGGCATTTTATATCATAATTATGACTTAGTATCTCATTTATACTTTTTATGTCATAATTATGACTCAGTATCTCATAATTTCGACTTATTGTGTCAATATTATGGCGTTTTATATCATAATTATGACTAAGTATCTCATTTAGACTTTTTATGTCATAATTATGACTTAGTATCTCATAATTTGGACTTATTGTGTCATAATTATGGCGTTTTATATCATAACTATGACAGTATCTCATTTTGACTTTTTATGTCATAATTATGCATTTGTATCCATAATTGACTTATAATTTCATAATTATGACTTAGTATCTCATAATTGTGACTTATTGTGTCATAATTATGGCATTTTATCTCATAATTGACATAGATACTTATAGTATCTTGTAATTATGAATTCATATCTCTATAGTATCTCTATATTTAGAGTCTCCATTTGCTCTCCTTTTAATGCAGAAGAGTTTCTTATGTTTGTCTGTTGACGTGTGCTCTGCATGCAGGCAAACACGAGGAGAGGAAGGATGAACACGGCTTTGTGTCCAGATGTTTCACCAGGAAGTACACGTAAGTATGAGATGCTGACTTGATAGGGAGGATCGAGAAGTGTCCAGGGTGGGACGGGTTACAATGAGTCTTGCATCACATTGCATGAAACATCACATCGTCACACTGTTTTTGTGTAAGTGTAAATGCCGTGACACGGGTCTGTTGTGCTGCAGTCTGCCCCCTGGTGTGGACTCGGAGAAGATCACCTCCTCGCTGTCTCCCGAGGGCGTCCTGACCATTGAAGCTCCTCTGCCCAAACCTGCGATCCAGGGCTCTGAAATCAACATCCCTGTGAACACAGGCAGCAGCGCAGCGGCCATCAGCATGACAAAGAAGCCCTGAGCGCGCACACACACACACACACACACACACACACACACACACACACACACACACACACACACACACACACACACACACACACACACACACACACACACACACACACACACACACACACACACACACACACACACACACACACACACACACACACACACACACACACACACACACTTTCTTCTCCTCCTCTCTTCTATTTGAAGTAAAGCACAATGGCTATATTGTCTAGAGAAACTATGTTTATTATTTCAATAATGTGAGACTTGAAAATAATGTCATAATTCAAAATGGTCCTAAAATATGATTGGTCTATGCAATATGTTTATTTTCTTTTGGTTTTCTTCAGGAGCTTTAGCATATGCTGGTTTTGCTACACCTTTTTGAACCACTAGCAAACATACACAGACACAATAAAAATAACGTTTTCATAATAATATTCTTTGTTTTCATCAAACGTTGTTTCTGCTTCTGTCATCTGGTCCATGTTAGTTATTAGTTACTGTTAACCAGTGGTCAAATACTGTAGTGAGTTAGCCTTTTTAAAACCGATCTGACTCCATATTATGACTTAGTATCTCATAATTTCATAATTGTGTCATAATTATGGATTTTATCTGAAAATTATTAACTATTATCGCATAAGTTTCGACTTACGGTGCCATAATTATGGCTTTTATCTCAAAATTATTAACTATTATCTCATAAGTTTCATCTTACGGTGCCATAATTATGGCTTTTATCTCAAAATTATGAACTATTATCTCATCAGTTTCAACTTACAATGTAATAATTATGGCGTTTTATCTCAAAATTATAAACTATTATCTCAGAAGTTCAGACTTACGGTGTCATAATTATGGCTTTTATCTCAAAATTATAAACTATTATCTCAGAAGTTCAGACTTACGGTGTCATAATTATGGCTTTTATCTCAAAATTATAAACTATTATCTCAGAAGTTCAGACTTACGGTGTCATAATTATGGCGTTTTATCTCAAAATTATGAACTATTATCTCATAAGTTTAGACTTACGGTGTCATAATTATGGCTTTTATCTCAAAATTATAAACTATTATCTCAGAAGTTCAGACTTACGGTGTCATAATTATGGCGTTTTATCTCAAAATTATAAACTATCTCATAAGTTTCGACTTACGGTGTCATAATTATGGTGTTTTATCTCAAAATTATGAACTTTTATCTCAGAAGTTTCAACTTACGGTGTCATAATTATGGCGTTTTATCTCAAAATTATGAACTATTATCTCAGAAGTTTCAACTTACGGTGTCATAATTATGGCTTTTATCTCAAAATTATGAACTTTTATCTCAGAAGTTTCAACTTACGGTGTCATAATTATGGCTTTTATCTCAAAATTATGAACTTTTATCTCAGAAGTTTCAACTTACGGTGTCATAATTATGGCGTTTTATCTCAAAATTATAAACTATTATCTCAGAAGTTCAGACTTACGGTGTCATAATTATGGCGTTTTATCTCAAAATTATAAACTATCTCATAAGTTTCGACTTACGGTGTCATAATTATGGCTTTTATCTCAAAATTATGAACTTTTATCTCATAAGTTTCAACTTACGGTGTCATAATTATGGCTTTTATCTCAAAATTATGAACTTTTATCTCAGAAGTTTCAACTTACGGTGTCATAATTATGGCGTTTTATCTCAAAATTATGAACTTTTATCTCATAAGTTTCAACTTACGGTGTCATAATTATGGCTTTTATCTCAAAATTATGAACTTTTATCTCAGAAGTTTCAACTTACGGTGTCATAATTATGGCTTTTATCTCAAAATTATGAACTTTTATCTCAGAAGTTTCAACTTACGGTGTCATAATTATGGCGTTTTATCACAAAATTATGAACTATTATCTCATAAGTTCAGACTTACGGTGTCATAATTATGGCTTTTATCTCAAAATTATAAACTATTATCTCAGAAGTTTCAACTTACGGTGTCATAATTATGGCGTTTTATCACAAAATTATGAACTATTATCTCATAAGTTTAGACTTACAGTGTCATAATTATGGCGTTTTATCTCAAAATTATGAACTTTTATCTCAGAAGTTTCAACTTACGGTGTCATAATAATGGCGTTTTATCACAAAATTATGAACTATTATCTCATAAGTTCAGACTTACGGTGTCATAATTATGGCTTTTATCTCAAAATTATAAACTATTATCTCAGAAGTTTCAACTTACGGTGTCATAATTATGGCTTTTATCTCAAAATTATAAACTATTATCTCAGAAGTTTCAACTTACGGTGTCATAATTATGGCTTTTATCTCAAAATTATAAACTATTATCTCAGAAGTTTCAACTTACGGTGTCATAATTATGGCGTTTTATCACAAAATTATGAACTATTATCTCATAAGTTTAGACTTACAGTGTCATAATTATGGCGTTTTATCTAAAAATTATGAACTATTATCTCAGAAGTTTCAACTTACGGTGTCATAATTATGGCGTTTTATCTCAAAATTATGAACTATTATCTCATAAGTTCAGACTTACGGTGTCATAATTATGGCGTTTTATCTCAAAATTATGAACTTTTATCTCAGAAGTTCAGACTTACGGTGTCATAATTATGGCGTTTTATCTCAAAATTATAAACTATCTCATAAGTTTCGACTTAAGGTGTCATAATTATGGCGTTTTATCTCAAAATTATGAACTTTTATCTCAGAAGTTTCAACTTACGGTGTCATAATTATGGCGTTTTATCTCAAAATTATAAACTATTATCTCAGAAGTTCAGACTTACGGTGTCATAATTATGGCGTTTTATCTCAAAATTATAAACTATCTCATAAGTTTCGACTTACGGTGTCATAATTATGGCGTTTTATCTCAAAATTATGAACTTTTATCTCAGAAGTTTCAACTTACGGTGTCATAATTATGGCTTTTATCTCAAAATTATGAACTTTTATCTCAGAAGTTTCAACTTACGGTGTCATAATTATGGCGTTTTATCTCAAAATTATGAACTTTTATCTCAGAAGTTTCAACTTACGGTGTCATAATTATGGCGTTTTATCTCAAAATTATGAACTATTATCTCAGAAGTTCAGACTTACGGTGTCATAATTATGGCTTTTATCTCAAAATTATGAACTTTTATCTCAGAAGTTTCAACTTACGGTGTCATAATTATGGCTTTTATCTCAAAATTATGAACTTTTATCTCAGAAGTTTCAACTTACGGTGTCATAATTATGGCGTTTTATCTCAAAATTATGAACTTTTATCTCAGAAGTTTCAACTTACGGTGTCATAATTATGGCGTTTTATCTCAAAATTATAAACTATTATCTCAGAAGTTCAGACTTACGGTGTCATAATTATGGCGTTTTATCTCAAAATTATGAACTATTATCTCAGAAGTTCAGACTTACGGTGTCATAATTATGGCGTTTTATCTCAAAATTATAAACTATCTCATAAGTTTCGACTTACGGTGTCATAATTATGGCTTTTATCTCAAAATTATGAACTTTTATCTCAGAAGTTTCAACTTACGGTGTCATAATTATGGCGTTTTATCTCAAAATTATGAACTATTATCTCATAAGTTTCAACTTACGGTGTCATAATTATGGCTTTTATCTCAAAATTATGAACTTTTATCTCAGAAGTTTCAACTTACGGTGTCATAATTATGGCGTTTTATCACAAAATTATGAACTATTATCTCATAAGTTCAGACTTACGGTGTCATAATTATGGCTTTTATCTCAAAATTATAAACTATTATCTCAGAAGTTCAGACTTACGGTGTCATAATTATGGCGTTTTATCTCAAAATTATGAACTATTATCTCATAAGTTTAGACTTACGGTGTCATAATTATGGCTTTTATCTCAAAATTATAAACTATTATCTCAGAAGTTCAGACTTACGGTGTCATAATTATGGCTTTTATCTCAAAATTATAAACTATTATCTCAGAAGTTCAGACTTACGGTGTCATAATTATGGCGTTTTATCTCAAAATTATGAACTATTATCTCATAAGTTTAGACTTACGGTGTCATAATTATGGCGTTTTATCTCAAAATTATAAACTATTATCTCAGAAGTTCAGACTTACGGTGTCATAATTATGGCGTTTTATCTCAAAATTATGAACTATTATCTCATAAGTTTAGACTTACGGTGTCATAATTATGGCTTTTATCTCAAAATTATAAACTATTATCTCAGAAGTTCAGACTTACGGTGTCATAATTATGGCTTTTATCTCAAAATTATAAACTATTATCTCAGAAGTTCAGACTTACGGTGTCATAATTATGGCGTTTTATCTCAAAATTATAAACTATCTCATAAGTTTCGACTTACGGTGTCATAATTATGGCTTTTATCTCAAAATTATAAACTATTATCTCATAAGTTCAGACTTACGGTGTCATAATTATGGCGTTTTATCTCAAAATTATAAACTATCTCATAAGTTTCGACTTACGGTGTCATAATTATGGCTTTTATCTCAAAATTATGAACTTTTATCTCAGAAGTTTCAACTTACGGTGTCATAATTATGGCGTTTTATCTCAAAATTATGAACTTTTATCTCAGAAGTTTCAACTTACGGTGTCATAATTATGGCGTTTTATCTCAAAATTATGAACTATTATCTCAGAAGTTCAGACTTACGGTGTCATAATTATGGCTTTTATCTCAAAATTATGAACTATCATCTCATAAGTTCAGACTTACGGTGTCATAATTATGGCTTTTATCTCAAAATTATAAACTATTATCTCAGAAGTTCAGACTTACGGTGTCATAATTATGGCGTTTTATCTCAAAATTATGAACTATTATCTCAGAAGTTCAGACTTACGGTGTCATAATTATGGCGTTTTATCTCAAAATTATAAACTATCTCATAAGTTTCGACTTACGGTGTCATAATTATGGCGTTTTATCTCAAAATTATAAACTATCTCATAAGTTTCGACTTACGGTGTCATAATTATGGCTTTTATCTCAAAATTATGAACTTTTATCTCAGAAGTTTCAACTTACGGTGTCATAATTATGGCGTTTTATCTCAAAATTATGAACTATTATCTCATAAGTTTCAACTTACGGTGTCATAATTATGGCTTTTATCTCAAAATTATGAACTTTTATCTCAGTAGTTTCAACTTACGGTGTCATAATAATGGCGTTTTATCACAAAATTATGAACTATTATCTCATAAGTTCAGACTTACGGTGTCATAATTATGGCTTTTATCTCAAAATTATGAACTATTATCTCAGAAGTTTCAACTTACGGTGTCATAATTATGGCGTTTTATCACAAAATTATGAACTATTATCTCATAAGTTCAGACTTACGGTGTCATAATTATGGCTTTTATCTCAAAATTATGAACTTTTATCTCATAAGTTCAGACTTACGGTGTCATAATTATGGCTTTTATCTCAAAATTATGAACTATTATCTCATAAGTTCAGACTTACGGTGTCATAATTATGGCTTTTATCTCAAAATTATGAACTATTATCTCATCAGTTTCAACTTACGGTGTCATAATTATGGCGTTTTATCTCAAAATTATAAACTATCTCATAAGTTTCGACTTAAGGTGTCATAATTATGGCGTTTTATCTCAAAATTATGAACTTTTATCTCAGAAGTTTCAACTTACGGTGTCATAATTATGGCGTTTTATCTCAAAATTATAAACTATTATCTCAGAAGTTCAGACTTACGGTGTCATAATTATGGCGTTTTATCTCAAAATTATAAACTATTATCTCAGAAGTTTAGACTTACGGTGTCATAATTATGGCTTTTATCTCAAAATTATAAACTATTATCTCAGAAGTTCAGACTTACGGTGTCATAATTATGGCGTTTTATCTCAAAATTATAAACTATCTCATAAGTTTCGACTTACGGTGTCATAATTATGGCTTTTATCTCAAAATTATGAACTTTTATCTCAGAAGTTTCAACTTACGGTGTCATAATTATGGCGTTTTATCTCAAAATTATAAACTATTATCTCAGAAGTTTAGACTTACGGTGTCATAATTATGGCTTTTATCTCAAAATTATAAACTATTATCTCAGAAGTTTAGACTTACGGTGTCATAATTATGGCTTTTATCTCAAAATTATAAACTATTATCTCAGAAGTTCAGACTTACGGTGTCATAATTATGGCGTTTTATCTCAAAATTATAAACTATTATCTCAGAAGTTCAGACTTACGGTGTCATAATTATGGCTTTTATCTCAAAATTATAAACTATTATCTCAGAAGTTCAGACTTACGGTGTCATAATTATGGCTTTTATCTCAAAATTATAAACTATTATCTCAGAAGTTCAGACTTACGGTGTCATAATTATGGCGTTTTATCTCAAAATTATAAACTATTATCTCAGAAGTTCAGACTTACGGTGTCATAATTATGGCTTTTATCTCAAAATTATAAACTATTATCTCAGAAGTTTAGACTTACGGTGTCATAATTATGGCTTTTATCTCAAAATTATAAACTATTATCTCATAAGTTTAGACTTACGGTGTCATAATTATGGCGTTTTATCTCAAAATTATAAACTATTATCTCAGAAGTTCAGACTTACGGTGTCATAATTATGGCGTTTTATCTCAAAATTATAAACTATCTCATAAGTTTCGACTTACGGTGTCATAATTATGGCTTTTATCTCAAAATTATGAACTTTTATCTCAGAAGTTTCAACTTACGGTGTCATAATTATGGCGTTTTATCTCAAAATTATAAACTATCTCATAAGTTTCGACTTACGGTGTCATAATTATGGCGTTTTATCTCAAAATTATGAACTTTTATCTCAGAAGTTTCAACTTATGGTGTCATAATAATGGCGTTTTATCACAAAATTATGAACTATTATCTCATAAGTTCAGACTTACGGTGTCATAATTATGGCGTTTTATCTCAAAATTATGAACTTTTATCTCAGAAGTTTCAACTTATGGTGTCATAATAATGGCGTTTTATCACAAAATTATGAACTATCATCTCATAAGTTCAGACTTACGGTGTCATAATTATGGCTTTTATCTCAAAATTATAAACTATTATCTCAGAAGTTTAGACTTACAGTGTCATAATTATGGCGTTTTATCTCAAAATTATGAACTATCATCTCATAAGTTCAGACTTACGGTGTCATAATTATGGCGTTTTATCTCAAAATTATAAACTATCTCATAAGTTTCGACTTACGGTGTCATAATTATGGCGTTTTATCTCAAAATTATGAACTTTTATCTCAGAAGTTTCAACTTACGGTGTCATAATAATGGCGTTTTATCACAAAATTATGAACTTTTATCTCAGAAGTTTCAACTTACGGTGTCATAATTATGGCGTTTTATCTCAAAATTATAAACTATCTCATAAGTTTCGACTTACGGTGTCATAATTATGACGTTTTATCTCAAAATTATGAACTTTTATCTCAGAAGTTTCAACTTATGGTGTCATAATAATGGCGTTTTATCACAAAATTATGAACTATTATCTCATAAGTTCAGACTTACGGTGTCATAATTATGGCGTTTTATCTCAAAATTATGAACTATTATCTCAGAAGTTTCAACTTACGGTGTCATAATTATGGCTTTTATCTCAAAATTATAAACTATTATCTCAGAAGTTTAGACTTACGGTGTCATAATTATGGCGTTTTATCTCAAAATTATGAACTATTATCTCATAAGTTCAGACTTACGGTGTCATAATTATGGCGTTTTATCTCAAAATTATGAACTATTATCTCAGAAGTTTCAACTTACGGTGTCATAATTATGGCTTTTATCTCAAAATTATAAACTATTATCTCATAAGTTCAGACTTACGGTGTCATAATTATGGCGTTTTATCTCAAAATTATGAACTATTATCTCAGAAGTTTCAACTTACAGTGTCATAATTATGGCGTTTTATCTCAAAATTATGAACTATTATCTCATAAGTTCAGACTTACGGTGTCATAATTATGGCGTTTTATCTCAAAATTATAAACTATCTCATAAGTTTAGACTTACGGTGTCATAATAATGGCGTTTTATCACAAAATTATGAAATATTATCTCATAAGTTTCAACTTACGGTGTCATAATTATGGCTTTTATCTCAAAATTATAAACTATCTCATAAGTTTCAACTTACGGTGTCATAATAATGGCGTTTTATCACAAAATTATGAACTATTATCTCATAAGTTTCAACTTACGGTGTCATAATTATGGCGTTTTATCTCAAAATTATGAACTATTATCTCATAAGTTTCAACTTACGGTGTCATAATTATGGCTTTTATCTCAAAATTATAAACTATTATCTCAGAAGTTCAGACTTACGGTGTCATAATTATGGCGTTTTATCTCAAAATTATGAACTTTTATCTCATAAGTTCAGACTTACGGTGCCATAATTATGGCTTTTATCTCAAAATTATGAACTTTTATCTCATAAGTTCAGACTTACGGTGTCATAATTATGGCTTTTATCTCAAAATTATGAACTTTTATCTCATAAGTTCAGACTTACGGTGTCATAATTATGGCTTTTATCTCAAAATTATGAAATATTATCTCATAAGTTTTGACTTACGGTCTCATAATTATGGCGTTTTATCTCATATTTATGACTTAGTATCTCATTTCAACTTAATATCTCAACTTTTTCTCATAACTAGAACTTTTTATGTCATAATTTACGTTATCTCATAATTTTGACTTAGGATCTCATAATTTCGACCTAATATGTCATAATTATGGCTTTTTATCTCATAATTATGACTTAGCATCTCATTTTGACTTTTTATGTCTTAATAATGCATTTGTATCCATAATTGATCTTTCATCTCGTAATCGACTTCTCATAATTTCAACTTTTTGTCTCAATTATGACTTTTTATGTAATAATTAACGTAATTATGACACAGTATCTCATAAGTTCGATTTATCTCATAATTATGGCTTTTTAGCTCATAATTATGACTTAGTATCTCATTTTGACTTTGTATGCCAAAATTATGCATTCATATCCATAATTTACTTATAATCACATAATTATGACTATCGTAATTTTGATTTATTGTCATAATTATGGCATTTATCTCATAATTGATATAGATACTTATAGTATATTGTATAGTATCTTGTAATTATGAAATAATATCTCATAATTTCAA
The DNA here is from genome assembly GCA_023566225.1 of Romanogobio albipinnatus. Classification (NCBI taxonomy): domain Eukaryota; kingdom Metazoa; phylum Chordata; class Actinopteri; order Cypriniformes; family Gobionidae; genus Romanogobio; species Romanogobio albipinnatus. Next base: position 2,602,438 of record CM042242.1, read on the forward strand.
CTTTTTTCACAATTATGAATATTTCATAATAGTATTTCATAATTTTGATTTATTGTGTTATAAGTATGGCTTTTTATCCCAACATTATGAGTTAGTACCTCATAATTTTGACGTTTTTCATCTCGTAATTATGATATCTCATCATTTTGATTTCTTGTATCATAATTATGGCTAAATAATGTCTTAATATCTCATAATTCTTTGTTTTCATCAAACGTTGTTTCTGCTTCTGTCATCTGGTCCATGTTAGCTATTAGTTACTGTTAACCAGTGGTCAAATACTGTAGTGAGTTAGCCTTTTTAAAACCAATCTGACTCCGTATGAAACCATTCATCAATTACTGATGAAATCTGCAAATGAGAAAGAAATCATTAAATTTGACTTTATCATACATATATGACTGCAGGGAGAGTCACAATGGTTTCCTCACATCAGTCGTCCAGCAGAACAGCAGGGAGTGTCTCTTTGGGTTTCTGAGGCATTACGTAATTCCCGACATTACAGTAATAAAGGCGTTCCCATCATGAGCTATCCTAATGGTAGAACTGGGAATACACATAATCAAGGCAAGGCAAATGATAATCTGGCATTTATCTGTTTTGTCATTATGATCAAGACCATATACCCGATACATTTTGAGTAATTTGACAATCCTCCCAGCCGAAAACGTTCATCTCTCTCACACAACAGGAACCAATTTTGCCAAATCTTCCATGAATCTAAACATAAGATCAATACGGTTATGGTGCCTTAAAATAGCAGAGAAGAGATACAAAAATCCCACTTTAATAAGTAATAGAATTTGTTTGAAATGTTTTATGCATTATGTATTTCATAGTGTAGTCATGCATGTAAGCCTCATCTACTGAAATAGCATCTGTATGCATGTTTCATGATCACAGTTTACATCAGTGGTAGAAAAATCTTTCAAAATTATCTTTTTAATATTAATACAGCCGTGAAAATGGATTGCCTTATAGTGAACAGAATCTTATCTGGCATAATGTTTGCGTATCTATATGAATTTAAGGCTCTAGTCTGGATTCATGCTTAATATGCAGATATATCTAGTGATCTCACTGTGGCGATGTAACTACACAGGCATAACATTATGACCAGTGACCGGTGAAGTGCTTCAGGAATGCTTTGAGGAGCACAACAAGAAGTTTGAGGCGTTGCCTTGGCCTCCAAATTCCCTGGATCTCAATCCAATCGAGCATCTTTGGGATGTGCCTCGATGCATGGGCGTCGGACGCAAAAAAAATGTGGGTGGGTCCTCATAAAGTACAAATATACTGCTTTGCTTGCTAAATGTATGGTTTGGAAAGACAATATTACGGAAATCGCCAAATAAGTGAGAATGGCAGTAGTGTAGGGGTAAGACGCACGGCATCTGGTTTTGACACAAATCGACCTCGGTTCTTCAATCTTCTCTCTTTTCCCATCACATATCAGATCGGAAAGGCATTTATTTTCAATAAAAATGAAGAAAATATGAGAAAAGTGGAAATAAAGCGTCTAACGTGTTTAATAATAAGTGTTTATCGATTAGGGGTAGGTAAACAGACATGTGCTGAATGTTTGAGACGATAAAAGTGAGTGGGTCCAATATCATTGATCGTAAAAAGTGGGTGGGTCTTGTCCCACACACATACAATGGTTCCGACGATCATGCATCGATGGGTCAGGGCTGTTTTGGCAGAAAAATGGGGACCAACACAATATTAGGTAGGTGGTCATAATGTTATGCCGGATCGGTGTGTATATTCCTCTGTTTAAGTGGCTTTAAATTGCAACATTGGCTCAACCAGTGGCATGAGATTGTGTTTAAGAAACCAGTTTGAAAACAGTCATTATTCCCTTCCCCTATGGCATCCATCCATTCGCTCTTTTACCATCGGTCTAATTCTGAGCCATAGAACAGTCCAGACCTTTACTCAACGAGCCGAGGGTTTGACCGGAGGAAACACAGATGTCGGCTGGTAAGCAGAAGTAGGCCAGCTCTCCCAAGACTCCATCGCACTAACTCTCTCATTTCAATAACTTTGATTCGACTGCCGAAACGTTACAAAAGCAATATGGGGGGCAATTAATCTATTATATTAAACAGAGAGAAAGAGAGCGCCCTGTGAATTTGCCAATGACATTAAAGAGAACTGAGTGATTAAACTCTAACCCTTATGGATTAATAACTGGCAATATTTCAAATTGTGCACATTTAAAGGAATGCTAAACTGAAGAACTGACAGTGCCCTTACCAAAATTAAAGGCACAATATGTAAGATTTTTGTGTCCAAAGACCACTATAACAGTGTTACATATTTTGCTGACTTGTGTACTTACATTATCCCAAATGTTCCCAAGACGAATGTTTATTTTTTTACACGGACCATATCCGTGCGTCGCCTGTCAATGACGTCATATTTAATTTTGTAGTAACCATGGAAACACCAAAGCTGCTTTAAAATCTGATGTGTTTTATTAGACACTGTTTGGATCATTGATGGACAGAAACTCATCGTTGTTCTCCAGCTCAACACAGTCAGTCTTGTTGTGTAAATCTGCGCTCACTGCAGTGTGAACAAGTGTCTCACAGCGGGGAATAGATAGTTGTGGAATTCAAGTTGATTCATCAAATTGTTTTCGATAAATGTGCAAACTATAACTTCTGAGCCGTTTGTCCAAAAATCATAAAAGTCGATTCGGGACGTCCTTAGATTTGGAACGTCATGCCGATTCGTCTGATACCCAATTTTACCATATCGGCCATTTTGGCTTTCGGCCATTTTGAATTATGTGCTAAAATGCTGTATTTTATGAACACATGAACGGATTGTTACGAGACTCTGTATGGGTCATCAGCTCAATGCCCTGAAGGAGCCTGAGAAGTTTTGAAACAGCGCCACCTAGTGGATAATTTTTTTTTCAAACGCTTATAACTTTGGGTGTGGTTGACTTATTTTCATCGGAGTAACTTTTTTCGTCTCCTGAATCCTTGCCGAGTCCAACGATATCAGACTTGCCAGTATGGTTTGTGCAGTGTTGTAATTTAGCGCTTATAAAACATTAGCTGATATCTTTGAAACCACTAGTCCGATCGAGACGAAACCAGCACCAGAAGTTCGGAAACATAGATTGATAGCTCTATCACAATGCCCAAATGTCAAAATATTGATAGTAAGGGGAGTGAAATCCAATCAAAGTCAGGCATCAGGCATTTTTTAAGTGTTTTTTCATATAAATGTCTATAACTCCAAAACAAAATGAGATATTTTCACCAAAATTGACACACACATGTATGGGCTCACTCCGAGGATAAACAAAACAGTAGGATTGTGCTTCTTGGTGGCGCTATAATAGAACAAAACATGAAATTACCATTGACTACAATGCATTTTTGCCTAAATTCATCTTAAAATGTGTTTAATTGCACATTGCTGCAGTTTATCTTACACTCACAGCCATTTTGGCATGTCTTGTCTTCTTATTTGCGCTTGGCCCTGGTATTGCTGCTTGCAGCTATATTGTGTACATATTGTGTCTTTAATGGGGGATTCATTTTTAATTTTCTTTTTTTTGGTGGATTGATTACATTGTATAACCACAGTTTTACTAAAAATACCATGGTTAAACTATGGTTGTTAGAGGGGGTTTGGACCACTTTCTTTTGCTGACCAGGGGTGCGTTTCCCAAAAGCATCGTTAGCCAACTATGGTCGCAAGTTCCGGCGTTATCAACATAGTTCAACCAGTCGGTGTTTCCCGAAACCAACGTTCCAACAAACAGCAAACAGCATCGCAGCCTTGTGTGGTTGCAACGACAGACGTCGACCTGTGGTTAGAAGCAGAGTTTCTTGTTTGCATGACATGTGGACTTAATAAATCATTAACTTGAGCAAAAGAAGCAAGCTGACATTTAGTACAATCTACACTCACCTAAAGGATTATTAGGAACAGCATCCTAATACTGTGTTTGACCCCCTTTCGCCTTCAGAACTGCCTTAATTCTACGTGGCATTGATTCAACAAGGAGCTGAAAGCATTCTTTAGAAATGTTGGCCCATATTGATAGGATAGCATCTTACAGTTGATGGAGATTTGTGGGATGCACATCCAGGGCACGAAGCTCCCGTTCCACCACATCCCAAAGATGCTCTATTGGGTTGAGATCTGGTGACTGTGGGGGCCATTTTAGTCCAGTGAACTCATTGTCATGTTCAAGAAACACATTTGAAATGATTGGAGCTTTGTGACATGGGGCATTATCCTGCTGGAAGTAGCCATCAGAGGATGGGGACATGGTGGTCATAAAGGGATGGACATGGTCAGAAACAATGCTCAGGTAGGCCGTGGCATTTAAACCATGCCCAATTGGCACTAAGGGGCCTAAAGTGTGCCAAGAAAACATCCCCCACACCATTACACCCCCACCACCAGCCTGCACAGTGGTAACAAGGCATGATGGATCCATGTTCTCATTCTGTTTACGCCAAATTCTGACTCTACCATCTGAATGTCTCAACAGAAATCCAGACTCATCAGACCAGGCAACATTTTTCCAGTCTTCAACTGTCCAATTTTGGTGAGCTTGTGCAAATTGTAGCCTCTTTTTCCTATTTGTAGTGGAGATGAGTGGTACCCGGTGGGGTCTTCTGCTGTTGTAGCCCATCCGCCTCAAGGTTGTGCGTGTTGTGGCTTCACAAATGCTTTGCTGCATACCTCGGTTGCAACGAGTGGTTATTTCAGTCAAAGTTGCTCTTCTATCAGCTTGAATCAGTCGGCCTATTCTCCTCTGACCTCTAGCATCAACAAGGCATTTTGGCCCACAGGACGGCCGCATACTGGATGTTTTTCCCTTTTCACACCATTCTTTGTAAACCCTAGAAATGGTTGTGCGTGAAAATCCCAGTAACTGAGCAGATTGTGAAATACTCAGACCGGCCCGTCTGGCACCAACAGCCATGCCACGCTCAAAATTGCTTAAATCCCCTTTCTTTCCCATTCCGACATTCAGTTTGGAGTTCAGGAGATTGTCTTGACCAGGACCACACCCCTAAATGCATTGAAGCAACTGCCATGTGATTGGTTGATTAGATAATTGCATTAATGAGAAATTGATCAGGTGTTCCTAATAATCCTTTAGGTGAGTGTATATCTTTAATTTTGAATACATACAAATGTCATTTATGTCTAAAAACACTGTTTTTGAAGAGTGCACATGTGCGGACGTGCTCTAGTACGTAAGAACGAGGCTAATTGAATCTGGAAATAACACAAAATAACTGAGAAAAATAAGAATTAGTCTTCAGATGTCATGTCCATAATTTATGTAGCAAAAAAATCTAGCATTAGTTCGATCTCAAAATAATTAATTAAAAGCAGTTATTACTCCACCACAATCATTAACCAACGTGGTTGAACTACAGATTTGCGACAATATGGTTTCGGGAAACAGTCGTGACCATAGATATACATAATAAAAGCTAGATGTCTCGTCCGCGCTGCTGGCCAATGGAGGTCGACGTCCGCACCTGGCGGCCATCTTGTCACAGTCAGCTCGCTCACTCGTAACATTGTGTTTTAATGGTGCGTGTACTTTTTAAATAACCATAACTTGCTCAATTTTCTACTGATTTTCAAACTGTTTGGTTTGTTATAAACGTCAGAGATGTAGTTGTGACACTGCATACTTATGAATAATTATTCATAATTTGTTCAAGCATCCAGAATTATAGCTACGTTAATAACAAACCAAACCATTTGTAAATCCGTCAAGATTTCAGTGAGATAAGAATATTTGTGTTCGTGCAGATCCCTCACCTTACACCAGGTACCACAGAGCCCGCCAGAAAGCATGCCTGTGACAAGATGGCCGCCGGTGATGACATTAGAGACTCTGTAAGACATCTAGCCTTTATAATGTATATCAATGGTCGTGACTAGCTAATTGATTTCTTTAACGATGCAACGGTACTATGGTAGTTAAGCAGGGAGTTACGTTGTTGTACGGGAAACGCACCACAGGCTAGTTTTAGCTGGTCAAGCTGGGAGACCAGTTAAAAGACCAGCTTAAACCAGCTACTTCCAACTTAAACTAGCCTGGTCTGCTAAAAAAAAGTGTCCAAAAGCCCTCTAAAAGCCTGGGATACCAGCTAAAACCAGTAAATGTAAAGCCCTTCAGCTTGTTTCAGGGTTTGTCTGAAATACCTAATCAGAATTTAACTGGAACTTTCAGTTGCATTTTGGGAAATCTATAGGCTAGCTTTAGGTGTATTACTTTTGTATGAATGGTTAAAAGAGGAACCCAATAGATACTTAGTTTCACACTTTAGTTATGTTATTTATATATATATATATATATATATATATATATATATATATATATATATATATATATATATATATATATATATATATATATATATATATATATATATATATATATATATAAACACAGAACCCTAATATTTTTATTTTATCTACAACAAACCACATTATAGAGTATATAGAGTTTATACATATACCCTAAACATTTCCACAACATAAATCGCGTAGATCCTCTCCATACCGAGGCTAATTCGTTATATCAGAGAAAGCCACGGCAACCGCATAGCAACTATGCTCCTATTGGATGGCGTGTTCCCCCTGCGCCATTTTCATTGGTCATAGTTGTGCCTCATGAGCTTCAGCGGCCTCAGAGCAGTAAGTACAACGATTTCTCAAAAATATTAAATTCCATATTCTTGCAGTTGGTCGCATCATTAATTAATTCCCTCTCCATGAGGTTTAACATTTGTTCATTGGAGATATATCTCTCTGAAAACGATGGTTAGTTATAAATGACGTTAGTTATAAATGACGTCAGAGTTCGTCAGGTGGGATTTATTGGGGTTTACAGTCTATGGGTTTAACGAGCGTTTCCCGAAATCGTTCGAGGCGAGGCTTTTAACGCGACTGGATACGGTAAGGGTCGCTTTCTCCTTAAAATTCAGATGAGAAAATAGTTACAAAAAATCGAACAACACATAAACATAAAGAAACACTCTCTTGCAGTGACATCAGTAAATAAGCTCAGCTGTATTTTTGTTTATAATAAGTTAATTATCTTACAATTCTTAAGATAGGCTGTATTAAAATGTTTATTTAAGTGATTCACAAAACCTAGACATTAAACAAAAAAAACAAGACGACTTTTTGACAAAATGTTCTTTGCTTTAGTCTAATTTAATGCAATAAAATGAATCAAAATATGTAAACCCAAAATTAAATATTTATATTCACCAGTTTAAGGTAGTTTGGGAAAACCACTTGAAGACAAATAAGGGGGAAATGACGATTGAAACGTATTTTGTTTTTTAAATACAACATGAAACGAATCAGTTGAATGAATCGTTCCTGAATGAAGCTTTGTTATTGAACAAATCAATTGATTCAATAACTGACTCACTCTTAAAAGGCACATACACACAGTTTGTGCCAGTCTCATGTTGATCTTGAGTATCTATAGAGTCGTGTTGATCCTTCATATCTCCCAACAGTCTTTAGTTTATCATATTTATAAAAGACAGATACACTGTACCGACTGAAAACAGCCGAGTCCGTGGAGGCGTGCAGTGGGCGGAGCTAAAGAGTCACAAACACATACATACACACACTTGATTCTCTATACGTTGTTGTTGTTCACATTATATGCACTAACGCGCCGATTGCCAACAAAACACACACACATTTGATCAGTTACACTCACCGCCTGCGGTTTCCTCTCATGACCGGGAACAAACACACACACTTGCAGAACTCCAGAAACACAAACTGCATCCACTGTTCCCTTAACACTGGGTTATTTGTGAAGCTGAACACGGTGATATTTCCCTCACACACACACACACACTTCTTTAGTGACATTGTTGATCTCATGTCTTAAAACACAACGCCAGCGCCGCCGATGGCTCCCGTAACCCAAACGAAGCTCAGTGATGGACACTCTTGCGCTCGCTCTGATTGATGTGTGTGTGTGTGTGTGTGTGTGTGCTCATCCGGGAGAAGTGCCCATACAAGGAATCACACAGGGCCATACCCCCCCTTTAAATTGCCATCTACTGACGTAACGATACAATTTTTATTAGAAGTGTAAAATTACTTCTTTTGATCGCACTATAAACTTTTGTGCATAGTACTTATTTAAAGCTGCACTATGTAACTTCCGTCCGCTAGAGGTCGCCTGTTCAACACAAAGGCGTAGTTTGATGATGTCACGTTTGAGCGCAGAATCTCGGGACATGTGGTCTTCAGCTCACAGCCGGTGGGAAAGAGTCGGGATAGGACTCGGGCAGAAATCATGTTGATGATGTGATTATTAGCGTTACTGTAGTCTGAAGCAGAGCAGGAGCGAGTGTTGTGGAGCTGAGCAACCGCTGGAGCGATTGTTCATGAGATGAACGCAACACACGCCTCGCGAGCAGCGGGACTTTTATTATGCCACAGTCGCCGCTCCTCCGCTCATGAGTGTGAGGTAACGCAGCTCTGCTGATCATATTACACACATCTGAGTGTGTTGATGATGGGATGGCGTTACTCTGTGCGTTCTCTCGGCCGCTGATATGTAGGGCTGTAATCAACCAAAGAAAATCTTGGTCGACTGAAGTCCTGAAATTTTCGACTAAAAATGACGTTAGGAAAAAAAAACGTTAAATGAATTAGCTGCGCACTGTGTGCAGTACTTGGTAGCCTTGTTGTCTGCCTAAATGAATTATAAATAAACATAAAAAACTAGTAGGCCATTTGCAGTATATTAAATCGTTTTTGCACTGAAATGAGTCTGACACACGAGTCTGTCGGGTCTGACATCATAGTACTATATTTTGGGAAATCATAGGCTATGTTGTCAACTAGTGATATCATCACGAGAACTTTTGAGGAATATGCAACATAATTTAGACAATTGTTTTTGTCATATGTATTATAATAACTGACAGACACTATCATTTCAGCCGCTCTGTGAACACAGGATCAGCTCAGCTTCACGGCTGAGACACGAATAGACGATTAACTTAAAGCTTTTACTCTTAAACACAAAAGGCACGTCCACTTTAATAAAAAAGGAATATTTATTCAACAAGCCAGATCAAGAGCAGAAAAAACACACAATTAAATAAATAATATACAGCAAACTAGCCTTCTTCAATCTGTGTCTCTTCTCCAGTAGGTTGGGCTAATCCAAAAGAAGTGGAAACAAGGGGGTGTTCTGAAGACAGACTGTTACCTGTGAAGCAGGGCTGCTCTGAAAACACCCCCATTAGCAATTAGTGCTCTCCACCTGATCAAATGAACGCGGCAAAAAATCGACCAATCAGAATTTTGGTCGAGCCAGAACGTATCGACTAATAATGGACTGGGAGATTACAGCCCTACTGCTATGACACTTGTTCACACTGCAGTGAGAGGAAAGCGCTTCTGCAGAATAAAACCACAAACCGATGATGTCATCGACAGGCCACGCCCTCTCATGTCCCGTTTCCTTGGGTAAAATAGCATCTCACGATTTACAAATAGTTGTTTTGAATGCACTTTAATGTACTGTATGGAAAATAATGTCTTAAATGAACTTGTGAGAAAATGAGATGCGTGTGACAGCCAGGGGCGTAAATTTCATCTAAAAGTTGGGGGGGGGGGACAATAAACATGACATTTTTGAGAGCAATTTTTGAAGGGGACACAAATAATACAGCCAAAATCGTACTTGTAAGGATATGTGTACCACAAAAACAAAAAAACATTTCGTACTTATTTGGCGTTTTGGTGCACTGAAAAATGATCTAATGTCCGTTTTTCTTTTCTCTGTCATTGTATCTGACCAACTACACAAAGCGATAGTAGTTTAAATACGATTAAGGTTCAACACGCAGTCATATTATAATTATTAAATTATCTTGCGTCCTCCACATGGTATTTTATACTATGATATTCAGATATTTAGATATTCAACTGCAGAAGCCTCTGATCTGCCACTTATTATCATATTGAGCAAAACCCTACACAGATCTGACTGAACTTACGGTTCAGAATTAGACAATTTTTAGAATTTGGGGGCGGGTTGCTTGAATTTTGCGTTCATTAGCCGATTATTCGTAATGAAAATCACAACAACAAAACTTTAAATAGGCGCTTTTACGCTTTGAAACCAAATCTTCGCTAATCTTGTCTGTCAGCCGTTTGCTCGTTCGGCTCGTGCTGTATTGAGCAGACACGTTCAGTTTTTAATTGTTTTGTCAGTTCTCTAACTGAACTCAATGATGTTATTACTGTACAGCGGAGCGGGGCGGGGCGGCGGTGGGCAAGTGATGTTAACAGTGTTTTGCCTAATCTGTATTAAAGAGAAAAGAATCACTTCATCTGACGTTTAAAGTGAATAAAATAGCCTTGACAGCTACTACTGGTGTTTCACAACTGCTATCTGAAGAGCCTTGTTCTCTCCCCAAACTTGTGCGGTAGTTCTTCTGCGGTCTATGGGTAACGTTAGTTGAGGTGCGGTGGATCAAACCACTGTGAGGCAAGGGGGGGGGGGGGGGGGGGGTGGGGACTCAATATGTTTCTAAACTTAAAACGCATTTTTTTGTCCCGTTTGCGTTTGTATTGTTTTACTACTTACACATTTATTTTTAGTATATATTGTTATATTATTTACAATACTCAGCATGGTTTTTAGGGGGGGACAGCCCTCAGATTGGGTGGGTCCTGCCCCCCCCCCCCGGCGCGTCAGATCTGCGTCATGTTTGGAAGCTGTGGATCTTAACCCTCTGGTGCTCTTCATTGCATTGGTTGTCTTCCTGATCATAAGTGACCGGACACCTAAAAATTAAACTTCCTCCACCCCAGTACATTTTTTTAAATTTATTTTTCTATTTTCTTTTGTATTTTGAGATGATTTGATGGTACTTATAATATTTATGCAATAATTGTGGTCTATTTTTGCCATTGAAAATAATACACTTTTTTTTATATATATATATATATTTTTTACAGTATTTCAGGTTTAAATAGAGACTAGGCCTTCCAAATACATTTTTTTGAAGGCAGATTAGCGCCCTCTTTTGGAATTATTTAAGAAATCATGCAACCGATCACTAGAGGTCTCAATGGAGAGGCTTGAGAATTCCCTAGTTCTCTTTTGAACACATTTAATGATTTTTTTTTAGATGGATTTGAATTTATATAAAAAAAAATCTCAAAGACTATTTTTTTTTGTTGGAAATAGTGATTTAAAGTGTTAGTTTATGCGTTATGATGATGATAATAATGAATACAGTGTGTGAGTGGATGTGTCAATGTCACACTCTTGATGACTTTTTTCAGCATTGTGGCCGATTTTGTAGATTGTACACACAAAAATCCAGTGAATCTTTGTTTTTGCAGATTTCCCATTAATTTCCTATGGTCATTTTTGACCGAAGAGCACAAGTGGGAGTATTTGTTTATGAACATTTAGCATGCTCGAATCATGCCATAAAAGTCACCAAGTTTCATATCATTCTGAAGAAGCTGTGATTTGTAAAAATTCAAAATGTGGTTCATAGGTTCAGTTTTTCATAGGTGTGTGTGTGTGTGTGTAAGTGTGTGTGTGTGAGTGGATGTGTCAATATCACACTCTTGATGTTTTAGTGTCACCCCTTTACTGCTGTGTACTTTTTTTCAGCATTGTGGCCTATTTGTAGATTTTACACACAAATATTCAGAGAATTTTTATGTTTTTGCCGATTTCCCATTCATTTCCTATGGTCGGTCATTTATGACCGAAGACGATGAACGTCACAATTTTTTTTACGACCAATTGGCTTTATGCACCGCTGCACTACTTCCTGAACTTCAGCCAGCTCCTTTGTTTCCTGTCTGCCATTATTGGACAAACTGATTAATCCAGGTGTGTCTGATTATTGTTGTTGTGACTACAGAGGTCAGGCACACCTGGATTAATCAGTTTGTCCAATAATGGCAGACAGGAAACAAAGGAGCTGGCTGAAGTTCAGGAAGTAGTGCAGCTGTGCATAAAGCCAATTAGCATGCTCGAATCATGCCCTCAATTTTTTTGTGTGTTTACATACCTAATGCTAGAAAAGTCACCAAGATTCATATCATTCCGATGAAGCTGTGAAAGTTTTCCGGTCAGAAATGACCGAAGAGCACCCGAGGGTTAAAGTGACATGCACAATTCAACTTAACCTCTTGGAGCATTTTGGGGGATTTCCACCTGGATTCGGCCGACCCAAATTGAAAAGCTTCCCATACACACATACAGTGTCTCTAAATACACAATTTTGGTGTCATTTTACAGGAAACCCTTTGAAGTTACATAAACCACTGCTAAAAGTGATAAACATGCGAGTATATGATTATATAATTTAACGTTATCCTAATATTGTGTTGGCCTGACCCATCGAGGCATGGACTCCACTAGACCCTTGAAGGTGTGCTGTGGTATCAGGCACCAAGATGTTAGCAGCAGATCCTTTAAGTTGCGAGGTTTGAGTTGTTTGTTCAGCACATCCCACAGATGCTTGGATTGAGATCTGGGGAATCAACACGTCAAACTCGTGCTCCTCAAACCATTCCTGGACTTTGTGAGCCATTTGAGCTCCAGTGCATCAATGAGCCGCCCATGACCCTGTGGCCGGTTCTCCACTGGTCCTTCCTTGGAGCACTTTTGATAGAGACTGACCGGGAACATTTGGAGATGCTCTGACCATCAGTCGTCTAGCCGTCCCAATCTGGCCCTTGTCAAACTCGCACGAACTGTGTGGCAGATGCTAGCATTAAGCGAAGCATTGAGTCGAGATGGAAACAGTGTTCACCATCATCTGACTGCTACACTAACTACTTTGCCATTGGACATGCGTTCATTAAAGGAACACGCCACTATTTTTGAAAATAGGCTCATTTTCCGTCTCCCCTAGAGCTTACCGTTTTCGAAATAGGGAAAATATCGAAACTCTTTGGTCCTTTTTTGAGTGAGATGCTAACGGTCTAATCAGATTCAATGAGCTATGCTAAAAGTGCTACCGCCAGACCCGGAGATCGGCTGAATGGATTCGAAAACGTTAAACTCAACTTTTTAATGAGCCTAAAAAATAGTGGCGTGTTCCTTTAATAATAGTGCAACATCATGATGTGAACAGGAAATGACTCGCATACAACAGTAGCGCTGAAATGGTGGCTAGAAGAGCACAGTCATGTTTTTATTATTATCATTATTATTATCGTTATGTTTCTTTTGTGCAACCGCTACACAACTCACATTTAAGATACCAGTAGACGAGAAAAAAAAGAAAACGGAAATCATGTTCCATGAGTGAAGAGAAAGAAAACAAACACTGATTTTACAGCAAACCTTAAATATCTCACAGCAGCACAGAAAGGAAAACTCGTAAGAACAACATTAATCGGTTCACCGTGACAAAATGCCAGATATGGTGGTTACATTATTATTTTTTTTGGTCTTTTCGCTTCCTTTTTTGTTCCTTTATTAAAAACCAAATACAAGAATTGCATGTCACTAGCAACATCCATAACAGATCAGTTTGGTATAGCGCAAATCAAAACAATCCAATATAAAGTAATAAATAGAAAATAATCAGATTCTTGTTCATATGAATACATAACATCTACAGTTCTTAAAGTTAATAAAGTCGAGCTATGGTTTATAAATACATCACCAGCATGCACAATATTGTATTATGGAGAATATTGGAGCTGTAATCGTCCTACAATTAGAAACGGTGTAATAGGCAAGTGCATTTCATGAGGATTAAAAACTCTAGCCAGAATAAATTAACAGAATGACCAACCAGTGATATAATCTGAGCGCGTCAAACCAAGAGATTAGAGTAGAGATGCACCGATGTATCGGCCAATAATCGCATCGGCCGATAAAAGCCGAAGGTACGATTGTTTAAAAACAGCCGATGATCAGGGCCGATGGTATCCTGTCAATCAAACGGGTGCGGAAAAACATGTGAATCAAAATGTTTAATTTAGGGCATTAATAGTTACATTTGACCCTATGGATCACCCGTAGATCAAGCCAGGGACACTACACATTATTTGCAGCGCACCTCTCATCCAATAATCGCAAACAGAATCAGTGTCATCTTTCACATTCAGCCAATTTTAGCTCGAAATTCAAAGATGAAATGCCGTTTTGACGCTCCTAAATGTGACAGATCGCTAGGGATGGGTATCGAGAACCGCTTCCAATTTTCCCAGAACCGGCGATCCGATAAGAAACACGCATTTTGATACCGCTTATCCTGTGTGCGCATTTTAATGTGATTTGTAAACCATTTGAGCCCAAAGAAGACTTGCACGCTGTTTTCTGTGCTACACACACACACAAACGTGCTACACACACACACACACAAACGTGCACACAGAACGGCTTTTCATAGTGAATAATCGTATCGGCCGATAAAAGCCGAAGGTACGATTGTTTAAAAACAGCCGATGATCAGGGCCGATGGTATCCTGTCAATCAAACGGGTGCGGAAAAACGTGTGTGTGTGAAGAAAATGTCTGAATTTAGGGCATTAACAGTTAAAAAATAGCTACATAAAAGCATTTGACCCTAAGGATCGCCCGTAGATCAAGCCAGGGACACTAAACATTATTTGTAGCGCACCTCTCATCCAATAATCCCAAACAGAATCAGTGTCATCTTTCACATTCAGTCAATTTTAGCTCGAAAATCAAAGAATAAGGGCGTTTTCACACCTGAAAGTCCACACCAAGGTCCGAACTGAAGTTCATGTTTTGATACATTTTATACATTCGGTTAGTTTTGGTTTCACATTGCAATTATGCAAGCGCACTAAAGAACTGTGCATGACACACTCGCGTCCTGTCGTCATCATCATGTGGGCGGCATCTGGATTGGTTTGTAAACGGATGTGCGTCTGATGTCAGTGTCTTTGACAAGAATGAATGAACGGACGCATATCGTTGCCACTAGTGAACTATGTTGCTGGACTATTTCTTTTCGTTTCGAATTGTTTTGTTTAAAAGTGGACTTTTCAAGCTTTCTATACACATAGTTCTCATGTGTGTGAGGCTGAGTTTGGGTTTATTTATTAGACGTGTTCAAGAGCCGGCGCCTCCATGTCACGATTGTTGTCTGCTGTCTCCTATTTGCTTCTTATTTACTGAATCCAGGCAAATGGCTGATGAAACATTGATTAAAATTAAGATTACAAAATGAAGTTCACTTTAAAGAAAGGCTTTTTACAAAACAAAACTTCATGAGGTGGTCAAAATCTTGTCTTCTCATCTTTTCACTTTTCATAATCAATATAGCCGAGATGAAATTTTAAAATAACATAATATTTAAACATAAAGAGGAACTTCCTGTAAATGATCTGAAAGTCCGAACCATACAGAAAATGCTTTCACATTAGAAACGAACCGAACCTTTGTTCAGTTTGATCCGGACCGTGGTGTTATACCACTTGGCTTGCTCAGTTGGGGACACTAAATTTTCAACGAAATATTCAAATAAATGTTCAACTATATTTCTGATCTGCCCGCATTGTCACTATATCAGGGCTCGACATTAAGCCTTTTCATGTGCTTGCCCTTCAGACAAGTAAATCGGTCATTCACTTGTCCGAGTAAAAAATGTGCTTGTCCAATTTTTTTTTTATTTTGTGTGTGTTGTAAATATAATTAATTCTGAAGCAATATTCTCATTAGTGTTCATTCAGCTTTGACGTATTTATGATATTTTAATAAGTCATAAATCTTTATAAAATTTACAACTGCATTAAATGATCTTATTATTCTTTCCAACATTTCTTATTTGTACATTTAAAAAATATTTAAAACAATCTTATAACACAAAACTATACCGCCAGATTCGTTCAAACAGCTGATTCGTTCAGGAATGAGGCATTTGTTTATGAATGAGTCATTGAATCTTTGAGTCAACCGATTCGTTCAAAACACTGAATCATTGAGTAATGAAACACGGCTGAGTGTTGCTGTGAGATGCGTTGTGGCTCCTGAAACAAAAACAGTCAATATTGCATCTAAAATGTAAGTGACTTAATATTTATTACTTGATTATTGAGCTGTCATATGAAATCAGTGTCACATTTTCAGTCGTCATGGTATTCAGCACTCTTGGTCGTGTGATTTTGCTTAACTGTATCATATGTAATAAATATAAATATTTCACATTTGTAATTTTTACCACAGTGTGTTAACTGAGTTAGTTTGAGCTCAAGAGACCAGTCGGACAAGTACAATTCTCTTTCACGTGCCCCTTCCAAAAAATCCACTTATCCGGGACAAGCGTTAATGTCAAGCCCTGCTATATGATAATTAAACCGAGCTGATAACATCACTGTTTTCTCCAGAGCGGCTGTACGGCCGAATCAAATTCTGTTGCATTATTTTCCTGTTTAACACTGTGAAGCTGCTTTGAAGCAATCTGCATTGTAAAAAGCGCCGTATAAATAAAGGTGACTTGACTTGATTAGGTGTTGAAAGGGCCCTAAATGCCGTTTTGACGCTCCTAAATGTGACAGATCGCTAGGGATGGGTATTGAGAACCGCTTCCAATTTTCCCAGAACCGGTGATCCGATAAGAATCGCGCATTTCGATCCCGCTTATCGGTTCCTGTTCCTTATCGGTGTGCGCCATTTAATGTGATTTTAAACCATTCAAGCTCAAAAGATGCTCTGCACACATCCAAAGCGAGCGCTCAGAAAATGTGATTTTAAACCATTTGAGCTTAAAGAAGACAAATTTAGCATCGGTGCATCTCTACATTCAAGTGGTCGTTTTCTGCAAAGCATTGGGATTGATTTCTGTTCGTAAATGTAGATTATTTTAATTGATAACGCATTAAAATGATTCTCGTACAGGGGCGTCAGGTCTGGCGTTTTTTTTTGATATCCATAAAATGATAA
The DNA here is from genome assembly GCA_023566225.1 of Romanogobio albipinnatus. Taxonomy (NCBI): domain Eukaryota; kingdom Metazoa; phylum Chordata; class Actinopteri; order Cypriniformes; family Gobionidae; genus Romanogobio; species Romanogobio albipinnatus. The sequence continues at coordinate 2,619,394 of CM042242.1, forward strand.
TGATAATAATAAAAACGATTGCAATTATTTTGTTGAGAGGAAAGAAACCGTTTTTAGCTTTGGGATTGAGAAGGCAATGTAAGGTTAATGTAATACAGTAGTTCAGCGGTGAGATGCATACTAACGATGTGTATCATAAATGGCACAGATCGAACGTAAACGACTTTCAAACATTAGTGGATGCAGTTCAGAATCCCAATAAACGACGCCCCAGTGCAGCCTGTTTGCAAATTCATACTTTTGCAAGGCGATAACATTCAAGTTTTATCTTAAGTTCCTTAAGTACTTCTTACTCACAATGTAAATGAATATAAGCAGCTCCGCTTCGTATTTCACTATAAGAACAGCCACTATGCCAGTGTTTGGGTTTCTCGAAACCCTTCGGACTGACGTACCGACAAGCTTTTTCCTCAGTGTGTTGACGACGTCACAATTTTTTGCCCTTTTAAGCTACGTTTTTTTTTTTGGTCTTTTCTCTAAATCGTAATTCAGTGGGAAATAAAGAACTTGCGCTGCTTTACTATCAGCAAACGTGGCTGACACAGTTGCATCATGCCCCCTTTTGTGAATTTTTCTTTTTTATGTTTTATCTTTGTTGTGTGAGCACGCATGTTTTTATGTTACGGCCGAGAGGAAAAGGGTCTCAAAAGATCTTCTCTTTTCTTCGATGCTTAATTGTTGCCTTCGCCCGCCTCGTCGTCCTGTTGATCGCTCGTCCAGAGCGTCAAGTTGTCTCGCAGGAGCTGCATGATGAGGGTCGAGTCTTTGTAGGAGTCCTCGTTGAGGGTGTCCAGTTCGGCGATGGCGTCGTCGAAAGCCGTCTTGGCCAGATGGCAGGCCTGCTCGGGTGCGTTCTGGATCTCGTAGTAGAAGACAGAGTAATTGAGCGCCAGACCCAAGCGAATGGGGTGCGTCGGCTGCATGTGCTCTTTGCTGATCTCGTGGGCCTCGCTGTAGGACTTCTCGGAGGACTCCACCACCGCGGCTCTCTTCTCACCCGTGGCCACCTCCGCCAGGTAGCGGTAGTAGTCGCCCTTCATCTTCAGGTAGAAGACTTTGCTCTCGTGCTGGGCGTCGCCGCAGTTCTTGATCAGGAAGTTGTCGAGGAGGTTGAGCACGTCTTGGCACACGGCCTCCAGCTCCTTCTCGATCTTTTCGCGGTAGGCGCGAACCATCTCGATTTTTTTCTCATTGCCGTCCGCGGAGGTCTTCTGCTCGATGCTGGAGATGACACGCCAGGACGAACGCCGTGCGCCCACCACGTTCTTGTAGGCCACCGAGAGCAGGTTCCTCTCCTCGTTGGACAGGGCCTCGTTCAGCTCCGTTACCTTGAAGAAGGGGAGGAGATGGAGAAGTTACTTAATCATTCTTTAAAACAGGTTTCGTTCTCTTAACCCTTTAGGCGCCAGAGGTTTTTTCCTAAAACGTTCGATTTTGACATCTTAATTTGAAAGGCTATATCTTAAAAGTGATGAAAGATAGAGACTTTCTGTAAATTAGAGCAATATTAAGGATGACCCAAAGTTTATGTAGGGATTACATTGTCCCATCTAATTTGCATATTATGATGTCATATGGTGGTGGTCACCTTGGATTATAGAATTTTCATGAAAAGTCACATGTTTAAATGATAAATGCAGCACTTCTTTCCCCCAAAAATGTCCCTCACCTTCTGTATGCTATATTGCACAATACTCAACGCTCAGGTAAACAAACTGTGTAAATCGTTACTAATAAATGGTAGAAACAAACCGAATGCATGTAACGGTTGGCCTTTTGCTGTAGAGACTTTCCATTTACAACATACAGTAGGCACTCTGATTCCATGTATGGGGCACATTTATATTATTCATATGACACACAAACACAAGTAGACAAGACCTGTTTAGTTCAAAAGATCACTCGCCACGTTAAGGCAGAGATCATGAGTGAGATGACAAGACAAGATGAGAGACAGGCGCGCGCACGCCCGCCGAGTGTGCACAGTTCGGACTACTGTCATTGTCATTGTGACTCCAAACCCTGCCTCCACGTTGCCCACTAACTGTATTTGCAATACACAAGCCGTGGTTCAGCTGCGTGAGACAACCGCTGCCAGTGTGAATGCAAAACGGCCGCGCGCGGCTCCCGCTCTCCATACGCACTCCTGCCCTGCCAACGCAATAACGCGTGCGGTGTGAAGCCGGCGTAACACGCCTGCTAACTTCGCAATGAACACTCCGACCCCGCGAAACACCACTGTGTTCCCACCACTGACATTGGGCAAAGGATTCACCGTTTGTGCTTGGTGTAGGGCTATTCTTTCACTTTCAGGATTACGGCAGATATTCCCCTTCAGAATCAGGGTCCGCGAATAGAAGACCCAACACTTCATTGCGGGTAAGCTTTATTGATGCCATTAGAAAATAATAATCTAATGCAAATACTCGCTGACATTGACAATATTGCTCTGATAAAGTGGCTCACTCGCACACTAGCTTCGCGTTTGTTCGCACTGACTCAATGCGCTCTTGCTCGAAGATTTTGTATAGAAGCATGACGTTTTTTTTGAGTCGGGGATGAAGTATGACATGTCTGACATCTAGTGGAGGGGAGGTCAAATGAAATTTGACACCCTATTTGACAAAATCGGCCGTTTTATTCAGTGCCGCATCTTGTCGAGTAAACTCGACCGTGGCGCCTAGAGGGTTAACCCTCTGGGGCTCTTCGGTCATTTCTGACCCAATTTTTTTTAAATATATATATTTTTTTAATCGTAGCTTCATCGGAATGGTCCGCAACTTGGTGATTTTATTGGTACTTGGTATATGAACACCCCAAAAAATTGGGGACAGGATTTGAAAAGTCTAAGCGGTCGTAAAAAAAATAGTCACACTCAGGACCTTCGGGTCAAAAATGACCCCCATGAGATATACCCCCAGCATATCTTAGCTTTAATGTTACTTTAATCATGTAAACTACCTATATACAGCATGTTATTATGCATATGTGTTTGGGACAGAGGGGAACCCGGTTGCATTTGCAGCAGATATATGCAGCCCATAATAAATCAAAGCACGAGACGTACTGAGGTCGGAGAAGAACACCGGAAAATGTGACCGAATGGACAATATTCGTCTGTATTTGCAATACACACGCCTAGGCATGTGCCGGTATCAAGTTTTCATGTTGCGATTAATTGCTGAAGCTTTTATCACGGTATTCGGTATTATCACGGTATTGAAATTCGTTGCAAAACAGTGTTGTCATACTATAACAGGTTTAATAACTTTCTTATAACAAAAGAACTGAACATTTAAATACAATAAAGAAATACACAAAAATGTATAAAGTAAACATATTTAAAACATATTAAAGTGCTAAAGAATTATAGCTTAATGAACAATAGGTAACACTTTACAATAAGGTCTCACTAGTTAATACATTAACAAAAGCGAACAGCTACATTTATACAGAAGTTATTATTCTTTGATAACGTATAGTTAAAAAAAAAGCAGCTGTTAGTTAATGTTAGCTCAGGTCCATTAAATAATACAGTTACAACTTTTGATTTTAATAATGTGTTATTAAATGGTGAAATTTAACTAAGATTAATAAATGCTTTAGAAGTATTTTTCATTGTCAGTTTTTTAATGAATTAACTAATGTTAAAAAATAGAGCCTTATTGTAAAGTGTGTGACTGAACAACAAAAAATCAGAACATATTCAAACAATATCTAGGGCATGTAGTCCAGATTAAAATATAGCCTTAAGTCTTTAAGTATTAAAGTATTTGGTTATGTGATGAGCACCACAGCAAATACAGAAAATGGTTTTGTTTACGAGGGTTACCGAGGAAACGGCTGTATTTCTGCTGTTCCGTCAGCGCCCTCTGCTGTCAGAGAGTGAATGTGCATTCAGCGCCTCCTTCACTCGTTCCACCATGTGCTCATGCACGTTGAGTTTGCTTACATCAGTGCGCGTTCCTCTTTGACCTGTTCATTTTAAACGCTTGATGGGTAAAGTATTCTTAAAATGCATTCTAAGAAATCGAAATAATATGTAATAAATAATTATTTACGGTATTTTGAAGTGCCCACGGTAATAATATCGTGCATGTTCATTATTGTGATATATCGTATTACCGTGTACCGGCACATGTCTACACACCGTTCGCTGTAGGCTTTGAAAGGGAACTTCTGTTAAATAAAATATCTCGCTTGGCATTGAACTTTGAGCTTTATAATTTTACAGGTATTATTTATGCTCTAACAGCAACATTACACACTAACTAAAGTTTGAACAGTGGGATCACGAAGAACAGGACCTTTAAAAATACTGTTATATATAATACCCCCCCTATCGTCTTGTACTCCAGGAAGGAAGGAAAACCTGCGGTGCTGCAGAATGCATTTTGATGACGACTGCTTCCTTTAAACAATGCTGGCGAAACTAAAAGCACACTATGACACAGCTGTTTATGCAGCATTGGGGTCACTCATAATAATCCACCTTCATTTGCATGGGTCACTAATGAAAGCCAAAAGGGGGACGGTTGTCTTTATACACTACTCTGTGTCAAGTTCAGCCATGTCCATTAGTTTTAAAGGAAATGTCATGCAAGTATGGCAGAGAGTGTGTTGTAAATGCTAGTTCACTATGTCCTTTTGAGTGAACAGTTTAGCTCCGATGTGCTGATTTGCCAGATGTCTATTTATGGACATGGCATCTTCATTGTTCGTTTTCACCATGTGTAGGCTGGAAGCGGTGTAGTAAATCTATTCAGAGAAAGCCTGGCAGCGTTTCAGACGAACACATCGCATTGCTGTTTGTCGTTTGAAGAGCGATATAGTGAGCCTACACATTCTTTAACATTGGCCGAATGAAAGCATGGCAGGGATGCTTTGATTGAACAGCCTGATAGTGGGCGGATGAGCTGGCGACTAAAGATCTCTCTCTCTTTTCCACTTCCTTTCAGATGCAATTTCCTGCGTCCTTTGGAGAGGCTCTGATTTACTGCACTGTTTTGCTGCATCATTCGTGCTCCGCATCCTCATCCCAAAACACACAAGCACATCGCACGCAATGCATCCTGAAATTTGACACAGAGAGCGGCTGTTGATAACCTGAGCGCTCGGCAACAAAGCAGGTTTGATATTTCGGTAACACTTTACAATAAGGTTGTATTAGTTGATATAAAATTAACATTTTAAAAACTACTTTTCTATTTTAATTGAATACATTGACAAAAGATGATGCATACATTTAATATGATAAGAAAACATTCAGTCCCCTGGACATTAATTTAAAGGGACAAAGATCGTCCTGTAATGGGAAATTGTTATAATTGTGTTATTGATCAGAAAGTGCCCCTAATTTTTTTTTTATCCTCAAGAAAAATGTCAGCGTAGAGCCCTGGGTAACACTAACTGTAACCGTGGTAATTTATCAGAAATGTAAGTAATTACATTTTTAATGTAGACATTTTACAGACTATTTTTGTCATAAACTTGCAGTTTTGTGCATTTGTATTTATATGTTTATAGACTAAAAATAGACCATAAAGCCATTCTAGATATAGAAATAATATTTTTTACTTTTTGCAATGTGTGCACTGCAAAAAATGCTCTTATTTAGTATTTTTGTCTTGTTTCTAGTCTAAATATATCTAAAATATCTTAAAACAAGATGCATTTTCTAGATAAGTTAAATGACATAAGATATTTTTTGTCTTTTGACATATTTTAAGCAAAATTATCTGCCAATGGGGTAAGAAAAATAAAACAAAATAAGATATTTTTTGTCTTTTGACATATTTTTAGCAAAATTATCTGCCAAAGGGGTAAGAAAAATAAAGAAATAAGATATTTTTTGTCTTTTGACATATTTTAAGCAAAATTATCTGCCAAAGGGGTAAGAAAAATAAAGAAATAAGATATTTTTTGCCTTTTGACATATTTTAAGCAAAATTATCTGCCAAAGGGGTAAGAAAAATAAAGAAATAAGATATTTTTTTGTCTTTTGACATATTTTAAGCAAAATGATCTGCCAATGGGGTAAGAAAAATAAAACAAAATAAGATATTTTTTGTCTTTTGACATATTTTAAGCAAAATTATCTGCCAATGGGGTAAGAAAAATAAAACAAAATAAGATATTTTTTGTCTTTTGACATATTTTAAGCAAAATTATCTGCCAAAGGGGTAAGAAAAATAAAACAAAATAAGATATTTTTTGTCTTTTGACATATTTTAAGCAAAATTATCTGCCAATGGGGTAAGAAAAATAAAACAAAATAAGATATTTTTTGCCTTTTGACATATTTTAAGCAAAATTATCTGCCAATGGGGTAAGAAAAATAAAAAAAATAAGAAGATATTTTTGGTCTTTTGACATATTTTAAGCAAAATGATCTGCCAATGGGGTAAGAAAAATAAAACAAAATAAGATATTTTTTGTCTTTTGACATATTTTAAGCAAAATTATCTGCCAATGGGGTAAGAAAAATAAAACAAAATAAGATATTTTTTGTCTTTTGACATATTTTAAGCAAAATTATCTGCCAATGGGGTAAGAAAAATAAAACAAAATAAGATATTTTTTGTCTTTTGACATATTTTAAGCAAAATTATCTGCCAATGGGGTAAGAAAAATAAAACAAAATAAGATATTTTTTGTCTTTTGACATATTTTAAGCAAAATTATCTGCCAATGGGGTAAGAAAAATAAAACAAAATAAGATATTTTTTGTCTTTTGACATATTTTAAGCAAAATTATCTGCCAATGGGGTAAGAAAAATAAAACAAAATAAGATATTTTTTGCCTTTTGACATATTTTAAGCAAAATTATCTGCCAATGGGGTAAGAAAAATAAAAAAAATAAGAAGATATTTTTGGTCTTTTGACATATTTTAAGCAAAATGATCTGCCAATGGGGTAAGAAAAATAAAACAAAATAAGATATTTTTTGTCTTTTGACATATTTTAAGCAAAATTATCTGCCAATGGGGTAAGAAAAATAAAACAAAATAAGATATTTTTTGCCTTTTGACATATTTTAAGCAAAATTATCTGCCAATGGGGTAAGAAAAATAAAACAAAATAAGATATTTTTTGCCTTTTGACATATTTTAAGCAAAATGATCTGCCAATGGGGTAAGAAAAATAAAACAAAATAAGATATTTTTGGTCTTTTGACATATTTTAAGCAAAATGATCTGCCAATGGGGTAAGAAAAATAAAAAAAATAAGAAGATATTTTTGGTCTTTTGACATATTTTAAGCAAAATTATCTGCCAATGGGGTAAGAAAAATAAAACAAAATAAGATATTTTTTGTCTTTTGACATATTTTAAGCAAAATTATCTGCCAATGGGGTAAGAAAAATAAAAAAAATAAGAAGATATTTTTGGTCTTTTGACATATTTTAAGCAAAATTATCTGCCAATGGGGTAAGAAAAATAAAACAAAATAAGATATTTTTTGTCTTTTGACATATTTTAAGCAAAATTATCTGCCAATGGGGTAAGAAAAATAAAACAAAATAAGATATTTTTTGCCTTTTGACATATTTTAAGCAAAATTATCTGCCAATGGGGTAAGAAAAATAAAACAAAATAAGATATTTTTTGCCTTTTGACATATTTTAAGCAAAATTATCTGCCAATGGGGTAAGAAAAATAAAACAAAATAAGATATTTTTTGCCTTTTGACATATTTTAAGCAAAATGATCTGCCAATGGGGTAAGAAAAATAAAACAAAATAAGATATTTTTTGCCTTTTGACATATTTTAAGCAAAATGATCTGCCAATGGGGTAAGAAAAATAAAACAAAATAAGATATTTTTTGCCTTTTGACATATTTTAAGCAAAATTATCTGCCAATGGGGTAAGAAAAATAAAACAAAATAAGATATTTTTTGTCTTTTGACATATTTTAAGCAAAATTATCTGCCAATGGGGTAAGAAAAATAAAACAAAATAAGATATTTTTTGTCTTTTGACATATTTTAAGCAAAATTATCTGCCAATGGGGTAAGAAAAATAAAACAAAATAAGATATTTTTTGCCTTTTGACATATTTTAAGCAAAATTATCTGCCAATGGGGTAAGAAAAATAAAAAAAATAAGAAGATATTTTTGGTCTTTTGACATATTTTAAGCAAAATTATCTGCCAATGGGGTAAGAAAAATAAAACAAAATAAGATATTTTTTGCCTTTTGACATATTTTAAGCAAAATGATCTGCCAATGGGGTAAGAAAAATAAAACAAAATAAGATATTTTTTGCCTTTTGACATATTTTAAGCAAAATGATCTGCCAATGGGGTAAGAAAAATAAAACAAAATAAGATATTTTTTGCCTTTTGACATATTTTAAGCAAAATTATCTGCCAATGGGGTAAGAAAAATAAAACAAAATAAGATATTTTTTGCCTTTTGACATATTTTAAGCAAAATGATCTGCCAATGGGGTAAGAAAAATAAAACAAAATAAGATATTTTTTGCCTTTTGACATATTTTAAGCAAAATGATCTGCCAATGGGGTAAGAAAAATAAAACAAAATAAGATATTTTTTGCCTTTTGACATATTTTAAGCAAAATTATCTGCCAATGGGGTAAGAAAAATAAAACAAAATAAGATATTTTTTGTCTTTTGACATATTTTAAGCAAAATTATCTGCCAAAGGGGTAAGAAAAATAAAACAAAATAAGATATTTTTTGTCTTTTGACATATTTTAAGCAAAATTATCTGCCAATGGGGTAAGAAAAATAAAACAAAATAAGATATTTTTTGCCTTTTGACATATTTTAAGCAAAATTATCTGCCAATGGGGTAAGAAAAATAAAAAAAATAAGAAGATATTTTTGGTCTTTTGACATATTTTAAGCAAAATGATCTGCCAATGGGGTAAGAAAAATAAAACAAAATAAGATATTTTTTGTCTTTTGACATATTTTAAGCAAAATTATCTGCCAATGGGGTAAGAAAAATAAAACAAAATAAGATATTTTTTGCCTTTTGACATATTTTAAGCAAAATTATCTGCCAATGGGGTAAGAAAAATAAAACAAAATAAGATATTTTTTGCCTTTTGACATATTTTAAGCAAAATGATCTGCCAATGGGGTAAGAAAAATAAAACAAAATAAGATATTTTTGGTCTTTTGACATATTTTAAGCAAAATTATCTGCCAATGGGGTAAGAAAAATAAAAAAAATAAGAAGATATTTTTGGTCTTTTGACATATTTTAAGCAAAATTATCTGCCAATGGGGTAAGAAAAATAAAACAAAATAAGATATTTTTTGTCTTTTGACATATTTTAAGCAAAATGATCTGCCAAAGGGGTAAGAAAAATAAAAAAAATAAGAAGATATTTTTGGTCTTTTGACATATTTTAAGCAAAATTATCTGCCAATGGGGTAAGAAAAATAAAACAAAATAAGATATTTTTTGCCTTTTGACATATTTTAAGCAAAATTATCTGCCAATGGGGTAAGAAAAATAAAACAAAATAAGATATTTTTTGCCTTTTGACATATTTTAAGCAAAATGATCTGCCAATGGGGTAAGAAAAATAAAAAAAATAAGAAGATATTTTTGGTCTTTTGACATATTTTAAGCAAAATTATCTGCCAATGGGGTAAGAAAAATAAAACAAAATAAGATATTTTTTGTCTTTTGACATATTTTAAGCAAAATTATCTGCCAATGGGGTAAGAAAAATAAAACAAAATAAGATATTTTTTGCCTTTTGACATATTTTAAGCAAAATTATCTGCCAATGGGGTAAGAAAAATAAAACAAAATAAGATATTTTTTGCCTTTTGACATATTTTAAGCAAAATGATCTGCCAATGGGGTAAGAAAAATAAAACAAAATAAGATATTTTTGGTCTTTTGACATATTTTAAGCAAAATTATCTGCCAATGGGGTAAGAAAAATAAAAAAAATAAGAAGATATTTTTGGTCTTTTGACATATTTTAAGCAAAATTATCTGCCAATGGGGTAAGAAAAATAAAACAAAATAAGATATTTTTTGTCTTTTGACATATTTTAAGCAAAATGATCTGCCAAAGGGGTAAGAAAAATAAAAAAAATAAGAAGATATTTTTGGTCTTTTGACATATTTTAAGCAAAATTATCTGCCAATGGGGTAAGAAAAATAAAACAAAATAAGATATTTTTTGCCTTTTGACATATTTTAAGCAAAATTATCTGCCAATGGGGTAAGAAAAATAAAAAAATAAGATATTTTTTGTCTTTTGACATATTTTAAGCAAAATTATCTGCCAAAGGGGTAAGAAAAATAAAAAAAAATAGATATTTTTTGTCTTTTGACATATTTTAAGCAAAATTATCTGCCAAATGGGGTAAGAAAAATAAAAAAAAATAGATATTTTTTGTCTTTTGACATATTTTAAGCAAAATGATCTGCCAATGGGGTAAGAAAAATAAAACAAAATAAGATATTTTTTGTCTTTTGACATATTTTAAGCAAAATTATCTGCCAAAGGGGTAAGAAAAATAAAACAAAATAAGATATTTTTTGTCTTTTGACATATTTTAAGCAAAATTATCTGCCAAAGGGGTAAGAAAAATAAAAAAAAATAGATATTTTTTGTCTTTTGACATATTTTAAGCAAAATTATCTGCCAATGGGGTAAGAAAAATAAAAAAAAATAGATATTTTTTGTCTTTTGACATATTTTAAGCAAAATTATCTGCCAATGGGGTAAGAAAAATAAAACAAAATAAGATATTTTTTGTCTTTTGACATATTTTAAGCAAAATTATCTGCCAAAGGGGTAAGAAAAATAAAACAAAATAAGATATTTTTTGTCTTTTGACATATTTTAAGCAAAATTATCTGCCAAAGGGGTAAGAAAAATAAAACAAAATAAGATATTTTTTGCCTTTTGACATATTTTAAGCAAAATTATCTGCCAATGGGGTAAGAAAAATAAAAAAAATAAGAAGATATTTTTGGTCTTTTGACATATTTTAAGCAAAATTATCTGCCAATGGGGTAAGAAAAATAAAAAAAATAAGAAGATATTTTTGGTCTTTTGACATATTTTAAGCAAAATTATCTGCCAAATGGGGAGAGAAAAATAAAAAAAAGAAATATTTTTTGTCTTTTGACATATTTTAAGCAAAATTATCTGCCAAAGGGGTAAGAAAAATAAAACAAAATAAGATATTTTTTGTCTTTTGACATATTTTAAGCAAAATTATCTGCCAAAGGGGTAAGAAAAATAAAACAAAATAAGATATTTTTTGCCTTTTGACATATTTTAAGCAAAATTATCTGCCAATGGGGTAAGAAAAATAAAACAAAATAAGATATTTTTTGCCTTTTGACATATTTTAAGCAAAATGATCTGCCAATGGGGTAAGAAAAATAAAACAAAATAAGATATTTTTTGTCTTTTGACATATTTTAAGCAAAATTATCTGCCAATGGGGTAAGAAAAATAAAACAAAATAAGATATTTTTTGCCTTTTGACATATTTTAAGCAAAATTATCTGCCAATGGGGTAAGAAAAATAAAACAAAATAAGATATTTTTTGTCTTTTGACATATTTTAAGCAAAATTATCTGCCAATGGGGTAAGAAAAATAAAACAAAATAAGATATTTTTTGCCTTTTGACATATTTTAAGCAAAATTATCTGCCAAAGGGGTAAGAAAAATAAAACAAAATAAGATATTTTTTGTCTTTTGACATATTTTAAGCAAAATTATCTGCCAAAGGGGTAAGAAAAATAAAACAAAATAAGATATTTTTTGCCTTTTGACATATTTTAAGCAAAATTATCTGCCAATGGGGTAAGAAAAATAAAACAAAATAAGATATTTTTTGCCTTTTGACATATTTTAAGCAAAATTATCTGCCAATGGGGTAAGAAAAATAAAACAAAATAAGATATTTTTTGTCTTTTGACATATTTTAAGCAAAATTATCTGCCAATGGGGTAAGAAAAATAAAACAAAATAAGATATTTTTTGCCTTTTGACATATTTTAAGCAAAATGATCTGCCAATGGGGTAAGAAAAATAAAACAAAATAAGATATTTTTTGCCTTTTGACATATTTTAAGCAAAATGATCTGCCAATGGGGTAAGAAAAATAAAACAAAATAAGATATTTTTTGTCTTTTGACATATTTTAAGCAAAATTATCTGCCAATGGGGTAAGAAAAATAAAACAAAATAAGATATTTTTTGCCTTTTGACATATTTTAAGCAAAATTATCTGCCAATGGGGTAAGAAAAATAAAACAAAATAAGATATTTTTTGCCTTTTGACATATTTTAAGCAAAATTATCTGCCAAATGGGGTAAGAAAAATAAAACAAAATAAGATATTTTTTGCCTTTTGACATATTTTAAGCAAAATTATCTGCCAATGGGGTAAGAAAAATAAAGAAATAAGATATTTTTTGTCTTTTGACATATTTTAAGCAAAATTATCTGCCAATGGGGTAAGAAAAATAAAACAAAATAAGATATTTTTTGTCTTTTGACATATTTTAAGCAAAATTATCTGCCAAAGGGGTAAGAAAAATAAAACAAAATAAGATATTTTTTGCCTTTTGACATATTTTAAGCAAAATTATCTGCCAATGGGGTAAGAAAAATAAAGAAATAAGATATTTTTTGCCTTTTGACATATTTTAAGCAAAATTATCTGCCAATGGGGTAAGAAAAATAAAACAAAATAAGATATTTTTTGCCTTTTGACATATTTTAAGCAAAATTATCTGCCAATGGGGTAAGAAAAATAAAACAAAATAAGATATTTTTTGTCTTTTGACATATTTTAAGCAAAATTATCTGCCAAAGGGGTAAGAAAAATAAAACAAAATAAGATATTTTTTGCCTTTTGACATATTTTAAGCAAAATTATCTGCCAATGGGGTAAGAAAAATAAAGAAATAAGATATTTTTTGCCTTTTGACATATTTTAAGCAAAATTATCTGCCAATGGGGTAAGAAAAATAAAACAAAATAAGATATTTTTTGCCTTTTGACATATTTTAAGCAAAATTATCTGCCAAAGGGGTAAGAAAAATAAAACAAAATAAGATATTTTTTGTCTTTTGACATATTTTAAGCAAAATTATCTGCCAATGGGGTAAGAAAAATAAAACAAAATAAGATATTTTTTGTCTTTTGACATATTTTAAGCAAAATTATCTGCCAATGGGGTAAGAAAAATAAAACAAAATAAGATATTTTTTGTCTTTTGACATATTTTAAGCAAAATTATCTGCCAAAGGGGTAAGAAAAATAAAACAAAATAAGATATTTTTTGCCTTTTGACATATTTTAAGCAAAATTATCTGCCAATGGGGTAAGAAAAATAAAACAAAATAAGATATTTTTTGTCTTTTGACATATTTTAAGCAAAATTATCTGCCAATGGGGTAAGAAAAATAAAACAAAATAAGATATTTTTTGTCTTTTGACATATTTTAAGCAAAATTATCTGCCAATGGGGTAAGAAAAATAAAACAAAATAAGATATTTTTTGCCTTTTGACATATTTTAAGCAAAATTATCTGCCAAAGGGGTAAGAAAAATAAAACAAAATAAGATATTTTTTGTCTTTTGACATATTTTAAGCAAAATTATCTGCCAAAGGGGTAAGAAAAATAAAACAAAATAAGATATTTTTTGCCTTTTGACATATTTTAAGCAAAATTATCTGCCAATGGGGTAAGAAAAATAAAACAAAATAAGATATTTTTTGCCTTTTGACATATTTTAAGCAAAATTATCTGCCAATGGGGTAAGAAAAATAAAAAAAATAAGAAGATATTTTTGGTCTTTTGACATATTTTAAGCAAAATTATCTGCCAAAGGGGTAAGAAAAATAAAACAAAAGAAATATTTTTTGTCTTTTGACATATTTTAAGCAAAATTATCTGCCAAATGGGGAGAGAAAAATAAAAAAAAGAAATATTTTTTGTCTTTTGACATATTTTAAGCAAAATTATCTGCCAATGGGGTAAGAAAAATAAAAAAATAAGATATTTTTTGTCTTTTGACATATTTTAAGCAAAATTATCTGCCAAATGGGGTAAGAAAAATAAAAAAAAATAGATATTTTTTGTCTTTTGACATATTTTAAGCAAAATGATCTGCCAAATGGGGTAAGAAAAATAAAAAAAAATAGATATTTTTTGTCTTTTGACATATTTTAAGCAAAATTATCTGCCAAAGGGGTAAGAAAAATAAAAAAAAATAGATATTTTTTGTCTTTTGACATATTTTAAGCAAAATTATCTGCCAAATGGGGTAAGAAAAATAAAAAAAAATAGATATTTTTTGTCTTTTGACATATTTTAAGCAAAATTATCTGCCAAAGGGGTAAGAAAAATAAAAAAAAATAGATATTTTTTGTCTTTTGACATATTTTAAGCAAAATTATCTGCCAATGGGGTAAGAAAAATAAAAAAAAATAGATATTTTTTGTCTTTTGACATATTTTAAGCAAAATTATCTGCCAAATGGGGTAAGAAAAATAAAAAAAAATAGATATTTTTTGTCTTTTGACATATTTTAAGCAAAATTATCTGCCAATGGGGTAAGAAAAATAAAAAAAAATAGATATTTTTTGTCTTTTGACATATTTTAAGCAAAATGATCTGCCAAATGGGGTAAGAAAAATAAAAAAAAATAGATATTTTTTGTCTTTTGACATATTTTAAGCAAAATTATCTGCCAAATGGGGTAAGAAAAATAAAAAAAAATAGATATTTTTTGTCTTTTGACATATTTTAAGCAAAATTATCTGCCAAATGGGGTAAGAAAAATAAAAAAAAATAGATATTTTTTGTCTTTTGACATATTTTAAGCAAAATGATCTGCCAAATGGGGTAAGAAAAATAAAAAAAAATAGATATTTTTTGTCTTTTGACATATTTTAAGCAAAATTATCTGCCAATGGGGTAAGAAAAATAAAAAAAAATAGATATTTTTTGTCTTTTGACATATTTTAAGCAAAATGATCTGCCAAATGGGGTAAGAAAAATAAAAAAAAATAGATATTTTTTGTCTTTTGACATATTTTAAGCAAAATTATCTGCCAAATGGGGTAAGAAAAATAAAAAAAAATAGATATTTTTTGTCTTTTGACATATTTTAAGCAAAATTATCTGCCAAATGGGGTAAGAAAAATAAAAAAAAATAGATATTTTTTGTCTTTTGACATATTTTAAGCAAAATTATCTGCCAAATGGGGTAAGAAAAATAAAAAAAAATAGATATTTTTTGTCTTTTGACATATTTTAAGCAAAATTATCTGCCAAAGGGGTAAGAAAAATAAAACAAAATAAGATATTTTTTGTCTTTTGACATATTTTAAGCAAAATGATCTGCCAATGGGGTAAGAAAAATAAAACAAAATAAGATATTTTTTGTCTTTTGACATATTTTAAGCAAAATTATCTGCCAAAGGGGTAAGAAAAATAAAACAAAATAAGATATTTTTTGTCTTTTGACATATTTTAAGCAAAATTATCTGCCAATGGGGTAAGAAAAATAAAACAAAATAAGATATTTTTTGCCTTTTGACATATTTTAAGCAAAATTATCTGCCAATGGGGTAAGAAAAATAAAAAAAATAAGAAGATATTTTTTGTCTTTTGACATATTTTAAGCAAAATTATCTGCCAATGGGGTAAGAAAAATAAAACAAAATAAGATATTTTTTGTCTTTTGACATATTTTAAGCAAAATTATCTGCCAAATGGGGTAAGAAAAATAAAAAAAAATAGATATTTTTTGTCTTTTGACATATTTTAAGCAAAATTATCTGCCAATGGGGTAAGAAAAATAAAAAAAATAAGAAGATATTTTTGGTCTTTTGACATATTTTAAGCAAAATTATCTGCCAATGGGGAGAGAAAAATAAAAAAAAGAAATATTTTTTGCCTTTTGACATATTTTAAGCAAAATTATCTGCCAAAGGGGTAAGAAAAATAAAAAAATAAGATATTTTTTGTCTTTTGACATATTTTAAGCAAAATTATCTGCCAAATGGGGTAAGAAAAATAAAAAAAAATAGATATTTTTTGTCTTTTGACATATTTTAAGCAAAATTATCTGCCAAAGGGGTAAGAAAAATAAAACAAAATAAGATATTTTTTGTCTTTTGACATATTTTAAGCAAAATGATCTGCCAATGGGGTAAGAAAAATAAAACAAAATAAGATATTTTTTGTCTTTTGACATATTTTAAGCAAAATTATCTGCCAATGGGGTAAGAAAAATAAAACAAAATAAGATATTTTTTGTCTTTTGACATATTTTAAGCAAAATTATCTGCCAATGGGGTAAGAAAAATAAAACAAAATAAGATATTTTTTGCCTTTTGACATATTTTAAGCAAAATTATCTGCCAATGGGGTAAGAAAAATAAAAAAAATAAGAAGATATTTTTGGTCTTTTGACATATTTTAAGCAAAATGATCT
The DNA here is from genome assembly GCA_023566225.1 of Romanogobio albipinnatus. Classification (NCBI taxonomy): domain Eukaryota; kingdom Metazoa; phylum Chordata; class Actinopteri; order Cypriniformes; family Gobionidae; genus Romanogobio; species Romanogobio albipinnatus. Next base: position 2,635,870 of record CM042242.1, read on the forward strand.
GCCAATGGGGTAAGAAAAATAAAACAAAATAAGATATTTTTTGTCTTTTGACATATTTTAAGCAAAATTATCTGCCAATGGGGTAAGAAAAATAAAACAAAATAAGATATTTTTTGTCTTTTGACATATTTTAAGCAAAATTATCTGTCAATGGGGTAAGAAAAATAAAACAAAATAAGATATTTTTTGCCTTTTGACATATTTTAAGCAAAATTATCTGCCAATGGGGTAAGAAAAATAAAACAAAATAAGATATTTTTTGCCTTTTGACATATTTTAAGCAAAATGATCTGCCAAAGGGGTAAGAAAAATAAAAAAAATAAGAAGATATTTTTGGTCTTTTGACATATTTTAAGCAAAATTATCTGCCAATGGGGTAAGAAAAATAAAACAAAATAAGATATTTTTTGTCTTTTGACATATTTTAAGCAAAATTATCTGCCAAAGGGGTAAGAAAAATAAAACAAAATAAGATATTTTTTGCCTTTTGACATATTTTAAGCAAAATTATCTGCCAATGGGGTAAGAAAAATAAAAAAAATAAGAAGATATTTTTGGTCTTTTGACATATTTTAAGCAAAATTATCTGCCAAAGGGGTAAGAAAAATAAAAAAAAATAGATATTTTTTGTCTTTTGACATATTTTAAGCAAAATTATCTGCCAAATGGGGTAAGAAAAATAAAAAAAAATAGATATTTTTTGTCTTTTGACATATTTTAAGCAAAATGATCTGCCAAAGGGGTAAGAAAAATAAAACAAAATAAGATATTTTTTGTCTTTTGACATATTTTAAGCAAAATTATCTGCCAAAGGGGTAAGAAAAATAAAACAAAATAAGATATTTTTTGCCTTTTGACATATTTTAAGCAAAATTATCTGCCAAATGGGGTAAGAAAAATAAAACAAAATAAGATATTTTTTGCCTTTTGACATATTTTAAGCAAAATGATCTGCCAAAGGGGTAAGAAAAATAAAAAAAATAAGAAGATATTTTTGGTCTTTTGACATATTTTAAGCAAAATTATCTGCCAATGGGGTAAGAAAAATAAAACAAAATAAGATATTTTTTGCCTTTTGACATATTTTAAGCAAAATTATCTGCCAAAGGGGTAAGAAAAATAAAACAAAATAAGATATTTTTTGCCTTTTGACATATTTTAAGCAAAATGATCTGCCAATGGGGTAAGAAAAATAAAACAAAATAAGATATTTTTTGCCTTTTGACATATTTTAAGCAAAATTATCTGCCAATGGGGTAAGAAAAATAAAACAAAATAAGATATTTTTTGTCTTTTGACATATTTTAAGCAAAATTATCTGCCAAAGGGGTAAGAAAAATAAAACAAAATAAGATATTTTTTGTCTTTTGACATATTTTAAGCAAAATTATCTGCCAAAGGGGTAAGAAAAATAAAACAAAATAAGATATTTTTTGCCTTTTGACATATTTTAAGCAAAATTATCTGCCAATGGGGTAAGAAAAATAAAGAAATAAGATATTTTTTGCCTTTTGACATATTTTAAGCAAAATTATCTGCCAATGGGGTAAGAAAAATAAAACAAAATAAGATATTTTTTGCCTTTTGACATATTTTAAGCAAAATTATCTGCCAATGGGGTAAGAAAAATAAAACAAAATAAGATATTTTTTGTCTTTTGACATATTTTAAGCAAAATTATCTGCCAAAGGGGTAAGAAAAATAAAACAAAATAAGATATTTTTTGCCTTTTGACATATTTTAAGCAAAATTATCTGCCAATGGGGTAAGAAAAATAAAGAAATAAGATATTTTTTGCCTTTTGACATATTTTAAGCAAAATTATCTGCCAATGGGGTAAGAAAAATAAAACAAAATAAGATATTTTTTGCCTTTTGACATATTTTAAGCAAAATTATCTGCCAAATGGGGTAAGAAAAATAAAACAAAATAAGATATTTTTTGTCTTTTGACATATTTTAAGCAAAATTATCTGCCAAAGGGGTAAGAAAAATAAAACAAAATAAGATATTTTTTGTCTTTTGACATATTTTAAGCAAAATTATCTGCCAATGGGGTAAGAAAAATAAAACAAAATAAGATATTTTTTGCCTTTTGACATATTTTAAGCAAAATTATCTGCCAATGGGGTAAGAAAAATAAAACAAAATAAGATATTTTTTGTCTTTTGACATATTTTAAGCAAAATTATCTGCCAAAGGGGTAAGAAAAATAAAACAAAATAAGATATTTTTTGCCTTTTGACATATTTTAAGCAAAATTATCTGCCAATGGGGTAAGAAAAATAAAACAAAATAAGATATTTTTTGTCTTTTGACATATTTTAAGCAAAATTATCTGCCAATGGGGTAAGAAAAATAAAACAAAATAAGATATTTTTTGTCTTTTGACATATTTTAAGCAAAATTATCTGCCAATGGGGTAAGAAAAATAAAACAAAATAAGATATTTTTTGCCTTTTGACATATTTTAAGCAAAATTATCTGCCAAAGGGGTAAGAAAAATAAAACAAAATAAGATATTTTTTGTCTTTTGACATATTTTAAGCAAAATTATCTGCCAAAGGGGTAAGAAAAATAAAACAAAATAAGATATTTTTTGCCTTTTGACATATTTTAAGCAAAATTATCTGCCAATGGGGTAAGAAAAATAAAACAAAATAAGATATTTTTTGCCTTTTGACATATTTTAAGCAAAATTATCTGCCAATGGGGTAAGAAAAATAAAAAAAATAAGAAGATATTTTTGGTCTTTTGACATATTTTAAGCAAAATTATCTGCCAAATGGGGAGAGAAAAATAAAAAAAAGAAATATTTTTTGTCTTTTGACATATTTTAAGCAAAATTATCTGCCAATGGGGTAAGAAAAATAAAAAAAATAAGAAGATATTTTTGGTCTTTTGACATATTTTAAGCAAAATTATCTGCCAATGGGGAGAGAAAAATAAAAAAATAAGATATTTTTTGTCTTTTGACATATTTTAAGCAAAATTATCTGCCAAATGGGGTAAGAAAAATAAAAAAAAATAGATATTTTTTGTCTTTTGACATATTTTAAGCAAAATTATCTGCCAAAGGGGTAAGAAAAATAAAACAAAATAAGATATTTTTTGTCTTTTGACATATTTTAAGCAAAATTATCTGCCAAAGGGGTAAGAAAAATAAAACAAAATAAGATATTTTTTGTCTTTTGACATATTTTAAGCAAAATTATCTGCCAAAGGGGTAAGAAAAATAAAACAAAATAAGATATTTTTTGCCTTTTGACATATTTTAAGCAAAATTATCTGCCAATGGGGTAAGAAAAATAAAACAAAATAAGATATTTTTTGCCTTTTGACATATTTTAAGCAAAATTATCTGCCAATGGGGTAAGAAAAATAAAAAAAATAAGAAGATATTTTTGGTCTTTTGACATATTTTAAGCAAAATTATCTGCCAAATGGGGAGAGAAAAATAAAAAAAAGAAATATTTTTTGTCTTTTGACATATTTTAAGCAAAATTATCTGCCAATGGGGTAAGAAAAATAAAAAAAATAAGAAGATATTTTTGGTCTTTTGACATATTTTAAGCAAAATTATCTGCCAAAGGGGTAAGAAAAATAAAGAAATAAGATATTTTTTGCCTTTTGACATATTTTAAGCAAAATTATCTGCCAATGGGGTAAGAAAAATAAAAAAATAAGATATTTTTTGCCTTTTGACATATTTTAAGCAAAATTATCTGCCAATGGGGTAAGAAAAATAAAAAAATAAGATATTTTTTGTCTTTTGACATATTTTAAGCAAAATTATCTGCCAAATGGGGTAAGAAAAATAAAAAAAATAAGAAGATATTTTTTGTCTTTTGACATATTTTAAGCAAAATTATCTGCCAATGGGGTAAGAAAAATAAAACAAAATAAGATATTTTTTGTCTTTTGACATATTTTAAGCAAAATTATCTGCCAATGGGGTAAGAAAAATAAAAAAAATAAGAAGATATTTTTGGTCTTTTGACATATTTTAAGCAAAATTATCTGCCAAAGGGGTAAGAAAAATAAAGAAATAAGATATTTTTGGTCTTTTGACATATTTTAAGCAAAATTATCTGCCAATGGGGTAAGAAAAATAAAGAAATAAGATATTTTTTGCCTTTTGACATATTTTAAGCAAAATTATCTGCCAAATGGGGTAAGAAAAATAAAAAAAAATAGATATTTTTTGTCTTTTGACATATTTTAAGCAAAATGATCTGCCAAATGGGGTAAGAAAAATAAAAAAAAATAGATATTTTTTGTCTTTTGACATATTTTAAGCAAAATTATCTGCCAAAGGGGTAAGAAAAATAAAAAAAAATAGATATTTTTTGTCTTTTGACATATTTTAAGCAAAATTATCTGCCAAATGGGGTAAGAAAAATAAAAAAAAATAGATATTTTTTGTCTTTTGACATATTTTAAGCAAAATTATCTGCCAAAGGGGTAAGAAAAATAAAAAAAAATAGATATTTTTTGTCTTTTGACATATTTTAAGCAAAATTATCTGCCAATGGGGTAAGAAAAATAAAAAAAAATAGATATTTTTTGTCTTTTGACATATTTTAAGCAAAATTATCTGCCAAATGGGGTAAGAAAAATAAAAAAAAATAGATATTTTTTGTCTTTTGACATATTTTAAGCAAAATTATCTGCCAATGGGGTAAGAAAAATAAAAAAAAATAGATATTTTTTGTCTTTTGACATATTTTAAGCAAAATGATCTGCCAAATGGGGTAAGAAAAATAAAAAAAAATAGATATTTTTTGTCTTTTGACATATTTTAAGCAAAATTATCTGCCAAATGGGGTAAGAAAAATAAAAAAAAATAGATATTTTTTGTCTTTTGACATATTTTAAGCAAAATTATCTGCCAAATGGGGTAAGAAAAATAAAAAAAAATAGATATTTTTTGTCTTTTGACATATTTTAAGCAAAATGATCTGCCAATGGGGTAAGAAAAATAAAAAAAAATAGATATTTTTTGTCTTTTGACATATTTTAAGCAAAATTATCTGCCAAATGGGGTAAGAAAAATAAAAAAAAATAAGATATTTTTTGTCTTTTGACATATTTTAAGCAAAATTATCTGCCAATGGGGTAAGAAAAATAAAAAAAAATAGATATTTTTTGTCTTTTGACATATTTTAAGCAAAATGATCTGCCAAATGGGGTAAGAAAAATAAAAAAAAATAGATATTTTTTGTCTTTTGACATATTTTAAGCAAAATTATCTGCCAAATGGGGTAAGAAAAATAAAAAAAAATAGATATTTTTTGTCTTTTGACATATTTTAAGCAAAATTATCTGCCAAATGGGGTAAGAAAAATAAAAAAAAATAGATATTTTTTGTCTTTTGACATATTTTAAGCAAAATTATCTGCCAAATGGGGTAAGAAAAATAAAAAAAAATAGATATTTTTTGTCTTTTGACATATTTTAAGCAAAATTATCTGCCAAATGGGGTAAGAAAAATAAAAAAAAATAGATATTTTTTGTCTTTTGACATATTTTAAGCAAAATGATCTGCCAAAGGGGTAAGAAAAATAAAACAAAATAAGATATTTTTTGTCTTTTGACATATTTTAAGCAAAATTATCTGCCAATGGGGTAAGAAAAATAAAACAAAATAAGATATTTTTTGCCTTTTGACATATTTTAAGCAAAATTATCTGCCAATGGGGTAAGAAAAATAAAACAAAATAAGATATTTTTTGTCTTTTGACATATTTTAAGCAAAATGATCTGCCAAAGGGGTAAGAAAAATAAAACAAAATAAGATATTTTTTGCCTTTTGACATATTTTAAGCAAAATTATCTGCCAATGGGGTAAGAAAAATAAAACAAAATAAGAAGATATTTTTGGTCTTTTGACATATTTTAAGCAAAATTATCTGCCAAATGGGGAGAGAAAAATAAAAAAAAGAAATATTTTTTGTCTTTTGACATATTTTAAGCAAAATTATCTGCCAAATGGGGTAAGAAAAATAAAAAAATAAGATATTTTTTGTCTTTTGACATATTTTAAGCAAAATTATCTGCCAAATGGGGTAAGAAAAATAAAAAAAAATAGATATTTTTTGTCTTTTGACATATTTTAAGCAAAATTATCTGCCAAATGGGGTAAGAAAAATAAAGAAATAAGATATTTTTTGTCTTTTGACATATTTTAAGCAAAATTATCTGCCAATGGGGTAAGAAAAATAAAAAAAAATAGATATTTTTTGTCTTTTGACATATTTTAAGCAAAATTATCTGCCAAATGGGGTAAGAAAAATAAAAAAAATAAGAAGATATTTTTGGTCTTTTGACATATTTTAAGCAAAATTATCTGCCAATGGGGTAAGAAAAATAAAAAAATAAGATATTTTTTGTCTTTTGACATATTTTAAGCAAAATTATCTGCCAATGGGGTAAGAAAAATAAAAAAAAGAAATATTTTTTGTCTTTTGACATATTTTAAGCAAAATTATCTGCCAATGGGGTAAGAAAAATAAAAAAATAAGATATTTTTTGTCTTTTGACATATTTTAAGCAAAATTATCTGCCAATGGGGTAAGAAAAATAAAACAAAATAAGATATTTTTTGTCTTTTGACATATTTTAAGCAAAATGATCTGCCAAAGGGGTAAGAAAAATAAAACAAAATAAGATATTTTTTGCCTTTTGACATATTTTAAGCAAAATTATCTGCCAATGGGGTAAGAAAAATAAAACAAAATAAGAAGATATTTTTGGTCTTTTGACATATTTTAAGCAAAATTATCTGCCAAATGGGGAGAGAAAAATAAAAAAAAGAAATATTTTTTGTCTTTTGACATATTTTAAGCAAAATTATCTGCCAAATGGGGTAAGAAAAATAAAAAAATAAGATATTTTTTGTCTTTTGACATATTTTAAGCAAAATTATCTGCCAAATGGGGTAAGAAAAATAAAAAAAAATAGATATTTTTTGTCTTTTGACATATTTTAAGCAAAATTATCTGCCAAATGGGGTAAGAAAAATAAAGAAATAAGATATTTTTTGTCTTTTGACATATTTTAAGCAAAATTATCTGCCAAATGGGGTAAGAAAAATAAAAAAATAAGATATTTTTTGTCTTTTGACATATTTTAAGCAAAATTATCTGCCAAATGGGGTAAGAAAAATAAAAAAAAATAGATATTTTTTGTCTTTTGACATATTTTAAGCAAAATTATCTGCCAATGGGGTAAGAAAAATAAAACAAAATAAGATATTTTTTGTCTTTTGACATATTTTAAGCAAAATTATCTGCCAATGGGGTAAGAAAAATAAAAAAAAATAAGATATTTTTTGTCTTTTGACATATTTTAAGCAAAATGATCTGCCAAAGGGGTAAGAAAAATAAAACAAAATAAGATATTTTTTGCCTTTTGACATATTTTAAGCAAAATTATCTGCCAATGGGGTAAGAAAAATAAAACAAAATAAGAAGATATTTTTGGTCTTTTGACATATTTTAAGCAAAATTATCTGCCAAATGGGGAGAGAAAAATAAAAAAAAGAAATATTTTTTGTCTTTTGACATATTTTAAGCAAAATTATCTGCCAAATGGGGTAAGAAAAATAAAAAAATAAGATATTTTTTGTCTTTTGACATATTTTAAGCAAAATTATCTGCCAAATGGGGTAAGAAAAATAAAAAAAAATAGATATTTTTTGTCTTTTGACATATTTTAAGCAAAATTATCTGCCAAATGGGGTAAGAAAAATAAAGAAATAAGATATTTTTTGTCTTTTGACATATTTTAAGCAAAATTATCTGCCAATGGGGTAAGAAAAATAAAAAAAATAAGAAGATATTTTTGGTCTTTTGACATATTTTAAGCAAAATTATCTGCCAATGGGGTAAGAAAAATAAAAAAATAAGATATTTTTTGTCTTTTGACATATTTTAAGCAAAATTATCTGCCAATGGGGTAAGAAAAATAAAAAAAAGAAATATTTTTTGTCTTTTGACATATTTTAAGCAAAATTATCTGCCAATGGGGTAAGAAAAATAAAAAAATAAGATATTTTTTGTCTTTTGACATATTTTAAGCAAAATTATCTGCCAATGGGGTAAGAAAAATAAAAAAAAGAAATATTTTTTGTCTTTTGACATATTTTAAGCAAAATTATCTGCCAATGGGGTAAGAAAAATAAAAAAAATAAGAAGATATTTTTGGTCTTTTGACATATTTTAAGCAAAATTATCTGCCAATGGGGTAAGAAAAATAAAAAAATAAGATATTTTTGGTCTTTTGACATATTTTAAGCAAAATTATCTGCCAATGGGGTAAGAAAAATAAAAAAAAGAAATATTTTTTGTCTTTTGACATATTTTAAGCAAAATTATCTGCCAATGGGGTAAGAAAAATTTAAAAATAAGATTTTTTTGTCTTTTGACATATTTTAAGCAAAATTATCTGCCAAATGGGGAGAGAAAAATAAAAAAAATTAGATATTTTTGGTCTTTTGACATATTTTAAGCAAAATGATCTGCCAATGGGGTAAGAAAAATAAAAAAATAAGATATTTTTTGTCTTTTGACATATTTTAAGCAAAATTATCTGTCAATGGGGTAAGAAAAATAATCTCGTTTCTGTTTGCTTTCTTGTTTCTATCCCAAACAGAAACAAGATTGTTTTTCTTACCCCATTGGCAGATAATTTTGCTTGTTTTAAACAAAAACTTTTTCCCCAGAAATCAAGCAAAAATATTGCATGTACTTTTTCTTAGTAAAAGCATCTTGATTTGAGAATATTTAGATATTTGGACTGGACAAAAGACAGAAATACTAAGTAAGAGTGTGGTTTTACCTGTGGTGATCTAAATTTAATTAAGAATAGAGTTGTAACTCAGTAATAATATTACAATTTCACCCATTAAAACTGGTTGGTTGTTGAAAGTTTTATAGATATTATTGTATAAAATGTACATCTGTGTCCTATCTCAAGCTACTCTACTGTAAGCTCAAGCTCTTGTCAAATGTTTCCAAGAAACAAAACTTAATATCTGTGATCAGTCTGTGGGAAGGAGTTCAGTTCGGAGGTCAAACGAAGCATTTCTGAGGTCTGAAGAGACGATCATACAGGACAGAAGCTCAGTCAGTTGAGTTTTTGGCAAAACCTTTACAGCGCTTGTAGTCTTTTACTGCATATGATAATTCATACTTAGAAAGTAGAACTGAAATGACATTCATTACAAGATGATGAGTTAAAATATTTCAAATGCACCTGCAAACTATTTTTCAAGTCATGCATTTCATCATTGAGGATTTCTTAAAAATACTATGTAAAAAATCTCGTCTTGTCTCGTGAGATATGTGTCTCGTCACACCCCTAGTAGCTGCACATGTTAAATATAAGAGGAATGGAAGAGAAAAGAAAAGAGCCGTCTCCATAGAAACAGGGTAATCGTCTTTGTTAGGACGCAATCGACTATCTTTGCTGCTGCCGTGGCAACAGCAATGATGTCCACGCTTCTTGTGCGCGCGTGTGTGTGAGATTGCATGTGTTTGCGTGTGTGAGAGTTTGTAATGTATGTGATGGAGCGTGTGGGTGGATGTGACATGCTGTTGTATGTGTCCAGGTTATCACACATGGATACATAATCATAACCTGTCAGGAAAACCTGCAGATGTGTGTTAATCAAGCAGTGTTTGTAGAGTATACTGGGACTTCAAGCAGTCCTCAAACTTTCTACGCAAACCACAACGATTCGCCTGTGTCTATAAAAAATTTACAAAATCACAGTAGAACCTTCAAATCTGCAAGTGAAGTCTTTATGAGTGAGTCATTGAATCATTCATTCAAGAGATTCGTTCAAAAACACTGATTCATCCAGTAATGAAACAAGTTAAGTCTTTATGAGTGAGTCAATGAATCATTAATTCAAGAGATTTGTTCAAAAACACTGATTCATCCAGTAATGAAACAAGTGAAGACTTTATGAGTGAGTCATTGAATCATTCATTCAAGAGATTGGTTCAAAAACGCTGATTCATCCAGTAATGAAACAAGTGAAGTCTTTATGAGTGAGTCATTGAATCATTCATTCAAGAGATTCGTTCAAAAACACTGATTCATCCAGTAATGAAACAAGTGAAGTCTTTATGAGTGAGTCATTGAATCATTCATCCAAGAGATTTGTTCAAAAGCACTGATTCATCCAGTAATGAAACAAGTGAACTCTTTATGAGTGAGTCATTGAATCATTCATTCAAGAGATTTGTTCAAAAACGCTGATTCATCCAGTAATGAAACGAGTAACGTCTTTATGAGTGAGTCATTGAATCATTCATTCAAGAGATTTGTTCAAAAACGCTGATTCATCCAGTAATGAAACAAGTGAAGTCTTTATGAGTGAGTCATTGAATCGACAACTGCCAACGTTTTGGAGGCCTGAAAATTTAAACTTTTATAAAACGGGTTTCAAAGCACACGTTTTTTTTAAACAATAGCATTATTATCTCGTGTAAACTACAAAAACGTGAATTTGTGAAAATGGTGACGTCGTGCACGCATTACATGTTCAGTCTATAGGCGTGTAGTCAGGGTCCGAAATTAACACCCGCCAAGCGCTAAATGCGGGTAGATTTTCCGTTTGGCGACTAAATTCAAAAGGCTATCCGCCACACTGGCGGGTGATTTTCACACCAAAATGCAATATAATGTGTTTCCCAGTAACTAATCTGGGGACGAGGTGAGCTAGCCACAGAACGTCTCTAGTGCTTCAAGTCTAGCGACACTGTCTCGGGGGCCGGAAGGTAAACAGTGCCGCGAGACTTGAAGAGACGGCACTAGAGACGGTCTGTTGCTAGCTAGGACTGCAGCTAACTTGCGGTCTGCAGCTATCTGCTGCACATTAGCTGATATGTGGCGACATTTACCGGGAGTGAGCCAACCTTTGAAACGAAAACTCGCCGACGAAAAGGGGGATGAGTTAAATAAAAATAAAAAGTTTTGTGAGAAATGGAGGTATGGTCATCGGAAATAAAACGATGAAACTTGAGAACATTCGTGACCGTGAACACAGCAAATGTCACATTGCCTGCATGTCCTTGTCCCTGGCTCAATCGCAAGAAGGCCAGGCCACTTTCTGCGAGTAAGTGAAAATGTTTTTCCTCCTGTAGCTAGACTAGTGTTTTTGTCGGTAGTTTTTAAAATTTAGAGTGTTTCCTGTAAAATGAGACCATTTTTATCCATTTACTCCAATGTATGTGGGTAGGTCGCTCTTTTAAATTCAGGTATGCTCTATTGTTTCAGAAATAAAAAATGTACACCGTAAAAGTAGACTTGGAGACGCCAGTGACTCCTTTCAGATAAATCTCAATAACTTTTTTTTAGAAGGTGATATCAAGAAAAATATTTTTCCCCCTGTTTACTGCCACCTAGTGGAATCAAAAGAAAATTTCTAAAGGGACATAGAAAAAAAAGGTCATTTTTTTAATATATATATATATATATATATATATATATATATATATATATATATATATATATATATATATATATAAAATATTAATTAAAAACAGTATCAAAAAATGACTTTTTATATGTGTTTATCATAAAATTGTGAATTTATACAATATAATATATGCAATATTCCACCACTGTGTTAAAATTCAGAGTGTTTTCTGTAAAATGAGACCATTTTTATCTATTTCCTCTAATGTATGTGGGAAGGGCACTCTTTTAAATTCATATATGCCAAATCCTCTAAAATATTCAAAATATGCTGCAGAGTTGAAGTGGTTAAAACGAGTGTTCTCACCGATATATTTGTTGTTATTTCGTGTTTAATAGACTCGATATTGTTTCTTATAAAAATGTGGTGACCATGCAGCAAAAAAAAAACAAAAAACGTTTAAACCGTATAACTGATAGTATTAATCGGTCAAAATTCATACTATCAATTAACAGTTAAACGGTCAATTTGAGCATCCCTGCTATTAATAAAACAGCAAAAGACAAAGAGACCGAAGACAAAGAGACCATCGGAACCGAACCAAAAACCGAGGTTATTGTATTGAACCGTGTTCTAACTGTATTGTTGCATCCCTAATTTCCATTATCAGTCAATTATGCCCAAGTCAAATCTGGCACCTTCACCTTCAAGAATGTTTTTGTTTGCCTACAGCTGGAAAACGTGGCATGTCCTTTTTGAAGATGCACAACCCAAAGCAATTTGGACATTGTGCTACGTTTACACTCTGTGCTCTGCGGAAAAACAAAAAAGTCACACAGGTTTCAAACATGAGTCAGAATCGTAGAGGACAAAAAGACTTCAAAACACAATGCTGTATGAGTCATGATGGGTGAAGGGTTTAAAATGGAAGGCAAACATCTAACTACTTTCTTTATTGCAATGCCTTGTTTTGCATACATGAGGTTGTGTCTTTATAAATCAAACACAATCTAGCGCAAGCATGGTAAAGCACTCCAGTCTCTAGCCTGATTAGATAGCGATGCATTCAGCACTATTGCACAACTATTGTATAGTGTGCTCATTCTGTCTGCGAGCCTAGTCACTGTAATCCTCAGTTTGGGTTGCATCATAAGACTCGGATGAAGCCGCCAGCTATTGCAGAGGCAAATGTATGGCGACTTTCAACCCAACAGAAAGGATGAGGAAAGAGAGAAAGACTTGAGATGGCAAGAAGTAAGAAAGACAGGTTGGCTCACTAACAAGCTACACCCTTAACCCTTTAGGCGCCAGAGGTTTTTTTCCTAAAACGTTCGATTTTGACATCTTAATTTGAAAAGGCTATATCTTAAAAGTGATAAAAGATAGAGACTTTCTGTAAATTAGAGAAATGTTAAGGATGACCCAAAGTTTATGTAGGGATTACATTGTCCCATCTAATTTGCATATTATGACGTCATATGGTGGTAGTCACCTTGGATTATAGAATTTTCATGAAAAGTCACATGTTTAAATGATAAATGCAGCACTTCTTTCCCCAAAAAATGTCCCTCACCTTCTGTATGCTATATTGCACAATACTCAACGCTCAGGTAAACAAACTGTGTAAATCGTTACTAATAAATGGTAGAAACAAACCGAATGCATGTAACGGTTGGCCTTTTGCTGTAGAGACTTTCCATTTACTACATACAGTAGGCACTCTGATTCCATGTATGGGGCACATTTATATTATTCATATGACACACAAACACAAGTAGACAAGACCTGTTTAGTTCAAGATCACTCGCCACGTTAAGGCAGAAATGACGAGACAAGATGAGAGACAGACGCACGCGCGTGCACGCCCGCCAAGTGTGCACAGTTCGAACTACTGTCATTGTCATTGTGTCTCCAAACCCTGCCTCCACGTTGCCCACTAACTGTATTTGCAATACACAAGCCGCGGTTCAGCTGCGTGAGACAACCGCTGCCAGTGTGAATGCTCTCCATACGCACCACTGCCCTGCCAACGCAAAAACGCGTGCGGTGTAAAGCCGGCGTAACACGCCTGCTAACTTCGCAATGAACACTCCGACCCCACGAAACACCACTGTGTTCCCACCACTGACATTCGGCAAAGGAGTCGGGGATAAAGTATGACGTGTCTGACATCTAGTGGATGTTTTTGTCGGTAGTTTTTAAAATTTAGAGTGTTTCCTGTAAAATGAGACCATTTTTATCCATTTACTCCAATGTATGTGGGTAGGTCGCTCTTTTAAATTCAGGTATGCTCTATTGTTTCAGAAATAAAAAATGTACACCGTAAAAGTAGACTTGGAGACGCCAGTGACTCCTTTCAGATAAATCTCAATAACTTTTTTTTAGAAGGTGATATCAAGAAAAATATTTTTTCCCCTGTTTACTGCCACCTAGTGGAATCAAAAGAACATTTCTAAAGGGACATAGAAAAAAAAGGTCAACATTTTGGAGTGGTCAAGGTCAACAAAACGGCCGCGCGCGGCTCCCGCTCTCCATACGCACCACTGCCCTGCCAACGCAAAAACGTGTGCGGTGTAAAGCCGGCGTAACACGCCTGCTAACTTCGCAATGAACACTCCGACCCCGGGAAACACCACTGTGTTCCCACCACTGACATTGGGCAAAGGACCATCTACATTGGGCAAAGGATTCACCGTTTGTGCTTGGTGTAGGGCTATTCTTTCACTTTCAGGATTACGGCAGATATTCCCCTTCAGAATCAGGGTCCGCGAATAGAAGACCCAACACTTCATTGCGGGTAAGCTTTATTGATGCCATTAGAAAATAATAATCTAATGCAAATACTCGCTGACATTGACAATATTGCTCTGATAAAATGGCTCACTCGCACACTAGCTCCGCGTTTGTTCGCACTGACTCAATGCGCTCTTGCTCGAAGATTTTGTATAGAAGCATGACGTTTTTTTGAGTCGGGGATGAAGTATGACATGTCTGACATCTAGTGGAGGGGAGGTCAAACGAAATTTGACACCCTATTTGACAAAACTGTCCGTTTTATTCAGTGCCGCATCTTGTCGAGTAAACTCGACCGTGGCGCCTAGACGGTTAAAAGTAAAGGTTCCAAAAGGGGATTTTCGCAGAAAATAACGTCTTTTTGTTTCCCAAATCAACCTTTCAGTAAACATTCTTAAAAGAAGCATGGAAAAAATGGACCCTTTTCCACTATAGACGGTTTCAACGGCAACAACATAAACAAACGTTAGTGCACATGTGCGCTTTTGTGGCCCAAACTTAAAGGTGCCCTAGAATGAAAAATTGAATTAACCTTGCCATAGTTAAATAACAGGAGTTCAGTGCATGTAAATCACATACAGTGAGTCTCAAACACCATTGCCTCCTCCTTCATATGTAAATCTCGTTTGTGAAAAACACCACGGAAAAATAGGCAAATCTCAACGTAACACCGAGAGTGATGCAATCGTCGGGATCATTAATATGTATGCCCCCAACATTTGCATATGCAAGCACATGTTCACTGTCCGGCGAAACTGCGCAGCCGCATCATCTCTGCAGGTAAACAAGCGTCACGCGAGGATAGCGAACATGGCAGATCATGGACACCAATGTTATGTTCCAGGCTGTGCAGGGGATGTGAAGACGTTTCATACTCTTCCCACAGATAAATCATGTCAACAGGCATAGTTGATGTTTATTTATAATCGGATACCGCAACAATTTATTTCAAAGTTGTTAGTTTGCTCAGCCCATTTCACCACGGACAGTTTTTCAAACCTGGGACAATATCAAGCAGGCTTTGCTCAGCGTCTGACAGTGAAGAAAGGGGCAATGCCAAGTGATTTTATCCACTTCTTGACTGTCTAAACAATTTCTGATTAAATTGAAAGCTTCTTAGAGAGACAACATTAACGATAATATCCCTGTTGTTGCCTAGATCCAACGCAAGATGCTAGTACAGTAACAATAGGATAATCCGAGTAGTTTACATAACTAAATGGCTAAATAAATTGACTTTTAAATCAGTACTCTACTGTCAAACTCAAATGTTACTGTACAAACAACACATTTAAGCGCTACCCAGTTCAGTTTGTGATTCAAAGTGAAGACGCTATCATTGTAAAATCATACAGGGACACATTACAATAATTAAAATGTTTTTACAATGCTAAAAATGTTGTGCCTGCTGATGTGTATATTTAATGCTATATGCTAGTTATCGTTTAGGCTGTAGTTCTGGTACGGACGTAATGATTTTGCAGGTTCCTAATTAAAATAAAGACTTAACTTACCATTCAGAAGCGTTCATTTCCAATCTCAAAACATGTTGTTGTTCCTCAAAATCTGCATTTTCGTCAGAAACAGGCTCAAACATATAAGGTTGAATGCCTAATCTCTCCATCGTCATGACGGTCAGCTATCATTGAGCCGCGCAGTGAAACAACCAATCAGAGCAGAACTCCGCATTAATATTCATGACCCTTCCAAATAAGGCAAAAACAGACCATTTCATCCTGGGGAAGATTTCTAGAGTTGTAAATGGACCTGTAAAACCGTATCTGGACAATTATTGACCTTAAATAAGCCATATACCCTCTATGTAGATACCAGAGAACAATTTAAAATGTTGTTTCAAATCATTCTAGGGCACCTTTAACTTCCGATAGACGTCCGCAAAGAATCAACAACAACAGAGGCTGCGTTATCTTTCTTATGCGCTATCATCTTTCATTTTAATTGGCAGCATTATCTTAATTGACATGTTTTTATTGTTTCAGCATGTTTATTATAAATAATCTCCCATTTCTGTCTGCAATATAGAGTGGGGGAAACGCCCTCCTTAAAGGGTTAACATGTAAGTTAGATAAAGTTCCCTATTTGAGATTGATTGTATGAATGCATCACAAAAAATCCCGTGCTTTATGGGCACTGCCATTAATAGAGGACAAAGCGAAAGTTGTTTTGCACTCCGTGATAAAGGCACATTTAAATATTTTTGCGGGAAACATAAATCCGATCATTTATCCAGATGGCGTCCGCTTGATGTGAACAAATGCGAACTCGCCGTGTCCTGACTGACCGATGATCACGGTGCTCGCATGTTAATGCCAAGTGTAACGCTAAACGAGGCCAGAATAAGTTCCTCTAGAGTAGATTATTTCTGATAACAAGCAAAGTAAATGACATTAGACATACAGTCTAAATTACATTAGACGCTGCTCTCGTATGACTGGATATTTATGAAGCATTTAAGGCTTTTTGGTGAGTCGCACACACTGTTTTTGCGCTGGTGTCATATTCTCTCTGCTTGAGCGTTAATATTTATATCATGTTATCCAAGAATAGTACGTCAAAAATGTGTTTCTACTGAGTAGTGCGCCATACTATCCCCTTGCCAGACCGATAAACAAACACAGACCGGAAGTTAACTTCGGGCCAGGCGCGTAACCGTGGCAACGCTCTCATCCGATGAAACTGTCTATAAAAAATGTTAAGATTCTATTGATGTAAAAGGGTAACTAAACCCCAGCTCAGAGCTTAACTCCACCCACTGGCAATTTTTGGAAAATGCTGGAAAAGTGGGCAGAGCCCAGCGGAGACAGAGGGGATTAACCGAGGGCGGGACTGAGCCCCCCGGGGGGCATGCACCTGAGACCCGCAGTGACGGATTGATTGACAGCTGTCTAACTCGCGAGTCGCAAAGATGGAGAATGACTGGAATGACGACAGTAGCTTTACAATAAAGCGGTTATTCACCCCAACCTTCACCTAAATTGTCTGTGGACACAGACCCAGAGCCTCATCGATGCGAGCCGCTGGCTCAAACTGCGTTAACTCCCGATGCCGACGATGCTAGCGAAGCAGCAGTGCAAGAGAACTGACATAATCTATGAACAGTCAAATCCTTAAACTGAATGCCACTAAAATAGATCAGATATCTGATATACATACGATGTACACTCACCTAAAGGATTATTAGGAACGCCTGTTCAATTTCTCATTAATGCAATTATCTAATCAACCAATCACATGGCAGTTGTTTCAATGCATTTAGGGGTGTGGTCCTGGTCAAGACAATCTCCTGAACTCCAAACTGAATGTCAGAATGGGAAAGAAAGGGGATTTAAGCAATTTTGAGCGTGGCATGGTTGTTGGTGCCAGACGGGCCGGTCTGAGTATTTCACAATCTGCTCAGTTACTGGGATTTTCACGCACAACCATTTCTAGGGTTTACAAAGAATGGTGTGAAAAGGGAAAACATCCAGTATGCGGCAGTCCTGTGGGCCAAAATGCCTTGTTGATGCTAGAGGTCAGAGGAGAATGGGCCAACTGATTCAAGCTGATAGAAGAGACACTTTGACTGAAATAACCACTCGTTACAACCGAGGTATGCAGCAAAGCATTTGTGAAGCCACAACACTCACAACCTTGAGGCGGATGGGCTACAACAGCAGAAGACCCCACCGGGTACCACTCATCTCCACTACAAATAGGAAAAAGAGGCTACAATTTGCACGAGCTCACCAAAATTGGACAGTTGAAGACTGGAAAAATGTTGCCTGGTCTGATGAGTCTGGATTTCTGTTGAGACATTCAGATGGTAGAGTCAGAATTTGGCGTAAACAGAATGAGAACATGGATCCATCATGCCGTGTTACCACTGTGCAGGCTGGTGGTGGTGGTGTAATGGTGTGGGGGATGTTTTCTTGGCACACTTTAGGCCCCTTAGTGCCAATTGGGCATCGTTTAAATGCCACGGCCTACCTGAGCATTGTTTCTGACCATGTCCATCCCTTTATGACCACCATGTCCCCATCCTCTGATGGCTACTTCCAGCAGGATAATGCCCCATGTCACAAAGCTCCAATCATTTCAAATTGGTTTCTTGAACATGACAATGAGTTCACTGGACTAAAATGGCCCCCACAGTCCCCAGATCTCAACCCAATAGAGCATCTTTGGGATGTGGTGGAACGGGAGCTTCGTGCCCTGGATGTGCATCCCACAAATCTCCATCAACTGCAAGATGCTATCCTATCAATATGGGCCAACATTTCTAAAGAATGCTTTCAGCTCCTTGTTGAATCAATGCCACGTAGAATTAAGGCAGTTCTGAAGGCGAAAGGGGTCAAACACAGTATTAGTGCTGTTCCTAATAATCCTTTAGGTGAGTGTATTTTCATTCAAATGAACTGAATCAATAAGCAGCGCAGGACCAATAAGTTCAGACCTAATAGCCTATTATAAACAGATTTCCTCAAATAAAAGACTATATATACCAGCACATTATTGTTGGCATTGTTGTTTGTTACCGCGGCAACCACTTGCGTGTCAGGGTTTGAAAACGCGTCTCCTGTATGAAACTTATCTGTACACATGACGGGCGGCTATAATATCGCAAGAAAAGCCTGACGTATACTGACAACTGCATTATTTAACCGCAGTTTCTTCATTACAATGTTAATGAAGTGTCAAGTGAGTTTCATTCATAATGTTTCTACTTCATGAGAGTTCATACTGGAGTGAAGCCGTTCTCATCATGTGATCAATGTGGGCGTGGGGAGCTTGTGCCAGGGGCGTGGCTAGTGAGCCGTTGGAAGAACCATCATACATCACGATGACCTACAACGGCCAATAATTCAACTGCAGTCGCCTCCGTTCAACCCTAAGAGGGCAGCACTCAAGACGCTTTTACACCATATATTGTAGAATCAAAATACTTTATATCCAAATGTCAAAACATTTACTCGAATTAATGAACAGCATTAATAAAGCCCCAGTATTACAGATCATTAACTAAAAAAAGTTGGTTTAGTTAACCTTTAAAGGTGTCATGAACTGGCTTTTTTTATTTTTTTATACTGTTGTCTGAGGTCAACTTATGACGTTTGTGTGGTTTTTACATCCAGATGAACATCATAATGAATAAGTAATAGGCTATTTTCTGCCCTGGTTTTGAGGCGCTCTGAAAAACGCTCTGTTTTGATGGGTGTGTCGCACTGAAGACTTGGAAGTAAACGCCCACTGCTAGGATTGGAACCGGATTTCACCATCACTAGGCAAGCCTGTACATGGAACCCCCAAGGGAAAAGAAAGAGAGGCCGACCTCGAAACAGCCGATGTCAAGAGTACAGGCCGCACTTGGGGACAGCTTGAGAGACTGACCCATGCCTGGAGAACCCTTGTTGGTGGCCTATGCCCCAGTAGGGGTAATAGGCGTAAGGGAGTAAGGACAATTACCCCTTTTTTGATGCGGATGTTGTAAGGGCGGAAGAGGGCTTAAAGTAGCTCATTGTTGTTATATAACCATAGAGTGATTGCAGATGTTTTTTTGATGTTTTTTCAGCTGCAGCAGGCTTCTAAAAATAAACCGCATAAAAGCTTTATGAAAGATACATGAGTTACAGTCCTAAAGCCACGTCTATGGTGATGCCCGGTGAAAGACAGCGGGTGGAGGTGGATCACGGCACAAGCACACAGGACTTTCACAATCCTTCTCAAAAGACTCCACCTCGGAAATGACTTTCCTTTCGCAAATCCCTCGTTTTCAACCGGACTGGTAAGGGCAGACACTGTATCATGCGGTGTTCTCACCAGACGCGAATAGAGTGATTTCAATGTTAAGTCAACGTAAAGACACGTTGCCACGTGTCTGGAGGTCCAGTAACAGCGCAGAATAAACACGAATGAGCTTCTGAAAGTGTGTTAAAAGATAGGGATGCACGATATATCGGCAACATATCGTTATCGGCCGATAAATGATTATTTTTGATGTTATCGTTATCGGTCCAATAAGAAAATTTGACCGATATATTCAAGCCGATAGATAATGTATTATTTCCTTCAGCTGAGACAGACGCGCTGTCCACCATGATGGGTTTGAATTGCTCTAAATATGATTGGAATCACTTCGAAAAGGAAAATACAGTTATGTGCAACATATGCAGCGCAAGTCTAATATAATCTACATAAAATGATAATGAGAATACGGCTGTAAGAGCGTTGTTTCAGCGCGTTTGTTGTGGGAAGCGTCCACAACGCCTTCTGACCAGCACAGTCAAGTTCGTTTGTGCATTCGCGTCATTTTAAGCATATGTAAGTCGTAATATTACGTTTTTGTAGTATAAACATCTGATTAATGTCATATAGGATGCGTTTCGTTAAGTCAATAACACGCAGTGCTTCACTGTACCGGTGATCATCTTCAGTTTCAGCGCGCTCTCAAACAGGGGAAGAGCATCCACAGGAGTTATAGGCCTTCACCTATGCTTGATTGTGCTTATATAAGTTGTAATATTATATTTATTTAGTATAAATATCTGATTGTTCTCATATATGATGCGTTTAGTTGTTAATTAACCTTCTAAGCGCTTCAGTTTACGGTTGTTCGTTCATTCTCTCCAGCTTCAGCGCACGCTCAAACAGCAACATTATTCCTAATAGACTAGACTAATATTAAAGATGTTTACTATTATTGTAATATTAAACATATTTTTTTCAAAAACACAGAAGCGTTATTTTATAACTAGCACTTTTATTGTTCTCGTATCATTTCCATCAACAATACGGTTTGATTAAAACCATTTCCTTATTGTCCGTGCGGAGGCTATTTCATGCACTTGCACTTCTGATTCTTTATTATGCAGCCTCAGCAATGCTGTCCAATAACTTGTTTGCATTATTTAGGTATATTATTTTTATTTTTTAGGCAATATAATTTTTGGTAACATTTTAGAAATAAGATCTAATTTGTTAATGCATTAACTCACACGAACAAACAGAGAGCAATAACCTTTGTTAATGTTAGTAATAAAATGTTTGTGTTTATTAACAGTCCATTCACAGCGCAGACCTCATGCTAACACACACACGCTGGGTCTGAATATGTTGAGATTAACATGAACTAAAATGAATAAATCCTGTTGAAGTATTGTTCATTCATTGTTGGTTAACTAATACTAACAAAAATTCAACCTTATTGTAAAGTGTTAACATTTTTTTTTATATATATATAAAGTAAGTTGGCCATAGGAGTGTAAAATTAATTTGAAAAGGTAATGAATCTTACACTGGTTCAAATAGGCTACTGTAGTGTATAGGTTTGATTTATGTTGAAGTGTTTGGGACATGGCTTTTAATGGTGAGCCTTTTTGTTCAGGCTCTCAGAGTTTATTAAAATTTGTATTTAGATTTATCGGCCAATATATCGGTTATCGGCTTTCAAATATAAAGAATTATCGGATATCGGTATCGGCCAAAATGTTCATATCGGTGCATCCCTATTAAAAGATACAGTACAACTTACCGAAATCCGTATCATGTCACATAGAATCGCTCAATCAGTGTTTCAACAGCAGAAAGATGTCAGTAAAACGGCTCACAAGTTACAGTTAGCTCAGAAAAACCATATCCAGTGTCCATAAACTCGTTAGTCAGCAAGAAAAATTAACTAGAGAGGAGCATTTTGCTAATTATATGCACCACATTACATAGGCTATTCATTGTCAATGTTCTTCAATATTTAATAAATCTGGCAAGTTTTTATGACAACCACCCTTTAAATGTTTATATTTCCAAAAAACGAATTGGAGTAGAATTATGATTATGTAATTGTAAAGTTAATATTATAACTTTATTATTATATTTAAAAAAAACATAATTTAGTGTCATTTAAGTGTTTGTATACAAATCAGTTAATTTTTACCTTCAATATTAGTAGGCTAATGTATTATACCTGATACATATCCAAAATAATCCATATTGAATTGAATCGAAAAAAGAATCGAAAGCTTGTGAATCGAAATCGAATCGAATTGTGAAATTTGTGTCAATATCCAGCCCTAGTACTAATACAATTTCATATCGTACCCAACTTACCCAGTCGACTAACAATATTGACATCGGCTAATTAACGACGTCGACTAATTAATATTTCAATGGGAGAAACTGTACACACATACACAATGGCGCATTGACTTCATTCATTCGGCCTCATTCTTTAATGAATCAATGTTTGAATGAATTGTTTGAATGAACGACTCAATGACTCACTCATTGCCGCCACCTACTGGCGAGTTCAGTGTCATGTTCAAAAGTATTAGTAACTTTATAACATTTCTTATTTGTTGGGTTGTTTTAACG
This sequence comes from Romanogobio albipinnatus, assembly GCA_023566225.1. NCBI lineage: Eukaryota > Metazoa > Chordata > Actinopteri > Cypriniformes > Gobionidae > Romanogobio > Romanogobio albipinnatus. The sequence continues at coordinate 2,658,457 of CM042242.1, forward strand.
CAGGGAATGAGTTGTTTTAATCCAGCGGTTGGGTTCTTTTAACCCAGCGGTTGGGTTGTTTAAACCCAGCGGTTGGGTTGTTTAAACCCAGCAATTGGGCTCTTTTAACTCAGCTATTGGGTTGTTTGAACCCAGCGGTTGGGTTGTTTAAACCCAGCTATTGGGTTGTTTTAATCCAGCGGTTGGGTTCTTTTAACCCAGCGGTTGGGTTGTTTAAACCCAGCGATTGGGTTGTTTTAATCCAGCGGTTGGGTTCTTTTAACCCAGCGGTTGGGTTGTTTTAACCCAGCTGTTGGGTTGTGTAAACCCAGCAATTGGGTTCTTTTAACCCAGCAATTGGGTTCTTTTAATCCAGCGGTTGGGTTCTTTTAACCCAGCGGTTGGGTTGTTTAAACCCAGCGGTTGGGTTGTTTTAATCCAGCGGTTGGGTTCTTTTAACCCAGCGGTTGGGTTGTTTAAACCCAGCGATTGGGTTGTTTTAATCCAGCGGTTGGGTTCTTTTAACCCAGCGGTTGGGTTGTTTAAACCCAGCGGTTGGGTTCTTTTAACCCAGCAATTGGGTTGTTTTAATCCAGCGGTTGGGTTATTTTAACCCAGCGGTTGGGTTGTTTAAACCCAGCGGTTGGGTTCTTTTAATCCAGCGGTTGGGTTATTTTAACCCAGCGGTTGGGTTGTTTAAACCCAGCGATTGGGTTGTTTTAATCCAGCGGTTGGGTTCTTTTAACCCAGCGGTTGGGTTGTTTAAACCCAGCGATTGGGTTGTTTTAATCCAGCGGTTGGGTTCTTTTAACCCAGCGGTTGGGTTGTTTAAACCCAGCGATTGGGTTGTTTTAATCCAGCGGTTGGGTTCTTTTAACCCAGCGGTTGGGTTGTTTAAACCCAGCGGTTGGGTTCTTTTAACCCAGCAATTGGGTTGTTTTAATCCAGCGGTTGGGTTATTTTAACCCAGCGGTTGGGTTGTTTAAACCCAGCGGTTGGGTTCTTTTAATCCAGCGGTTGGGTTATTTTAACCCAGCGGTTGGGTTGTTTAAACCCAGCGATTGGGTTGTTTTAATCCAGCGGTTGGGTTCTTTTAACCCAGCGGTTGGGTTGTTTAAACCCAGCGATTGGGTTGTTTTAATCCAGCGGTTGGGTTCTTTTAACCCAGCGGTTGGGTTGTTTAAACCCAGCGATTGGGTTGTTTTAATCCAGCGGTTGGGTTGTTTAAACCCAGCGGTTGGGTTCTTTTAACCCAGCAATTGGGTTGTTTTAATCCAGCGGTTGGGTTATTTTAACCCAGCGGTTGGGTTGTTTAAACCCAGCGGTTGGGTTGTTTTAACCCAGCATTTTTTAGTGTGTAGTCTGGGAGGATGTGGTAAACATTAGTAGCATCATCATGAAAAGTAACAGTGGATCATTTCATGTATTTGGCATTAAATTATTAACCGCACCTCTTGAGGCTCATCATCAGAGAGCTGTGTTCTCTATTGAGTTTATTAGGTGTTCATGGGCGCAGGCTGCATCACTGCAGTAATAAGAGTTTCTTCCTCCCATAGAGAGAAGACGACACGGATAAACACACACCCTTGAGCTGCAGAGGGACCGGAGCTTTCCGGTCAGCTGACGGCTAAATCAATACATGGACATATCAATCCATCCTCCAGTGTGTCTCAGAAACAGACCACGCTGCATGAATCCCTTACACACTGGATGACACAAAATAAGTATAGAGCTTAACTTATTAATATTTAAGATTTGGGAGACTCCACATGGATCCACACGGCGATGGCTACATGCCATTAATGGCCAGTCAGAATTATTTATAAGATTAGACCACATAAAAGCAAACCGTTTAGACACGAATCATTGTGTAATATGTGAAATTAATCTGACTCTCCGAATGAAAATGGTTTAGTAGAGCCATTATGTGAACCGCACTAATGTGTGTATCAGAAGCCCTGTGCAATATACCTGATCATTTCCCCTCAGAAACTACAGACGTCAAGAGATGTGCAATTAGACTATGATGAGGCATTTTTCAATAATGGACAGCATCACAGCGCGCACATATTCACACAACATTATGTCAAAATGCCTGTCTTGCCGAGTATCATCGTAAACATAATCGGTTATGTCTTAAAGGTGCACTATGTAACTTTTCCGTCCGCTAGGTCGCCTGTTCAAAACAAAGGCGTGGTTTGATGACGTCACGTTTGAGCGCAGAATCTCGGGACATGTGGTCTTCAGCTCACAGCCGCTGGGAAAGAGTCGGGATTTTATTAAAGCGCTCCTGCAGAATAAAACCAGAAACCGAGGGGAACGCGGATATGATGTCATCGCCACGCCCTCACACGTCCCGGTTCCTCGGGTAAAATAGCATCTCACGATTTACAATATCCCAAATGTTTCCAACTATTAGTAAGTGCTCAACTGTGTGTTTTTAAGTAGCCCCTTTCTTTCTTTCTTTCTTTTTTTTGCTGTTTTTGTTTTGTTGTTGTTTTCTGTTTAGTTATTAACTTTTGTATTTTGACAACATTTGTAATTATATGTATGTGTATATTCTCTTTCCCCTACGAGAGTTTTGTATTTTGCTGTTTTTTGTCAATAAAAATAAATAAATTAAAAATAAATTAAGTGCTCAACTGAACTAAATATATAACACTGGCCTAGTGGCGTTTGGATATTTGACTGAAAATATGTTACATAGTGCAGCTTTAACACTGATCAACGCACATACATAAGATCGTTAAAAGAACAAAATCTCCAGCGTTTCAACCATCTCATAATATTTGATTCACGTAAGACATAACCGACTGCGTTTATGTGACCACTCACTAAAGATGGACATTTTTGACGTAATTTTATGTGTATTTGACTAAGAAAAAAAAACAGCTTAATTTGTAATGCGTGCGCTCTTTAGGCTTGTGTGTGTGTGTGTTGTTGGTATGAGCGCAAAGAAAACTCTTATGTAGCGTTCACACCGGACGTGAATAATTCACGCTATTCACACAGTTGGACAGTTGAACATTTTGAGTTTACTCGCTTCATCCGCGCGTGACATTCTCTTCACAACAGACGTGAATTCGCCTCATGGGCGGGGCTTCTGCCAGCGACTCGTCTCGTTGAGAAATGGCTGACATGGGCTGTGTTTACACGTCTTTTTTGTTCAAATCTACTGTTAATGTGTGACAAAACGTAGTTTTAAGAGTTTTTCAGGCGATAATGTAGTAGTTTAAAGCTCAAATCTGTGGTTTGTTTATAAAGAGAGCTCCTCTCTGAACATGTGATCTGGTGTGTGTGGAGTTGTGAGCTCCAGTGGATCAGCGGCGCTCAGCGCTCATTAACCCCGGCGAGAGCAGCCTTTCCTCGGCCAGTCCTTCAGCCGCTGGCTCTGATGTCTCTGTGGTGGTTAAACATGAGATATAATTCATCTTGTGTTGATCTAACGGCCGATCTCTGCTCTCATGAATCTATAATTTGTTCCCTGGAAAATCGTTTAGGCTGAGGGCAAAGTGAAGTTTCATTACTTTTTTATTTTTAGGCTATAACTTTGTTAGCGTTGTAGCCGACTAGCACTGACTTTGAATGTTTGGCTGAATTGTTTGCTTTATTTCATGTGTAGCTTATTATAACTTTTACTTATACTTTTGTATTATTGATCAAACATAAACTTGCATTTAACAAAAAGAGACTGGGTTGTGTTTCATGTCATTTAATGTTATCACAGTGATAATCAGATTGTCTGAACCAGATATTAAAGCAGCACTAGGTAACTTTTCAACCTTCATAATATATTTTCAAGACTCTTGTGATGATACATTGACTTACAATAGGTTGAATGGCACGTCTGCCATAGCCTGACGGGGTCTGTATCGTTTTTAATCGTACTTTTAAACTTCGGGTTTCGGGGAGTAACTCGAGAAAAAAAAGAACTACAAAATTCGACTGCTTTACGGCATATACGTCACTTCCACCATCACCCCCACTTCCTTAAAGGGTTAGTTCACCCAAAAATGAAAATTATGTCATTAATTACTCACCCTCATGTCGTTCGACACCCGTAAGACCTCCGTTCGTCTTCGAACACAAATGAAGATATTTTTTGTTGAATGCTGATGCTGAGAAAGGCCTCAGCAAGCCCTCCATAGGGATTCAGTACATCTACACTCACAAGACCCATAAAAGGCACTAAACACGTCATTACAAAGTCCATCTCACTACAGTGGCTCTACAATAATTTTACAAAGCAACGACAATAGTTTTTGTGCGCAAAAAAAAAAATCACAATAACGACTTTATTCAACACGAACTTTGGCCTCTGCCGTGAACTCATGAAGCACACGACGCATGCGTGAGAATATGACGCAGATCCGGCGTTCGGACACGTGACCCAGAAGCGAGGAGATGTGTTTACAAGCAGAGGAAGATGCGCCGTATCTAAGCTGTTGAATTCTACATTGATCGTGCTTTAGGTCTCGGCGTAGTGCTCTAAATGGGACTAAAGTGTGCATTTCATGGATTCCCGAACGCCGGCGCTACGTCATATTCTTGCGCATGCGTCATGTCAACAAATGCACGTGCGATGCATCCCCTGATGCAGGATGACAGAGTTTACGACAGTAGTAGAGGACAATACTGTTTCCCAACTGTAGGGGGACCCCGAGAGCAAAACCTACCTAGTGCTGCTTTAATATACAGATTTTGTCCTCATTGTTGTCACTACTAGAGCAAGCTCCTGATTGGTTAACTTAATAAGTCCAGATTTTTCAACTCTGGCGATTTCGTGCAAATTACGCTTCAAACGATCAATTCGCGTTGTGTCATTCGTGCGAATCGCGCCGCAGAATGTCTATTCGCGTCTTTGCATTGACGTAACATGTAAAATCATTTGCGTGAATCGCGTCCGGTGTGAACGCACCATTAAAGAGCTCCCATACCGTGTATTACGAAATGCTATAAATCGCTCGCATGTTCAAATTGGCAAGGTTTAAAAAGACGTGGGCAGTGATTTCTCTCCTGAAACGGCAGTGAAAGTGTTGAATCTGAGCGTACAGATTGCTTTTATAGTGCATGTGCGATGTCTTTTGAAGCCAGAAGCGATTTGCTCATTTTGAGAGATAGGGAACAGGGAGTATTGCTGAAATTACTTCTCACGAGAAAGTTTCCAAATGCCTGATTTGATGTGATAATCTTTGTTGATTAATTTAATAATAAACATTTGCTGTGATTTCCCGCTTCATAAACCCCAAACTTGCGAGAGTTAGTCAAATGATGCGCAATAACCACGCCAAAATTCAGACCCTGTGTGGTATTGATAATCAATTTAAAGGATTAGTTCACTTTTAAATAAACTTTTGCTGATAATTTACTCACCCCCATGTCATCCAAGATGTCAATGTCTTTCTTTCTGCAGTCAAAAAGAAATGAAGGTTTTGGATGAAAACATTCCAGGGGTTTCCTCCTTATAATGGACTTCAATGGGCTCCAAACGGTTCAAGGTCCAAATGACAGTTTCAGTGCAGCTTTAAAGGGCTTTAAACGACACCAGACGATGAATAATGGTGCGTTCACACCGGACGCGATTTGCGCGAGTGATTTACATGTTAAGTCAATGCAGAGACGCGAAATGGCATTCTGCGGCGCGATTAGAGCGAATGAGGCGGTGCGAATGACGCAAATTGAGCGTTTGAACGCGCGATTCGCGCAAATCGCTCAAGTTGAAAAATCGGAACTTTGGCGGATATTTCGCGCCGCGTTAACCAATCACGAGCTTGCTCTAGTAGTGACGCATTTACAAGCGGAGGCAGAAATCCCAACAACAATGGAGGACAAGATAATCGTGGCTGCTTGTGGATACCCGGAGCTGTATGATACATCATCCTATCACTACAGGAACAGGAATAAAGGAATAAAAATGATCTTGCTTAGAAGAAAGTGAGTTATTGTGAGCCAAGTGAGCCATTTCACAACGAGACAGGAGCAGAAAAAAAGAGCCAGAGCCAGCGGCAAATGTGAGAAGGAGTAGCCGAGGAAAGGCGGGTCTCGCCGGGTAAACGAGCGCTGAGCGCCGCTGATCCCCTGGATCTCACAACTCCGAAAACGCCAGATAAAATGCTCAAATAGGCACTCTTTTTATAAATTAACCACAGATTTGAGCTTTAAACAACTATATTATCGCCTGAAAAAGTCTTTAAATTACGTTTTGTCACACATTAATAGTAGTATTTTTTACAAAAAAGACGTAAAGTGACCGAGAGGAGCTGGCTCATACAGGCTCATATAGGGCAGAAGCCCCTCCCATGACGCGAATTCGCATCTGTTGTCTAGTTGTCACACGCGAATTTCCCGCGCGATTTGCGCGAATGAAGTGAGTAAACTCAAAATGTTCAAGCGTCCGAATCGCGTCCGGTGTGAACGCCACATAAAGGTCTTATCTAGCCAAACCATCAGTTTCTGCGAGAAACCGAGCAGTATTTATGCTATTATTTTACCTCTTATTAGAGCCCTGCATTTCTGCCCGAGCCCGACGGGCCCCGACTTTTTTTTTACGCCCCTATAGGGCCGGGCTTCGGGACAATTTTCCCATCATACCTCAAACGCGGGCAGGGCTTCGGGCCTTTTTAGGCTTCTACTTCATTTTATATTTAAGACATTCAATAATTAAAAGAAACAATGAGATATGCTGCGCTGGTGGAAACAACATGAGACCATGATATCACGAGTCCGCAACTGTCAAGACCGGCTCGCACAGTGTTTAGAGGACGGCGCTATGCAACACGCATCGCCACAAATGAGTAAAGCAAGCCAACGCGCAAACTGCCACTAGTGAAACTGAAAATAAACTAAGTCTGAGATGCTCAAAAACACAACCATCTTCATTAAAACTAATGAGACTAAAGGCTCTTACCAGTGTTTAGGTCGCTCGTTCTCATAATGCGGTCTTTGGTGTTGAAATGAGCTGATGAATAAAATGCCCATATCGGTTGCTTTCGTTGACATGAACTCCGTTAAATGTGCATATAGCACGGGAATTGAAGATCGGATTTATATTAATTTCGCGGAGAGGTAGGTAAGACAACCAGCATGTTTTTTTATTTGTATTATGCGTTTAGATTGTGTAGCCCATTTCGTTTGCGCGCGCCGTTGCGATCTGCCTGCCTCGTCTTGTCAAAAATGTATTTTTACTGTGATGGTGGTGATGGTAGGCTAAACGTTTAAACGATGCTTTAAGTGTTTTATATGGATTTTATAAGCAAGACAAGTCAAGTGTTGATTTCAGAGGCTAAAGCGTTGGGTTAACTCACTGTCGGCCGCTGGCCGCTTGGTCGTCACTTTAAAGAACAAAAACTTTAATTTAACAAACAACAAAATGCTTCAAACATTTGTCTAAATTAACTAATAAAGAAACAAAACGAAACATAACTACTTTGACATTAAAAACAAAACTGAACTATTTTAATGGCTGCAACTAATGTGTAATAGGGAGGATAAAAGGACTCGGGCTGATAATTTTGATGAGCTGTTGGACACGGGCCGGCTAGGGCCTAGTTTTGAGGCCCGTGCAGGGCTCTATCTCTTATCAGACGAACGTGATCATCTCTGAGCTCAGCCATTACTTCCGCTAAGTGAGGTCAAAATACGAGCGTGGTCATAGATGTATCCGTAGATGCCTCATTAGCGCTTGCACGGATCAGCAGAATGAGGAATCTACGTATACATCTATGACCACGCTCGTATTTTGACCTCACTTAGCGGAAGTTATGGCGGAGCTCAGAGATGATCACGTTCGATTGATAAGAGGTAAAATATTAGCATAAATACTGCTTGGTTTCTCGCAGAAACTGATGGTTTGGCTAGATAAGACCCTTATTCATCGTCTGGTGTCGTTTAAAGCCCTTTAAAGCTGCACTGAAACTGAACCGTTTGGACCTTGATCCGTTTGTAGCCCATTGAAGTCCATTATATGGAGGAAACCCCTGGAATGTTTTCATCCAAAACCTTCATTTCTTTTCGACTGCAGAAAGAAAGACATCCTGGATGACATGGGGGTGAGTAAATTATCAGCAAAAGTTTATTTAAAAGTGAACTAATCCTTTAATATCGGTACTTCAGTATTAGATTGTGGTACTAGCCTGGATGCCAGCCGAACTTTGCCCCGCCCACAACATTTGAGTTTGGGAAGTTTGGTCTGCACTTGATCCATTGTGGAGCAACTATGCTCGAACAGAAGCTGTTTGGACCAATCAAATTGTCAGGGCGGGCTTTAGACGATGATGGACAGATGATCAACAGTAACGTAAGCATCCACGTCACAAAGAGCGCTTGGGTTGAACTCGTTCTAATCCTAAACAGAGAACTTGTTCGTATATGTGTTCACCTTCACTATTTCTCTCAAAAGCCAAAATTGTGGTATCGAGCCATCCCTGGTAATATTAAGTAGTTACTTAATATTACCAAAGTCCCTTTAATACGAGTCATTTCACTCGGCGGCCATCTTTGAAACACCTCTCGGGCATGCAAGTGTATCTATTTGAATGAGGAAACATCAAATTAATCAAACGATTAAATTTAATATTTGAGATCACCAATGAAATGACAACAACTGTCTCATAAATTTGCAATGCTCATGCACAATCCTAAACAAGGCGCAACCGGAGCTTCTAACGGCATCTGCAGTGATGCGATGACTTTACTAATCAACGATTGGCTCTTTCATTTAGAAGGCGGGGCTTATTCGCCATGTTGGGCATTGCACTTTCTCCCATTCATAAGTAATCAAGAGTGGGTTACACTTTGTCATTGTTACAGTGTAATTATATATTTAAGTGCTGAGTAATATTAATTAACTACATGTACTTACTACAGGGTTAGTTGCATGTAATTATGCATAATTTACTGTTATTACTATAGTAAGTACATGTAGATTTCAGTTGCACTTTATTTTAAGGTGTCTTTGATACAGTGTATTTACACATTTAAGTGCTGAGTAATATTAAGCAACTACATGTACTTACTATAGGTTTAGTTGAGGGTTAGTTGCATGTAATTATGCATAATTTACTGTTATTACTATAGTAAGTACATGTAGATTTCAGTTGCACTTTATTTTAAGGTGTCTTTGTTACAGTGTATTTACACATTTAAGCGCTGAGTAATATTAAGCAACTACATGTACTTACTATAGGTTTAGCTGAGGGTTAGTTGCATGTAATTATGCATAATTTACTGTTATTACTATAGTAAGTACATGTAGATTTCAGTTGCACTTTATTTTAAGGTGTCTTTGATACAGTGTATTTACACATTTAAGTGCTGAGTAATATTAATTAACTACATGTACTTACTATAGGTTTAGCTGAGGGTTAGTTGCATGTAATTATGCATAATTTACTGTTATTACTATAGTAAGTACATGTAGATTTCAGTTGCACTTTATTTTAAGGTGTCTTTGTTACAGTGTATTTACACATTTAAGTACTGAGTAATATTAAGCAACTACATGTACTTACTATAGGTTTAGCTGAGGGTTAGTTGCATGTAATTATGCATAATTTACTGTTATTACTATAGTAAGTACATGTAGATTTCAGTTGCGCTTTATTTTAAGGTGTCTTTGTTACAGTGTATTTACACATTTAAGTACTGAGTAATATTAAGCAACTACATGTACTTACTATAGGTTTAGCTGAGGGTTAGTTGCATGTAATTATGCATAATTTACTGTTATTACTATGGTAAGTACATGTAGATTTCAGTTGCGCTTTATTTTAAGGTGTCTTTGTTACAGTGTATTTACACATTTAAGTACTGAGTAATATTAAGCAACTACATGTACTTACTATAGGTTTAGTTGAGGGTTAGTTGCATGTAATTACGCATAATTTACTGTTATTACTATAGTAAGTACATGTAGATTTCAGTTGCGCTTTATTTTAAGGTGTCTTTGTTACAGTGTATTTACACATTTAAGTACTGAGTAATATTAAGCAACTACATGTACTTACTATAGGTTTAGTTGAGGGTTAGTTGCATGTAATTACGCATAATTTACTGTTATTACTATAGTAAGTACATGTAGATTTCAGTTGCGCTTTATTTTAAGGTGTCTTTGTTACAGTGTATTTACACATTTAAGTACTGAGTAATATTAAGCAACTACATGTACTTACTATAGGTTTAGTTGAGGGTTAGTTGCATGTAATTATGCATAATTTACTGTTATTACTATAGTAAGTACATGTAGATTTCAGTTGCGCTTTATTTTAAGGTGTCTTTGTTACAGTGTATTTACACATTTAAGTACTGAGTAATATTAAGCAACTACATGTACTTACTATAGGTTTAGTTGAGGGTTAGTTGCATGTAATTACGCATAATTTACTGTTATTACTATAGTAAGTACATGTAGATTTCAGTTGCGCTTTATTTTAAGGTGTCTTTGTTACAGTGTATTTACACATTTAAGTACTGAGTAATATTAAGCAACTACATGTACTTACTATAGGTTTAGTTGAGGGTTAGTTGCATGTAATTACGCATAATTTACTGTTATTACTATAGTAAGTACATGTAGATTTCAGTTGCGCTTTATTTTAAGGTGTCTTTGTTACAGTGTATTTACACATTTAAGTGCTGAGTAATATTAATTAACTACATGTACTTACTATAGGTTTAGCTGAGGGTTAGTTGCATGTAATTATGCATAATTTACTGTTATTACTATGGTAAGTACATGTAGATTTCAGTTGCGCTTTATTTTAAGGTGTCTTTGTTACAGTGTATTTACACATTTAAGTGCTGAGTAATATTAAGCAACTACATGTACTTACTATAGGTTTAGCTGAGGGTTAGTTGCATGTAATTATGCATAATTTACTGTTATTACTATAGTAAGTACATGTAGATTTCAGTTGCACTTTATTTTAAGGTGTCTTTGTTACAGTGTATTTACACATTTAAGTGCTGAGTAATATTAAGCAACTACATGTACTTACTATAGGTTTAGTTGAGGGTTAGTTGCATGTAATTATGCATAATTTACTGTTATTACTATAGTAAGTACATGTAGATTTCAGTTGCACTTTATTTTAAGGTGTCTTTGTTACAGTGTATTTACACATTAAGTGCTGAGTAATATTAAGTAACTACATGTACTTACTATAGGTTTAGTTGAGGGTTAGTTGCATGTAATTATGCATAATTTACTGTTATTACTATGGTAAGTACATGTAGATTTCAGTTGCACTTTATTTTAAGGTGTCTTTGTTACAGTGTATTTACACATTTAAGCGCTGAGTAATATTAAGTAACTACATGTACTTACTATAGGTTTAGTTGAGGGTTAGTTGCATGTAATTATGTAACGACACTGTAAAATGAAGTGTTACCTGGTTATTTCATTACTTTTTAGATGTTATTTAACATCATTCAGACGACTTCTGCACATGTACTAATCTCATAATAAAGTACAGATTGTTATTTTTGTAGTAAAAGTGAGTTTGGAGGACTAGGAGTGACACAAAATACGTCATGTATGATATTTATCTACTTTTTAAAACATGAAATCAAATTTGAATTATTACTTTATTTTACAGTGTCACACGTTACATGTACTTTCCATAGTAATAACAGTAAATTATGCATAATTACATGCAACTAACACTGTACATGTAGCTAATTAATATTACTCAGTACTTAAATATATAATGACACTGTAAAATAAAGTGTAACCTTGCATTTTAATAAGTAAAGATGTTTCTGTAACGTTATCATGGTGTATAAAGTATTTTACAAACGTTGCACTGATACACAACCAAAACTTCCATGACAGGGGTCGTTGAGATTGTGATTTTTAAAAGCATCCTTGCATTAATGTGGTCCTTGCAAACTTTCCATGCAAACTACGCCCTTGATGGAGAGAAGGAGAGAGAGAGAGAGAGAGAGAGAGAGAGAGAGAGAGAGAGAGAGAGAGAGAGAGAGAGAGAGAGAGAGAGGTTGGAGATTGCATTGCACCCTATTGGATGGAGGCTGATGGATCGGATGAAATGGTGCATTACGGGCACTGCACCTTGGCACACGTTGCGACACGCCTAGTGAGAGCGAACCTGCAAAGCCTGGAGAATGGGAATGCACAAAAACCCAATGTGAATGGATGGAGAGAACGGGTCCTGAGACAAAAGAGAACAGCACTGATCATCTGCACCCTAACCCAGCGTAATATAATAATGCTTATGCATCACAAACTATGCATGTGGCACTGGATTCATAGCCTATATCATTAATCTCAGTGGATTTGCAAGCAAAATTAAGGCCATGCATGTGCAATAGTTCGTTCGGATCTTTAAAAGGCACCGCCCAGAAATCTGGGTACACACTCGCTGCTGCATTATACTCCAGTTTAATGAATGACGGACAGTGACACACACTTTTCCCAAATGAGCTTAGTCATCATTTCAGCAGGGCTGTGACCTGTCAGTCTGTACACTTATACGGGTCTTTAGACGTTCATTTGAATCGATTCAGTTATCAATATAAGAACTGACTGACGGTTGAAAAGACTCGGAGGGGAAAGAACACGCGTTCATTTGAATCGATTCAGTTATCAATATAAGAACTGACTGACTGTTGAAAAGACTCGGAGGGGAAAGAACACGCGTTCATTTGAATCGATTCAGTTATCAATATAAGAACTGACTGACCGTTGAAAAGACTCGGAGGGGAAAGAACGCGCGTTCATTTGAATCGATTCAGTTATCAATATAAGAACTGACTGACTGTTGAAAAGACTCGGAGGGGAAAGAACGCGCGTTCATTTGAATCGATTCAGTTATCAATATAAGAACTGACTGACCGTTGAAAAGACTCGGAGGGGAAAGAACGCGCGTTCATTTGAATCGATTCAGTTATCAATATAAGAACTGACTGACCGTTGAAAAGGGAAAGAACGCGCGTTCATTTGAATCGATTCAGTTATCAATATAAGAACTGACTGGCCGTTGAAAAGACTCGGATGGGAAAGGACGCGCGTTCATTTGAATCGATTCAGTTATCAATATAAGAACTGACTGACCGTGACCGTTGAAAAGACTCGGAGGGGAAAGAACGCGCGTTCATTTGAATCGATTCAGTTATCAATATAAGAACTGACAGACCGTTGAAAAGACTCGGAGGGGAAAAACGCGCGTTCATTTGAATCGATTCAGATATCAATATAAGAACTGACAGACCGTTGAAAAGACTCGGATAAAAAAAGAACGCGCGTTCATTTGAATCGATTCAGTCATCAATATAAGAACCGATTGACCGTTGAAAAGATTCAATCGCGAAAATCAGTGTAATTTCCAGTGGCAATGCGACAAGGCGATGGCATTGTTTCATATCACATTATTGCGAGACTTCGCGTGATTATTATAGCCAATTATAAAATACTCATACATGAATGATGTAAAAGTTGCACTTACCGATTTCATGGCAGCAGCCATATCGTCATATCTCTCAGCCTGCTCGGCCAGTCGGGCTTTCTGAACCAGCTGCTCGCGGTCGGCCATGTTTAAACTGCGGGTAATGCGGTGATATAAAGTGTATGTTTGTGAATTATGTGCCGTGGGACGCGCGCGAGCTTCTCTTGCCGCTGCAGCTGCTCTCTGCTGTCTGTCTGGCTGCTGCGCGTGCCGATGCAAGACGCCCCTCCCTCTCCTGTACGCTTTCACTGGATTGCGTCATCGGTTGTGAGGGGCTGCGGTGACGTCAGGACGGGGGGTCTTGCGCGACACTGACTTGAAAATAATTAATGTTTATTACTATTGTGTGCATATTTTAATAATTTTAGCAATACTTATAAATATATTATTAGTCCCAGTTTATGTTAGTAATTTGATGTTTCAACCATAGACTGCAAAAGAAAATATGGAAATCCCGGATAACTAAAAATGGGCAAAGAGGCGGGACGTGGGTGGAGCTGAGGTGCACTGAAACCACGCCCACCTCTCTCTACAATAGTGAAGATCCACCTGTCACTCAAGTGGCCACGCCCCTTAAAGGTGCAGTGTGTGAATTTTAGCGGCATCTAGTGGTGAGGTTGTGAATTGCAATCGCTCACCCCTCCCTTTCGGAGCACACAGAGAAGCTACGGTGGCCGACACAGGACAAAAATTACGTCGTCTGAGTCAGCAGAGAGTAGCTAGCGCTCTGTAGAGCAGTTTGTCCGTTTAGGGCCACCGTAGAAACATGGCGGCACAAAATGAAGGCTTCACTGTAGGGGGTGTGTGTAGATAGAAACGGTAACAGTCTTAATACAGCACTGAAAACATAGTTATGTATATTATGTTGCATTTCTGTCAATAGATCCTCATAAATACTACACACTGCACCTTTAAATTTAAAAGTAATTCAAGTGTAATCGACCGGTCTCTGTTGTCCCGTTTGGGGAACGTTCAGCCGGGGAACGTCTAACTTCAGACCGCCTCCCTGCGTTTCTCTCGAAGCCGAAATATGCGGTGACCGATTCCATAACCTGTCCATAAACAATCAGTGTACAGTTCTGAGTACATATTTTAACGTTATATGCTCTGTATCTGTAATCACACAATTTTTTGCAAGGCATCAGGCATTTCCATCACGTAAAAATACCGACATGACACTCGTTTAGGTAACTCACATCTCACCCCTGGATGTTGCTTTGCATAAGATTAAACGAAATACAGCACAATAACGAATTTATAGATAAAAATAAAATATACACAAACCTGTAATTTACTGAAGACATACATCAATTTAAAGGAGCAGCACTGCTGAAGCAAATGCCTTTGATTAATAACTCAAACACTGGGTTGTTACGTCTGACCCAGGATCTGTGTAACACAAAAACTACTCAAACACTGGGTTGTTACGTCTGACCCAGGATCTGTGTAACACAAAAACTACTCAAACACTGGGTTGTTACGTCTGACCCAGGATCTGTGTAACACAAAAACTACTCAAACACTGGGTTGTTACGTCTGACACAGGATCTGTGTAACACATAAACTACTCAAACACTGGGTTGTTACGTCTGACACAGGATCTGTGTAACACATAAACTACTCAAACACTGGGTTGTTACGTCTGACACAGGATCTGTGTAACACATAAACTACTCAAACACTGGGTTGTTACGTCTGACACAGGATCTGTGTAACACATAAACTACTCAAACACTGGGTTGTTACGTCTGACCCTGGATCTGAGTAACACATAAACTACTCAAACACTGGGTTGTTACGTCTGACCCAGGATCTGTGTAACACAAAAACTACTCAAACACTGGGTTGTTACGTCTGACCCAGGATCTGTGTAACACAAAAACTACTCAAACACTGGGTTGTTACGTCTGACACAGGATCTGTGTAACACATAAACTACTCAAACACTGGGTTGTTACGTCTGACACAGGATCTGTGTAACACATAAACTACTCAAACACTGGGTTGTTACGTCTGACACAGGATCTGTGTAACACATAAACTACTCAAACACTGGGTTGTTACGTCTGACACAGGATCTGTGTAACACATAAACTACTCAAACACTGGGTTGTTACGTCTGACCCTGGATCTGAGTAACACAAAAACTACTCAAACACTGGGTTGTTACGTCTGACCCAGGATCTGAGTAACACAAAAACTACTCAAACACTGGGTTGTTACGTCTGACCCAGGATCTGTGTAACACAAAAACTACTCAAACACTGGGTTGTTACGTCTGACCCAGGATCTGAGTAACACAAAAACTACCCAAACACTGGGTTGTTACGTCTGACCCAGGATCTGAGTTACACAAAAACTACCCAAACACTGGGTTGTTACGTCTGACCCAGGATCTGAGTAAGACAAAAACTACACAAACACTGGGTTGTTACGTCTGACCCAGGATCTGAGTAACACAAAAACTACCCAAACACTGGGTTGTTATGTCTGACCCAGGATCTGAGTTACACAAAAACTACCCAAACACTGGGTTGTTACGTCTGACCCAGGATCTGAGTAACACAAAAACTACCCAAACACTGGGTTGTTACGTCTGACCCAGGATCTGTGTAACACATAAACTACTCAAACACTGGGTTGTTACGTCTGACCCAGGATCTGAGTAACACAAAAACTACCCAAACACTGGGTTGTTACGTCTGACCCAGGATCTGAGTTACACAAAAACTACCCAAACACTGGGTTGTTACGTCTGACCCAGGATCTGAGTAAGACAAAAACTACACAAACACTGGGTTGTTACGTCTGACCCAGGATCTGAGTAACACAAAAACTACCCAAACACTGGGTTGTTACGTCTGACCCAGGATCTGAGTTACACAAAAACTACCCAAACACTGGGTTGTTACGTCTGACCCAGGATCTGAGTAACACAAAAACTACCCAAACACTGGGTTGTTACGTCTGACCCAGGATCTGTGTAACACATAAACTACCGAAACACTGGGTTGTTACGTCTGACCCAGGATCTGAGTAACACAAAAACTACCGAAACACTGGGTTGTTACGTCTGACCCAGGATCTGTGTAACACAAAAACTACCCAAACACTGGGTTGTTACGTCTGACTCAGGATCTGTGTAACACAAAAACTACCCAAACACTGGGTTGTTACGTCTGACCCAGGATCTGTGTAACACAAAAACTACCCAAACACTGGGTTGTTACGTCTGACCCAGGATCTGTGTAACACAAAAACTACCCAAACACTGGGTTGTTACGTCTGACCCAGGATCTGAGTAACACAAAAACTACCCAAACACTGGGTTGTTACGTCTGACCCAGGATCTGAGTAACACAAAAACTACCCAAACACTGGGTTGTTACGTCTGACCCAGGATCTGTGTAACACATAAACTACCCAAACACTGGGTTGTTACGTCTGACCCAGGATCTGAGTAAGACAAAAACTACTCAAACACTGGGTTGTTACGTCTGACCCTGGATCTGAGTAACACAAATACTACTCAAACACTGGGTTGTTACGTCTGACCCAGGATCTGAGTAACACAAAAACTACTCAAACACTGGGTTGTTACGTCTGACCCTGGATCTGAGTAACACAAATACTACTCAAACACTGGGTTGTTACGTCTGACCCAGGATCTGAGTAACACAAAAACTACTCAAACACTGGGTTGTTACGTCTGACCCAGGATCTGAGTAACACAAAAACTACTCAAACACTGGGTTGTTACGTCTGACCCAGGATCTGTGTAACACAAAAACTACCCAAACACTGGGTTGTTACGTCTGACCCTGGATCTGAGTAAGACAAAAACTACCCAAACGTTGGGTTGTTACGTCTGACCCAGGATCTGTGTAACACAAAAACTACTCAAACACTGGGTTGTTACGTCTGACCCAGGATCTGTGTAACACAAAAACTACCCAAACACTGGGTTGTTACGTCTGACCCAGGATCTGAGTAACACATAAACTACTCAAACACTGGGTTGTTACGTCTGACCCAGGATCTGAGTAACACAAAAACTACTCAAACACTGGGTTGTTACGTCTGACCCAGGATCTGTGTAACACAAAAACTACTCAAACACTGGGTTGTTACATCTGACCCAGGATCTGTGTAACACAAAAACTACCCAAACACTGGGTTGTTACGTCTGACCCAGGATCTGAGTAACACAAAAACTACCCAAACACTGGGTTGTTACGTCTGACCCAGGATCTGTGTAACACTAAAACTACCCAAACACTGGGTTGTTACGTCTTACCCAGGATCTGTGTAACACAAAAACTACTCAAACACTGGGTTGTTACGTCTGACCCAGGATCTGTGTAACACAAAAACTACTCAAACACTGGGTTGTTACGTCTGACCCTGGATCTGTGTAACACAAAAATTACCCAAACACTGGGTTGCTACGTCTGACCCAGGATCTTTGTAACACAAAAACTACCCAAACACTGGGTTGTTACGTCTGACCCAGGATCTTTGTAACACAAAAACTACCCAAACACTGGGTTGTCACGTCTGACCCAGGATCTGTGTAACACAAAAACTGCTCGGGTTACGACTGTAACCCTTGTTCCCTGAGTAGGGAACGAGCACTGCGTCTGGTTAAGACACTTTGGGGATACTCCCTAAGCACTAGCGAATCTGAAGTCCGTATAGAAACTAGTCCAATCTGATTGGTCGTGCGTGATGACGTCATCGTGACGGCGTACCCGGAAGTATAAAGGGCGAGCCGGCGCATTGAAACGGCAGCTATTGCTCTGAAGCATGCGCTCCAGGCGTGCCGAGGTGTGGTGACGAGACGCAGTGCTCGTTCCCTACTCAGGGAACAAGGGTTACAGTCGTAACCCGAGCAGTTCCTTTTCGAGGGAACTCTCACTGCGTCTGGTTAAGACACTTTGGGGAACGAGTACCCACTAGCCCACACGGAGGGTAGCGCCTGCCCTAGTGTGAAACCGGAGACCGGGCACAACTAGGACTTGAGTATCCTAGCGCCAGCACCGTAGGGAGATACTTCTCCACTCCTTTTCCTTCCGTGCCCCAGCCGATGAAGGGAGGCGTCTGTTGAAACGGTTTCCCGGCAACAAGACGCTCCCAACACTGGCCCTTGGGACCTTACCGAGGGTAGTGCCTGCCCTAGTGTGAAGCCGGAGACCGGGCACAACTAGGACTAGGAAACCCCAAGCGCCTTCGGCGCCCCAGCCAATGAGGGAGACGTCTGTTGAAACGGTTTCCCGGCAACAGGACGCTCCCAACACTGACCCTTGGGACCTTACCGAGGGTAGTGCCTGCCCTAGTGTGAAGCCGGAGACCGGGCACAACTAGGACTGGGGAACCCAAGCGCCTTCTGCGCCCCAGCCAATGAGGGAGACGTCTGTTGAAACGGTTTCCCGGCAACAGGACGCTCCCAACACTGACCCCTGGGACAGAAACCAAGGTTTCTTCAATATAACTAGGGAACGAAGACATATGCGCGTTACCCTGATCATACGAAAAAGATTCCCTCTGGGGGAAACCCCTTGGTTTCCAACCACCACTGTCAAGGTCTCACGTGCAGCAGGTCAAAAGGTCTCCCTTGGACGCTGCTGCACTGAGCCCAAGCACTCAAGAGTGCTTCACAGTGAAGGTCTCTTACTCCGCCGTCACGTGAGGCGGGGGATGTAATGCCTGAAGAACCAAGGAACTGACCAATCCTTAGTTCCCTGGTTCATCTGACTCCAATGGTCCGAAGGGGGCCTCAGCCAGCCTTCGAAAACCACTGCCAGATCCCAGGTTGGGAATTCTGGAACGAGCCACAGGCCGCATCTTCCCAGCCCCACAGGGTAACTGTACAACAGATGGTGTCTACCCGAGCCCATCACCCAAAGGAGTGTGGAAAGCCTTATGGCAGCCACGTCATAGACGGCGGGTTCCACATTGATTTCCCCGAAGCGCCGCAGAGGAAGCAACCTCGGTTGCCCCTCTACGGGGGGAACCGCTCTCGGAAGTCCAGCCAAAGCTAGGACTTTCCCCCAAAGCGGCCGTCCATGACCGCGCCCCAGCCAGTGAGGAAGGCGTCTGTTGAAGCGGATTTCCGGCAACAGGACGATCCCAACACTGGCCCCTGGGACAGAGACCAAGGTTTCTTCCATATGACTAGGGAACGAAGGCATCTGCGCGTTACCCTGATCATACAGAAAGGATTCCCTCTGGGGGAAAACCCCTTGGTTTTCAGCCACCACTGTAGGGGTCTCATGTGCAGCAGGCCAAAAGGTATCACGTTGGACGCTGCTGCCCTGTGCCCCAGCTGGCGTCGGGTGCTACACGAGCCTCGTCCCCAACCCCCTGAAGCGGATGACCGGCAGGAAGTGGTTGGGAACGATTCTCCGCATGCGGACGCGCAAGCTGCCCAGCCGCAAGTCTTTCCAGAGGCGGCTGGAGCAGCATGCGGTCGCGGGAAATTGATGTGGCCCGAAGCGTCATAGACGGCGGGATTACCACATTGATTTCCCCCAGAGCGCCGCAGAGGAAACAACCTCGGTTGGTCCTCTGCAGGGAGAAACCAAGGTTTCTACCATATGACTAGGGAACGAAGGCATCTGCTCGTTACCCTGATCACATGGAAAGGATTCCCTCTGGGGGAAAACCCCTTGGTTTCCAGCCACCACTGTGGAGGTCTCATGTACAGCAGGCCAAAGGGTATCTCGTTGGACGCTGCTGCCCTGAGCCCCAGCACTTCCTGAAAGTGCTCTACAGTGATGCTGTGGCCTAGCCTAATTTCTGAGACCATCGCCAGTATGGTCTCGACTCGCGCGGGAGACAATTGTGCCCGCATCGTCGTCGAGTCCCCTACGATCCCTAGAACCGTAGTCCTCCGGGACGGCGTCAACGCACCTCTTGTGTTGCGTCTCAGCCCCAAGCACTTTATATGGGCCAGAGCGACACCTCAATGCCGAACTGCCATCCCGTACGACTGGGCCAATATGAGCCAGTCGTCAAGATAATTCAGCACACAGATGCCCTGGAGTCTCAATAGAGCCAGAGCTGCATCCATGCACCTTGTGAATGTGCGTGGGTGAAAGAGCTAGACCGAAGGGAAGCACTCAATATTGGTACGCCTCGCCCCCGAAAGCGAACCTCAAGAACTTCCTATGACATGGAAGGATGAAGATATGGAAGTATGCGTCCCTCAGATCTACCGTGACGAACCAGTCCTCGAACTGGATCTTACTCACGATGATGGAGACCATGAGCATTTTGAAACCGAGCCTCCTCGGAGACCGATTCAAATACCTCCATCCTTTTCGGGAACTATAAAGTACCGGCTGTAGAACCCGGACTCCCTCTCTGGCGGAGGAACGCACCCTAAGGCTTCCTTTGCCAGCAAGGATTTTATCAGTTCCCCTACCCGACCCCGCTCTTTGTCTACAGTACGCAGGACCCATGTAGAAATATTCGGAAGGCATTTTCATGCGCCGAGATACTCTACCAAAGGAACCAGCCTCTCGAGGCTGGCTTCGGGTGTTACACAAGCCTCGTCCCCAACCCCCTGAAGCGGATGACCGGCAGGAAGTGGTTGGGAACGATTCTCTATGTGCGGACGCGTTAGCTGCCCAGCCGCAAGTCCCTCCGGAGGCGGCTGGAGCAGCATGCGTTCGCGGGAAATCGATGGGGCCCGAAGCGTCATAGACGGCGGGATTACCTCGATTTCCCCGGAGCGCCGCAGAGGAAGCAACCTCGGTTGCTCCTCTGCGGGGGGGACCGCTCTTGGAAGTCCAGCCGAAGCTAGGACTTCTTCCCAGCAGCCTTCCGCCCTGGAGTACGTTCCTCAGATCACCTCCAGGAGCTAAAGACCGCTGCTGGGACTGTTGGTGAGAACGCCGCCTCTGTTGCCAGGCTCCTGGAGGAGGGGCTCTAGAGGCGACGCTCTCTTTCTGCACCTGCCGGTGCGAGGAGCTGGCAGACGGCTGAGGCTGCCCCCTAGGGGCCACCTTCCCAGGCTCTGAGTGGCGAGGGAGGTACTGACGGAAGGCCGCTGACTGCATCTTTGCCTCCTGGTACCCGGCGACAACGGTCTCAACCGCGTCACCAAATAGACCAGAAGGCGAAATCGGGGAGTCTAGGAGGAAGGACTTATCCTTCTCCCTCATCCCCGACAGATTCAGCCAGAGATGCCTCTCCACCATCACCATAGAAGCAATGGCCCGGCCGATAGCACGGGCCATCTCCCTGGTGATGCGGAGAGACAAATCTGCAGCCCTCCGTAGTTCCAGCACATCCTCCGAAGAGGGACCGTCGCCCTCATTGCGCTCTTTCAGGAGGTCAGCCTGGTAGGCCTGCAAGACAGATAATGTGTGCAGGCCTCCACACACCTCGGTGTGTAGGTCCGGGAAAAACCCCGGCGAGGTGTTTGGACCCGGCGAGAAAGAAACCGGTCGTCCAGCCTACTAGGTGGCTGAACTTCCGGCACTTCCTGTGGCCAATTGATTTTCAATTTGGCCACCGCACGAGTCAAAACCTCAATTAGCTCCTCTTGGGCGAGTGGATGAAGCGATGAAACACTTCCTGCTTCTCCACCTGCCCTGATGCACCTCTCATCCGGCTCCTCGGAACCGGAGAGAATAAGCATCAGATCCTCAACCCCGGGGGAAGAAGCCGCAGCGCGGGCTTCCACACGGGGAGGAAAATCTTTAGAACTGTCAGACAAGGATTGGGAAAGTGCCGCAGCAGTCCCAGATCCCGCTGACAAGTCCTTCTGTGAACCCCATGGTCTGTGACACCGAGACGCCTCAGCGATCGTGGGTCCAGAACCCTGGGGCTCACAAAGCTGGCCGGCCTCATCGAACACGGCCAGCCGAGAGCGGAGCAGTCTGAGTGTGAGCAGCTTTTTCACAACTGACAGGCAGTTCCCTCGAGAACTGCCCGAGCATGCTCAACACCCAGACACTGCACACAAAGCAGGTGTGCATCTGAGCCTGAAATAAAGCAGGGACACAGATGCACACACTGCTTAAACTCTCTCACATTCTTTCCCATCATTCACACGCTTTTGCAACTGTGACAAACAACAGTAAATAGACAGACAATTTCAACAGAGAGCGCTATGCTGAAGAGCAATAACTGCCTTTTCAATGCGCCGGCTCGCCCTTTATACGTCCGGGTACGCCATCACGATGACGTCATCACGCACGACCAATCAGATTGGACTAGTTTCTATACGGACTTCAGATTCGCTAGTGCTTAGGGAGTATCCCCAAAGTGTCTTAACCAGACGCAGTGAGAGTTCCCTCGAAAGGGAACTACCCAAACACTGGGTTGTTACGTCTGACCCAGGATCTGAGTAACACAAAAACTACCTAAACACTGGGTTGTTACGTCTGACCCAGGATCTGAGTAACACAAAAACTACCCAAACACTGGGTTGTCACGTCTGACCAAGGATCTGAGTAACACAAAAACTACCCAAACACTGGGTTGTTACGTCTGACCCTGGATCTGTGTAACACAAAAACTACCCAAACACTGGGTTGTCGCGTCTGACCCAGGATCTTTGTAACACAAATACTACCCAAACACTGGGTTGTCACGTCTGACCAAGGATCTGAGTAACACAAAAACTACCCAAACACTGGGTTGTTACGTCTGACCCAGGATCTGAGTAACACAAAAACTACCCAAACACTGGGTTGTCACGTCTGACCCAGGATCTTTGTAACACAAATACTACCCAAACACTGGGTTGTCACGTCTGACCCAGGATCTGTGTAACACAAAAACTACCCAAACACTGGGTTGTCACGTCTGACCCAGGATCTGAGTAACACAAAAACTACCCAAACACTGGGTTGTTACGTCTGACCCTGGATCTGTGTAACACAAAAACTACCCAAACACGGGGTTGTTACGTCTGACCCAGGATTTGAGTAACACAAAAACTACCCAAACACTGGGTTGTTACGTCTGACCCAGGATCTGAGTAACACAAAAACTACCCAAACACTGGGTTGTTACGTCTGACCCAGGATCTGTGTAACACAAAAACTACTCAAACACTGGGTTGTCACGTCTGACCCTGGATCTGTGTAACACAAAAACTACCCAAACACTGGGTTGTTACGTCTGACCCAGGATCTGAGTAACACAAAAACTACCCAAACACTGGGTTGTTACGTCTGATCCAGGATCTGAGTAACACAAAAACTACCCAAACACTGGGTTGTTACGTCTGACCCAGGATCTGTGTAACACAAAAACTACTCAAACACTGGGTTGTCACGTCTGACCCAGGATCTGTGTAACACAAAAACTACCCAAACACTGGGTTGTCACGTCTGACCCAGGATCTGTGTAACACAAAAACTACTCAAACACTGGGTTGTTACGTCTGACCCAGGATCTGTGTAACACAAAAACTACCCAAACACTGGGTTGTTACGTCTGACCCTGGATCTGTGTAACACAAAAACTACCCAAACACTGGGTTGTTACGTCTGACCCAGGATCTGTGTAACACAAAAACTACTCAAACACTGGGTTGTTACGTCTGACCCAGGATCTGTGTAACACAAAAACTACCCAAACACTGGGTTGTTACGTCTGACCCAGGATCTGTGTAACACAAAAACTACTCAAACACTGGGTTGTTACGTCTGACCGAGGATCTGTGTAACACAAAAACTACTCAAACACTGGGTTGTTACGTCTGACCCAGGATCTGTGTAACACAAAAACTACTCAAACACTGGGTTGTTACGTCTGACCCAGGATCTGTGTAACACAAAAACTACTCAAACACTGGGTTGTTACGTCTGACCCAGGATCTGTGTAACACAAAAACTACTCAAACACTGGGTTGTTACGTCTGACCCAGGATCTGTGTAACACAAAAACTACTCAAACACTGGGTTGTTACGTCTGACCCAGGATCTGTGTAACACAAAAACTACTCAAACACTGGGTTGTTACGTCTGACCTAGGATCTGAGTAACACAAAAACTACTCAAACACTGGGTTGTTACGTCTGACCCAGGATCTGTGTAACACAAAAACTACCCAAACACTGGGTTGTTACGTCTGACCCAGGATCTGTGTAACACAAAAATTACCCAAACACTGGGTTGTTACGTCTGACCCAGGATCTGTGTAACACAAAAACTACCCAAACACTGGGTTGTTACGTCTGACCCAGGATCTGTGTAACACAAAAACTACTCAAACACTGGGTTGTTACGTCTGACCCAGGATCTGTGTAACACAAAAAACTACTCAAACACTGGGTTGTTACATCTGACCCAGGATCTGTGTAACACAAAAACTACCCAAACACTGGGTTGTTACGTCTGACCCAGGATCTGTGTAACACAAAAACTACCCAAACACTGGGTTGTTACGTCCGACCCAGGATCTGTGTAACACAAAAACTACTCAAACACTGGGTTGTTACGTCTGACCCAGGATCTGTGTAACACAAAAACTACTCAAACACTGGGTTGTTACGTCTGACCCAGGATCTGTGTAACACAAAAACTACCCAAACACTGGGTTGTTACGTCTGACCCAGGATCTGAGTAACAAAAAACTACTCAAACACTAGGTTGTTACGTCTGACCCAGGATCTGTGTAACACAAAAACTACTCAAACACTGGGTTGTTACGTCTGACACAGGATCTGAGTAACACAAAAACTACCCAAACACTGGGTTGTTACGTCTGACCCAGGATCTGTGTAACACATAAACTACTCAAACACTGGGTTGTTACGTCTGACCCAGGATCTGTGTAACACAAAAACTACTCAAACACTGGGTTTTATGTCTGACCCAGGATCTGAGTAACACAAAAACTACCCAAACACTGGGTTGTTACGTCTGACCCAGGATCTGTGTAACACAAAAATTACCCAAACACTGGGTTGTTACGTCTGACCCAGGATCTGAGTAACACAAAAACTACTCAAACACTGGGTTGTTACGTCTGACCCAGGATCTGAGGAACACAAAAACTACTCAAACCCTGGGTTGTTACGTCTGACCCAGGATCTGAGTAACACAAAAACTACTCAAACACTGGGTTGTTACGTCTGACCCAGGATCTGTGTAACACAAAAACTACTCAAACACTGGGTTGTTACGTCTGACCCAGGATCTGAGTAACACAAAAACTACCCAAACACTGGGTTGTTACGTCTGACCCAGGATCTGAGTAACACAAAAACTACCCAAACACTGGGTTGTTACGTCTGACCCAGGATCTGAGTAACACAAAAACTACCCAAACACTGGGTTGTTACGTCTGACCCAGGATCTGTGTAACACAAAAACTACCCAAACACTGGGTTGTTACGTCTGACCCAGGATCTGAGTAACACAAAAACTACTCAAACACTGGGTTGTTACATCTGACCCAGGATCTGAGTAACACAAAAACTACTCAAACACTGGGTTGTTACGTCTGACCCAGGATCTGTGTAACACAAAAACTACCCAAACACTGGGTTGTTACGTCTGACCCAGGATCTGAGTAACACAAAAACTACTCAAACACTGGGTTGTTACGTCTGACCCAGGATCTGAGTAACACAAAAACTACTCAAACACTGGGTTGTTACGTCTGACCCAGGATCTGTGTAACACAAAAACTACTCAAACACTGGGTTGTTACGTCTGACACAGGATCTGTGTAACACAAAAACTACCCAAACACTGGGTTGTTACGTCTGACCCAGGATCTGTGTAACACAAAAACTACCCAAACACTGGGTTGTTACGTCTGACCCTGGATCTGTGTAACACAAAAACTACCCAAACAATGGGTTGTTACGTCTGACCCTGGATCTGTGTAACACAAAAACTACTCAAACACTGGGTTGTTACGTCTGACCCTGGATCTGTGTAACACAAAAACTACTCAAACACTGGGTTGTTACGTCTGACCCTGGATCTGAGTAACACAAAAACTACCCAAACACTGGGTTGTTACGTCTGACCCAGGATCTGTGTAACACAAAAACTACCCAAACACTGGGTTGTTACGTCTGACCCAGGATCTGTGTAACACAAAAACTACCCAAACACTGGGTTGTTACGTCTGACCCAGGATCTGTGTAACACAAAAATTACCCAAACACTGGGTTGTTATGTCTGACCCAGGATCTGAGTAACACAAAAACTACCCAAACACTGGGTTGTTACGTCTGACCCAGGATCTGAGTAACACAAAAACTACCCAAACACTGGGTTGTTACGTCTGCCCCAGGATCTGAGTAACACAAAAACTACCCAAACACTGGGTTGTTACGTCTGACCCAGGATCTGAGTAACACAAAAACTACTCAAACACTGGGTTGTTACGTCTGACCCAGGATCTGAGTAACACAAAAACTACTCAAACACTGGGTTGTTATGCTGACCCAGGATCTGTGTAACACAAAAACTACCCAAACACTGGGTTGTTATGTCTGACCCTGGATCTGTGTAACACAAAAACTACCCAAACAATGGGTTGTTACGTCTGACCCAGGATCTGTGTAACACAAAAACTACCCAAACACTGGGTTGTTACGTCTGACCCAGGATCTGAGTAACACAAAAACTACCCAAACACTGGGTTGTTACGTCTGACCCAGGATCTGAGTAACACAAAAACTACCCAAACACTGGGTTGTTACGTCTGACCCAGGATCTGAGTAACACAAAAACTACCCAAACACTGGGTTGTTACGTCTGACCCAGGATCTGAGTAACACAAAAACTACCCAAACACTGGGTTGTTACGTCTGACCCAGGATCTGTGTAACACAAAAACTACCCAAACACTGGGTTGTTACGTCTGACCCAGGATCTGAGTAACACAAAAACTACTCAAACACTGGGTTGTTACATCTGACCCAGGATCTGAGTAACACAAAAACTACTCAAACACTGGGTTGTTACGTCTGACCCAGGATCTGTGTAACACAAAAACTACCCAAACACTGGGTTGTTACGTCTGACCCAGGATCTGAGTAACACAAAAACTACTCAAACACTGGGTTGTTACGTCTGACCCAGGATCTGAGTAACACAAAAACTACTCAAACACTGGGTTGTTACGTCTGACCCAGGATCTGTGTAACACAAAAACTACTCAAACACTGGGTTGTTACGTCTGACACAGGATCTGTGTAACACAAAAACTACCCAAACACTGGGTTGTTACGTCTGACCCAGGATCTGTGTAACACAAAAACTACCCAAACACTGGGTTGTTACGTCTGACCCTGGATCTGTGTAACACAAAAACTACCCAAACAATGGGTTGTTACGTCTGACCCTGGATCTGTGTAACACAAAAACTACTCAAACACTGGGTTGTTACGTCTGACCCTGGATCTGTGTAACACAAAAACTACTCAAACACTGGGTTGTTACGTCTGACCCTGGATCTGAGTAACACAAAAACTACCCAAACACTGGGTTGTTACGTCTGACCCAGGATCTGTGTAACACAAAAACTACCCAAACACTGGGTTGTTACGTCTGACCCAGGATCTGTGTAACACAAAAACTACCCAAACACTGGGTTGTTACGTCTGACCCAGGATCTGTGTAACACAAAAATTACCCAAACACTGGGTTGTTATGTCTGACCCAGGATCTGAGTAACACAAAAACTACCCAAACACTGGGTTGTTACGTCTGACCCAGGATCTGAGTAACACAAAAACTACCCAAACACTGGGTTGTTACGTCTGCCCCAGGATCTGAGTAACACAAAAACTACCCAAACACTGGGTTGTTACGTCTGACCCAGGATCTGAGTAACACAAAAACTACTCAAACACTGGGTTGTTACGTCTGACCCAGGATCTGAGTAACACAAAAACTACTCAAACACTGGGTTGTTATGCTGACCCAGGATCTGTGTAACACAAAAACTACCCAAACACTGGGTTGTTATGTCTGACCCTGGATCTGTGTAACACAAAAACTACCCAAACAATGGGTTGTTACGTCTGACCCAGGATCTGTGTAACACAAAAACTACCCAAACACTGGGTTGTTACGTCTGACCCAGGATCTGAGTAACACAAAAACTACCCAAACACTGGGTTGTTACGTCTGACCCAGGATCTGAGTAACACAAAAACTACTCAAACACTGGGTTGTTACGTCTGACCCAGGATCTGAGTAACACAAAAACTACTCAAACACTGGGTTGTTATGCTGACCCAGGATCTGTGTAACACAAAAACTACCCAAACACTGGGTTGTTATGTCTGACCCTGGATCTGTGTAACACAAAAACTACCCAAACAATGGGTTGTTACGTCTGACCCAGGATCTGTGTAACACAAAAACTACCCAAACACTGGGTTGTTATGTCTGACCCTGGATCTGAGTAACACAAAAACTACCCAAACACTGGGTTGTTACGTCTGACCCAGGATCTGTATAACACAAAAACTACCCAAACACTGGGTTGTTACGTCTGACCCAGGATCTGTGTAACACAAAAACTACCCAAACACTGGGTTGTTACGTCTGACCCAGGATCTGTGTAACACAAAAATTACCCAAACACTGGGTTGTTATGTCTGACCCAGGATCTGAGTAACACAAAAACTACCCAAACACTGGGTTGTTACGTCTGCCCCAGGATCTGAGTAACACAAAAACTACCCAAACACTGGGTTGTTACGTCTGACCCAGGATCTGAGTAACACAAAAACTACTCAAACACTGGGTTGTTACGTCTGACCCAGGATCTGAGTAACACAAAAACTACTCAAACACTGGGTTGTTATGCTGACCCAGGATCTGTGTAACACAAAAACTACCCAAACACTGGGTTGTTATGTCTGACCCTGGATCTGTGTAACACAAAAACTACCCAAACAATGGGTTGTTACGTCTGACCCAGGATCTGTGTAACACAAAAACTACCCAAACACTGGGTTGTTACGTCTGACCCAGGATCTGAGTAACACAAAAACTACCCAAACACTGGGTTGTTACGTCTGACCCAGGATCTGAGTAACACAAAAACTACTCAAACACTGGGTTGTTACGTCTGACCCAGGATCTGAGTAACACAAAAACTACTCAAACACTGGGTTGTTATGCTGACCCAGGATCTGTGTAACACAAAAACTACCCAAACACTGGGTTGTTATGTCTGACCCTGGATCTGTGTAACACAAAAACTACCCAAACAATGGGTTGTTACGTCTGACCCAGGATCTGTGTAACACAAAAACTACCCAAACACTGGGTTGTTATGTCTGACCCTGGATCTGTGTAACACAAAAACTACCCAAACAATGGGTTGTTACGTCTGACCCAGGATCTGTGTAACACAAAAACTACCCAAACACTGGGTTGTTATGTCTGACCCTGGATCTGTGTAACACAAAAACTACCCAAACAATGGGTTGTTACGTCTGACCCAGGATCTGTGTAACACAAAAACTACCCAAACACTGGGTTGTTACGTCTGACCCAGGATCTGTGTAACACAAAAACTACCCAAACATGGGTTGTTACGTCTGGCTCAGGATCTGTGTAACACAAAAACTACCCAAACACTGGGTTGTTACGTCTGACCCAGGATCTGAGTAACACAAAAACTACCCAAACACTGGGTTGTTACGTCTGACCCAGGATCTGAGTAACACAAAAACTACTCAAACACTGGGTTGTAACGTCTGACCCAGGATCTGAGTAACACAAAAACTACCCAAACACTGGGTTGTAACGTCTGACCCAGGATCTGTGTAACACAAAAACTACCCAAACACAGGTTGTTACGTCTGACCCAGAATCTGAGTAACACAAAAACTACCCAAACACAGGTTGTTACGTCTGACCCAGGATCTGAGTAACACAAAAACTACCCAAACACTGGGTTGTAACGTCTGACCCAGGATCTGTGTAACACAAAAACTACCCAAACACAGGTTGTTACGTCTGACCCAGGATCTGAGTAACACAAAAACTACCCAAACACAGGTTGTTACGTCTGACCCAGGATCTGAGTAACACAAAAACTACCCAAACACTGGGTTGTAACGTCTGACCCAGGATCTGTGTAACACAAAAACTACCCAAACAATGGGTTGTTACGTCTGACCCAGGATCTGTGTAACACAAAAACTACCCAAACACTGGGTTGTTACGTCTGACCCAGGATCTGTGTAACACAAAAACTACCCAAACATGGGTTGTTACGTCTGACCCAGGATCTGAGTAACACAAAAACTACTCAAACACTGGGTTGTTACGTCTGACCCAGGATCTGAGTAACACAAAAACTACCCAAACACTGGGTTGTTACGTCTGACCCAGGATCTGAGTAACACAAAAACTACTCAAACACTGGGTTGTTACGTCTGACCCAGGATCTGAGTAACACAAAAACTACTCAAACACTGGGTTGTTACGTCTGACCCAGGATCTGTGTAACACAAAAACTACTCAAACACTGGGTTGTTACGTCTGACCCAGGATCTGTGTAACACAAAAACTACCCAAACACTGGGTTGTTACGTCTGACCCAGGATCTGTGTAACACAAAAACTACCCAAACACTGGGTTGTTACGTCTGACCCTGGATCTGTGTAACACAAAAACTACCCAAACAATGGGTTGTTACGTCTGACCCTGGATCTGTGTAACACAAAAACTACTCAAACACTGGGTTGTTACGTCTGACCCTGGATCTGTGTAACACAAAAACTACTCAAACACTGGGTTGTTACGTCTGACCCTGGATCTGAGTAACACAAAAACTACCCAAACACTGGGTTGTTACGTCTGACCCAGGATCTGTGTAACACAAAAACTACCCAAACACTGGGTTGTTACGTCTGACCCAGGATCTGTGTAACACAAAAACTACCCAAACACTGGGTTGTTACGTCTGACCCAGGATCTGTGTAACACAAAAATTACCCAAACACTGGGTTGTTATGTCTGACCCAGGATCTGAGTAACACAAAAACTACCCAAACACTGGGTTGTTACGTCTGACCC
This sequence comes from Romanogobio albipinnatus, assembly GCA_023566225.1. Taxonomy (NCBI): domain Eukaryota; kingdom Metazoa; phylum Chordata; class Actinopteri; order Cypriniformes; family Gobionidae; genus Romanogobio; species Romanogobio albipinnatus. The sequence continues at coordinate 2,689,925 of CM042242.1, forward strand.
AGGATCTGAGTAACACAAAAACTACCCAAACACTGGGTTGTTACGTCTGCCCCAGGATCTGAGTAACACAAAAACTACCCAAACACTGGGTTGTTACGTCTGACCCAGGATCTGAGTAACACAAAAACTACTCAAACACTGGGTTGTTACGTCTGACCCAGGATCTGAGTAACACAAAAACTACTCAAACACTGGGTTGTTATGTCTGACCCTGGATCTGTGTAACACAAAAACTACCCAAACAATGGGTTGTTACGTCTGACCCAGGATCTGTGTAACACAAAAACTACCCAAACACTGGGTTGTTACGTCTGACCCAGGATCTGAGTAACACAAAAACTACCCAAACACTGGGTTGTTACGTCTGACCCAGGATCTGAGTAACACAAAAACTACTCAAACACTGGGTTGTTACGTCTGACCCAGGATCTGAGTAACACAAAAACTACTCAAACACTGGGTTGTTATGCTGACCCAGGATCTGTGTAACACAAAAACTACCCAAACACTGGGTTGTTATGTCTGACCCTGGATCTGTGTAACACAAAAACTACCCAAACAATGGGTTGTTACGTCTGACCCAGGATCTGTGTAACACAAAAACTACCCAAACACTGGGTTGTTATGTCTGACCCTGGATCTGTGTAACACAAAAACTACCCAAACAATGGGTTGTTACGTCTGACCCAGGATCTGTGTAACACAAAAACTACCCAAACACTGGGTTGTTATGTCTGACCCTGGATCTGTGTAACACAAAAACTACCCAAACAATGGGTTGTTACGTCTGACCCAGGATCTGTGTAACACAAAAACTACCCAAACACTGGGTTGTTACGTCTGACCCAGGATCTGTGTAACACAAAAACTACCCAAACATGGGTTGTTACGTCTGGCTCAGGATCTGTGTAACACAAAAACTACCCAAACACTGGGTTGTTACGTCTGACCCAGGATCTGAGTAACACAAAAACTACCCAAACACTGGGTTGTTACGTCTGACCCAGGATCTGAGTAACACAAAAACTACCCAAACACTGGGTTGTAACGTCTGACCCAGGATCTGAGTAACACAAAAACTACCCAAACACTGGGTTGTAACGTCTGACCCAGGATCTGTGTAACACAAAAACTACCCAAACACAGGTTGTTACGTCTGACCCAGGATCTGAGTAACACAAAAACTACCCAAACACAGGTTGTTACGTCTGACCCAGGATCTGAGTAACACAAAAACTACCCAAACACTGGGTTGTAACGTCTGACCCAGGATCTGTGTAACACAAAAACTACCCAAACACAGGTTGTTACGTCTGACCCAGGATCTGAGTAACACAAAAACTACCCAAACACAGGTTGTTACGTCTGACCCAGGATCTGAGTAACACAAAAACTACCCAAACACTGGGTTGTAACGTCTGACCCAGGATCTGTGTAACACAAAAACTACCCAAACAATGGGTTGTTACGTCTGACCCAGGATCTGTGTAACACAAAAACTACCCAAACACTGGGTTGTTACGTCTGACCCAGGATCTGTGTAACACAAAAACTACCCAAACATGGGTTGTTACGTCTGGCTCAGGATCTGTGTAACACAAAAACTACCCAAACACTGGGTTGTTACGTCTGACCCAGGATCTGAGTAACACAAAAACTACCCAAACATGGGTTGTTACGTCTGACCCAGGATCTGAGTAACACAAAAACTACTCAAACACTGGGTTGTTACGTCTGACCCAGGATCTGTGTAACACAAAAACTACTCAAACACTGGGTTGTAACGTCTGACCCAGGATCTGTGTAACACAAAAACTACCCAAACACTGGGTTGTTACGTCTGACCCAGGATCTGTGTAACACAAAAACTACTCAAACACTGGGTTGTTACGTCTGACCCAGGATCTGTGTAACACAAAAACTACCCAAACACTGGGTTGTTACGTCTGACCCAGGATCTGAGTAACACAAAAACTACTCAAACACTGGGTTGTAACGTCTGACCCAGGATCTGTGTAACACAAAAACTACTCAAACACTGGGTTGTTACGTCTGACCCAGGATCTGAGTAACACAAAAACTACCCAAACACTGGGTTGTAACGTCTGACCCAGGATCTGAGTAACACAAAAACTACCCAAACACTGGGTTGTAACGTCTGACCCAGGATCTGTGTAACACAAAAACTACTCAAACACTGGGTTGTTACGTCTGACCCTGGATCTGTGTAACACAAAAACTACTCAAACACTGGGTTGTTACGTCTGACCCTGGATCTGAGTAACACAAAAACTACCCAAACACTGGGTTGTTACGTCTGACCCAGGATCTGTGTAACACAAAAACTACCCAAACACTGGGTTGTTACGTCTGACCCAGGATCTGTGTAACACAAAAACTACCCAAACACTGGGTTGTTACGTCTGACCCAGGATCTGTGTAACACAAAAATTACCCAAACACTGGGTTGTTATGTCTGACCCAGGATCTGAGTAACACAAAAACTACCCAAACACTGGGTTGTTACGTCTGACCCAGGATCTGAGTAACACAAAAACTACCCAAACACTGGGTTGTTACGTCTGCCCCAGGATCTGAGTAACACAAAAACTACCCAAACACTGGGTTGTTACGTCTGACCCAGGATCTGAGTAACACAAAAACTACTCAAACACTGGGTTGTTACGTCTGACCCAGGATCTGAGTAACACAAAAACTACTCAAACACTGGGTTGTTATGCTGACCCAGGATCTGTGTAACACAAAAACTACCCAAACACTGGGTTGTTATGTCTGACCCTGGATCTGTGTAACACAAAAACTACCCAAACAATGGGTTGTTACGTCTGACCCAGGATCTGTGTAACACAAAAACTACCCAAACACTGGGTTGTTACGTCTGACCCAGGATCTGAGTAACACAAAAACTACCCAAACACTGGGTTGTTACGTCTGACCCAGGATCTGAGTAACACAAAAACTACTCAAACACTGGGTTGTTACGTCTGACCCAGGATCTGAGTAACACAAAAACTACTCAAACACTGGGTTGTTATGCTGACCCAGGATCTGTGTAACACAAAAACTACCCAAACACTGGGTTGTTATGTCTGACCCTGGATCTGTGTAACACAAAAACTACCCAAACAATGGGTTGTTACGTCTGACCCAGGATCTGTGTAACACAAAAACTACCCAAACACTGGGTTGTTATGTCTGACCCTGGATCTGAGTAACACAAAAACTACCCAAACACTGGGTTGTTACGTCTGACCCAGGATCTGTATAACACAAAAACTACCCAAACACTGGGTTGTTACGTCTGACCCAGGATCTGTGTAACACAAAAACTACCCAAACACTGGGTTGTTACGTCTGACCCAGGATCTGTGTAACACAAAAATTACCCAAACACTGGGTTGTTATGTCTGACCCAGGATCTGAGTAACACAAAAACTACCCAAACACTGGGTTGTTACGTCTGCCCCAGGATCTGAGTAACACAAAAACTACCCAAACACTGGGTTGTTACGTCTGACCCAGGATCTGAGTAACACAAAAACTACTCAAACACTGGGTTGTTACGTCTGACCCAGGATCTGAGTAACACAAAAACTACTCAAACACTGGGTTGTTATGCTGACCCAGGATCTGTGTAACACAAAAACTACCCAAACACTGGGTTGTTATGTCTGACCCTGGATCTGTGTAACACAAAAACTACCCAAACAATGGGTTGTTACGTCTGACCCAGGATCTGTGTAACACAAAAACTACCCAAACACTGGGTTGTTACGTCTGACCCAGGATCTGAGTAACACAAAAACTACCCAAACACTGGGTTGTTACGTCTGACCCAGGATCTGAGTAACACAAAAACTACTCAAACACTGGGTTGTTACGTCTGACCCAGGATCTGAGTAACACAAAAACTACTCAAACACTGGGTTGTTATGCTGACCCAGGATCTGTGTAACACAAAAACTACCCAAACACTGGGTTGTTATGTCTGACCCTGGATCTGTGTAACACAAAAACTACCCAAACAATGGGTTGTTACGTCTGACCCAGGATCTGTGTAACACAAAAACTACCCAAACACTGGGTTGTTATGTCTGACCCTGGATCTGTGTAACACAAAAACTACCCAAACAATGGGTTGTTACGTCTGACCCAGGATCTGTGTAACACAAAAACTACCCAAACACTGGGTTGTTATGTCTGACCCTGGATCTGTGTAACACAAAAACTACCCAAACAATGGGTTGTTACGTCTGACCCAGGATCTGTGTAACACAAAAACTACCCAAACACTGGGTTGTTACGTCTGACCCAGGATCTGTGTAACACAAAAACTACCCAAACATGGGTTGTTACGTCTGGCTCAGGATCTGTGTAACACAAAAACTACCCAAACACTGGGTTGTTACGTCTGACCCAGGATCTGAGTAACACAAAAACTACCCAAACACTGGGTTGTTACGTCTGACCCAGGATCTGAGTAACACAAAAACTACTCAAACACTGGGTTGTAACGTCTGACCCAGGATCTGAGTAACACAAAAACTACCCAAACACTGGGTTGTAACGTCTGACCCAGGATCTGTGTAACACAAAAACTACCCAAACACAGGTTGTTACGTCTGACCCAGAATCTGAGTAACACAAAAACTACCCAAACACAGGTTGTTACGTCTGACCCAGGATCTGAGTAACACAAAAACTACCCAAACACTGGGTTGTAACGTCTGACCCAGGATCTGTGTAACACAAAAACTACCCAAACACAGGTTGTTACGTCTGACCCAGGATCTGAGTAACACAAAAACTACCCAAACACAGGTTGTTACGTCTGACCCAGGATCTGAGTAACACAAAAACTACCCAAACACTGGGTTGTAACGTCTGACCCAGGATCTGTGTAACACAAAAACTACCCAAACAATGGGTTGTTACGTCTGACCCAGGATCTGTGTAACACAAAAACTACCCAAACACTGGGTTGTTACGTCTGACCCAGGATCTGTGTAACACAAAAACTACCCAAACATGGGTTGTTACGTCTGACCCAGGATCTGAGTAACACAAAAACTACTCAAACACTGGGTTGTTACGTCTGACCCAGGATCTGAGTAACACAAAAACTACCCAAACACTGGGTTGTTACGTCTGACCCAGGATCTGAGTAACACAAAAACTACTCAAACACTGGGTTGTTACGTCTGACCCAGGATCTGAGTAACACAAAAACTACTCAAACACTGGGTTGTTACGTCTGACCCAGGATCTGTGTAACACAAAAACTACTCAAACACTGGGTTGTTACGTCTGACCCAGGATCTGTGTAACACAAAAACTACCCAAACACTGGGTTGTTACGTCTGACCCAGGATCTGTGTAACACAAAAACTACCCAAACACTGGGTTGTTACGTCTGACCCTGGATCTGTGTAACACAAAAACTACCCAAACAATGGGTTGTTACGTCTGACCCTGGATCTGTGTAACACAAAAACTACTCAAACACTGGGTTGTTACGTCTGACCCTGGATCTGTGTAACACAAAAACTACTCAAACACTGGGTTGTTACGTCTGACCCTGGATCTGAGTAACACAAAAACTACCCAAACACTGGGTTGTTACGTCTGACCCAGGATCTGTGTAACACAAAAACTACCCAAACACTGGGTTGTTACGTCTGACCCAGGATCTGTGTAACACAAAAACTACCCAAACACTGGGTTGTTACGTCTGACCCAGGATCTGTGTAACACAAAAATTACCCAAACACTGGGTTGTTATGTCTGACCCAGGATCTGAGTAACACAAAAACTACCCAAACACTGGGTTGTTACGTCTGACCCAGGATCTGAGTAACACAAAAACTACCCAAACACTGGGTTGTTACGTCTGCCCCAGGATCTGAGTAACACAAAAACTACCCAAACACTGGGTTGTTACGTCTGACCCAGGATCTGAGTAACACAAAAACTACTCAAACACTGGGTTGTTACGTCTGACCCAGGATCTGAGTAACACAAAAACTACTCAAACACTGGGTTGTTATGTCTGACCCTGGATCTGTGTAACACAAAAACTACCCAAACAATGGGTTGTTACGTCTGACCCAGGATCTGTGTAACACAAAAACTACCCAAACACTGGGTTGTTACGTCTGACCCAGGATCTGAGTAACACAAAAACTACCCAAACACTGGGTTGTTACGTCTGACCCAGGATCTGAGTAACACAAAAACTACTCAAACACTGGGTTGTTACGTCTGACCCAGGATCTGAGTAACACAAAAACTACTCAAACACTGGGTTGTTATGCTGACCCAGGATCTGTGTAACACAAAAACTACCCAAACACTGGGTTGTTATGTCTGACCCTGGATCTGTGTAACACAAAAACTACCCAAACAATGGGTTGTTACGTCTGACCCAGGATCTGTGTAACACAAAAACTACCCAAACACTGGGTTGTTATGTCTGACCCTGGATCTGTGTAACACAAAAACTACCCAAACAATGGGTTGTTACGTCTGACCCAGGATCTGTGTAACACAAAAACTACCCAAACACTGGGTTGTTATGTCTGACCCTGGATCTGTGTAACACAAAAACTACCCAAACAATGGGTTGTTACGTCTGACCCAGGATCTGTGTAACACAAAAACTACCCAAACACTGGGTTGTTACGTCTGACCCAGGATCTGTGTAACACAAAAACTACCCAAACATGGGTTGTTACGTCTGGCTCAGGATCTGTGTAACACAAAAACTACCCAAACACTGGGTTGTTACGTCTGACCCAGGATCTGAGTAACACAAAAACTACCCAAACACTGGGTTGTTACGTCTGACCCAGGATCTGAGTAACACAAAAACTACCCAAACACTGGGTTGTAACGTCTGACCCAGGATCTGAGTAACACAAAAACTACCCAAACACTGGGTTGTAACGTCTGACCCAGGATCTGTGTAACACAAAAACTACCCAAACACAGGTTGTTACGTCTGACCCAGGATCTGAGTAACACAAAAACTACCCAAACACAGGTTGTTACGTCTGACCCAGGATCTGAGTAACACAAAAACTACCCAAACACTGGGTTGTAACGTCTGACCCAGGATCTGTGTAACACAAAAACTACCCAAACACAGGTTGTTACGTCTGACCCAGGATCTGAGTAACACAAAAACTACCCAAACACAGGTTGTTACGTCTGACCCAGGATCTGAGTAACACAAAAACTACCCAAACACTGGGTTGTAACGTCTGACCCAGGATCTGTGTAACACAAAAACTACCCAAACAATGGGTTGTTACGTCTGACCCAGGATCTGTGTAACACAAAAACTACCCAAACACTGGGTTGTTACGTCTGACCCAGGATCTGTGTAACACAAAAACTACCCAAACATGGGTTGTTACGTCTGGCTCAGGATCTGTGTAACACAAAAACTACCCAAACACTGGGTTGTTACGTCTGACCCAGGATCTGAGTAACACAAAAACTACCCAAACATGGGTTGTTACGTCTGACCCAGGATCTGAGTAACACAAAAACTACTCAAACACTGGGTTGTTACGTCTGACCCAGGATCTGTGTAACACAAAAACTACTCAAACACTGGGTTGTAACGTCTGACCCAGGATCTGTGTAACACAAAAACTACCCAAACACTGGGTTGTTACGTCTGACCCAGGATCTGTGTAACACAAAAACTACTCAAACACTGGGTTGTTACGTCTGACCCAGGATCTGTGTAACACAAAAACTACCCAAACACTGGGTTGTTACGTCTGACCCAGGATCTGAGTAACACAAAAACTACTCAAACACTGGGTTGTAACGTCTGACCCAGGATCTGTGTAACACAAAAACTACTCAAACACTGGGTTGTTACGTCTGACCCAGGATCTGAGTAACACAAAAACTACCCAAACACTGGGTTGTAACGTCTGACCCAGGATCTGAGTAACACAAAAACTACCCAAACACTGGGTTGTAACGTCTGACCCAGGATCTGTGTAACACAAAAACTACCCAAACACAGGTTGTTACGTCTGACCCAGGATCTGAGTAACACAAAAACTACCCAAACACAGGTTGTTACGTCTGACCCAGGATCTGAGTAACACAAAAACTACCCAAACACTGGGTTGTAACGTCTGACCCAGGATCTGTGTAACACAAAAACTACCCAAACACAGGTTGTTACGTCTGACCCAGGATCTGAGTAACACAAAAACTACCCAAACACAGGTTGTTACGTCTGACCCAGGATCTGAGTAACACAAAAACTACCCAAACACTGGGTTGTAACGTCTGACCCAGGATCTGTGTAACACAAAAACTACCCAAACACAGGTTGTTACGTCTGACCCAGGATCTGAGTAACACAAAAACTACCCAAACACAGGTTGTAACGTCTGACCCAGGATCTGTGTAACACAAAAACTACCCAAACACTGGGTTGTAACGTCTGACCCAGGATCTGAGTAACACAAAAACTACCCAAACACAGGTTGTTACGTCTGACCCAGGATCTGAGTAACACATAAACTACTCAAACACTGGGTTGTTACGTCTGACCCAGGATCTGTGTAACACAAAAATTACCCATTAAAGTAACTTAAGTAAGTTAGTAAGTGTTTAATTAAAGTAAGTGTTTAACCTTTTTTCCCCCCAGAAGTGACAAAAATGTTGATATTTCACACCAATATTTTGTTATTAAGTCTGTACAGTAAAAAAGAGACATCACAAGCATTGTTTTCTTTTCACTTTAAGTATACCAAATGTTTATTTATATATTATATATAAAAATCTCAACATCATTTTTGGCCTAAGTTTCTTTCCTACCTAATACACTATTATGCAAATAGGCCAATGACATGGTTTAGTTTCCTCAATACAAATGCAATATTCTTTTTATCCCATTAATTTTTAATTTTGTTAATCTACTCGCAAGTGATGGAACAGAGACGGCAAAAGACAAAACATTTTTAGCATTGAAACCATTATTTCTGCCAATTAAAATGCACCTGAGAACATTTTTAGTTTTTCTGAGCAGACCAATTCAGAGAAATATTTGTGAATAACGAATTTACTGTAAGATATGCAACATTTTACGTATTTCAGTTTTTGTGTGGCATAATAAATTTGGTGCTTGCAGTCTATATGAAAATGCCTAAAGAGAGGAGAGTCTAAAACTTTGGTTTCCACTGTATATCAATAGCCTCAGCTTATTTATTCACTTATGTAGTTTATAAAGTGCATAATTCAAATTTTCATTCATAATATTTATTACATTTATTTATATAACAGTATTAGCATAACTTATTTTTTTCTTGTTTCACACCCAATAATAACTATTTCATCTTTTAAATCAATTCTTCAGGGTTGGCGTGAGGTGTTATGTACAGCATTTATACAAGTCCTGGAGTCAATGCTATTCCTGTCCCCTCCCACTGCGTCTACTGGGTGTGGCTTGAGGTGGGCGGAGTCTTTAGAGTGCACATGTGACGCCGGCGTCCTCTGAGTGGTCACAGTTGTGGACGTTCCATGCTATGTGAGAGCACCGAACGAGCGTATCTTCTGTGCCTGCGCATTTCAGGTTGTCCAGGTGGATTGTGCCACTGCCAGGGCCGAAGTAGGCCTGACCCTGGGCGGCTTTAGGCGGCCCGCAGCCCATCTGCCGGCACACCACCTTAGCATCTGTAATATCCCAAGCGTCATCGCACACGGTACCCCATTCTCCTCTCAGGTACATCTCCACACGGCCCTCGCAGCGATGCAGGCCTCCCACGAGCCGGCTGGTCGCTTGAGGAGAGAAAGAGAGAGGACTGGATAAGCTGTGTGTCTGTTCAAACAGTGATTATTCTCGACTTGCGAGAATGAATCGCGCTATTAGCGTGTAGTTGGACGCTTGAACATTTTGAGTTTACTCGCTTCATTCACGTGTGACATTCACTTAATCAATCCCTCCAGAAAAACGTGATTATGTGATTGGCTGATTATGCGTTAAATCACACAAAGTCCGCATATTTATGCGGGGGCCGCATTTTTTCAAATACGCTGCACTTTCTCCGCATAAATTGCCTATTTCCGCGTGCAAAATATGCGGGGCTAGCATGATTTCATAATCCCCGCATTTTCGTTGCAAAAAAAGTCATATATATATTAGCAGAAAGTTGAAAAATGTTCGTTTACTTCACACAAGAGCCGCCATTTCCCCCTGTTGCCATGGGAACGCTTTGAAGTGACGTAATTACCCGACGTGAACGTCATCGAAAAGCTGCAAACCCCCGTGGAGAAACCATAGATATCAGTGAAACCATGATGAAGCGCAAACTCCCATTGGCCAACAAAAATAACAGCAAAAGAGCAAAGCAGTTTCCCGCTGTGATGACCGATTTCACAACACAGCATCATGAAGCTTTGAAGCGTTATGAATCAGTGAGTCGATTCAGCGGTTTGGAGCGTTATGAATCAGTGAGTCGATTCAGCGGTTTGAAGCGTTATGAATCAGTGAGTCGATTCAGTGGTTTGAAGCGTTATGAATCAGTGAGTCGATTCAGCGGTTTGAAGCGTTATGAATCAGTGAGTCGATTCAGCGGTTTGAAGCGTTATGAATCAGTGAGTCAATTCAGCGGTTTGGAGCGTTATGAATCAGTGAGTCGATTCAGCGGTTTGAAGCGTTATGAATCAGTGAGTCGATTCAGCGGTTTGAAGCGTTATGAATCAGTGAGTCGATTCAGCGGTTTGGAGCGTTATGAATCAGTGAGTTGATTCAGCGGTTTGGAGCGTTATGAATCAGCGAATCGATTCAGCGGTTTGGAGCGTTATGAATCAGTGAGTCGATTCAGCGGTTTGGAGCGTTATGAATCAGTGAGTCGATTCAGCGGTTTGAAGCGTTATGAATCAGCGAATCGATTCAGCGGTTTGGAGCGTTATGAATCAGTGAGTCGATTCAGCAGTTTGAAGCGTTATGAATCAGCGAGTCGATTCAGCGGTTCAGAGCGTTATGAATCAGTGAGTCGATTCAACGGTTTGGAGCATTATGAATCAGTGAGTCGATTCAGCAGTTTGAAGCGTTATGAATCAGTGAGTCGATTCAGCGGTTCAGAGCGTTATGAATCAGTGAGTCGATTCAGCGGTTTGAAGCATTATGAATCAATGAGTCGATTCAGCGGTTTGGAGCGTTATGAATCAGTGAGTCGATTCAGCGGTTTGGAGCGTTATGAATCAGCGAATCGATTCAGCGGTTTGGAGCGTTATGAATCAGTGAGTCGATTCAGCAGTTTGAAGCGTTATGAATCAGTGAGTCGATTCAGCGGTTCAGAGCGTTATGAATCAGTGAGTCGATTCAGCGGTTTGGAGCATTATGAATCAGTGAGTCGATTCAGCAGTTTGAAGCGTTATGAATCAGTGAGTCGATTCAGCGGTTCAGAGCGTTATGAATCAGTGAGTCGATTCAGCGGTTTGGAGCATTATGAATCAGTGAGTCGATTCAGCAGTTTGAAGCGTTATGAATCAGTGAGTCGATTCAGCGGTTCAGAGCGTTATGAATCAGTGAGTCGATTCAGCGGTTTGGAGCATTATGAATCAGTGAGTCGATTCAGCAGTTTGAAGCGTTATGAATCAGTGAGTCGATTCTGCGGTTTGAAGCGTTATGAATCAGTGAGTCGATTCAGCAGTTCGGATCGCCAAAGTCACGTATTTCAGCAGTTTGACACGCGATCCGAATCAAGAATCGACTCACTGATTCCTAACGCTTCGAAGCTTCATGATGCATTGTTTTGAAATCGGTCCAAATTGAGACGTGTTTATTAAGGTCTTCAATAAAACAAGATGAGAACTTAAATATTCAATTAAAAATATTAGCTTTTTTTCTCTTTTTCATCAAACCGCAGTTTTTGCAAGTTTTATCGCATAAAACTGCATAAATATCCCGCATTTTCCATCGCATTTTTTAAGAAAACATGCCGCATAATCAAGGATTTTTGCCCGCAACAATCACAAAAAAAGCCGCATTTTTCTGGAAGGACTGCTTAACCAATCAGGAGCCTGCTCGCTGCTGTCACATGGTGAAGTGACGTGATGAGAAACCCCACATCATTTAAAAATACTACTGTGTCACAAAACTTAGTTTTAAGACTTTTTCAGGCGATAATGTAGTTGTTTAAAGCTCAAATCTGTGGTTTGTTTATAAAGAGAGCTCCTCTCTGAACATGTGATCTGGTGTGTGTGGAGCTGAACATGTGATCTGGTGTGTGTGGAGTTGTGAGCTCCAGTGGATCAGCGGCGCTCAGCGCTCATTAACCCCGGCGAGAGCAGCCTTTCCTCGGCCAGTCCTTCAGCCGCTGGCTCTGATGTCTCTGTGGTGGTTAAACATGAGATATAATTCGTCTTGTGTTGATCTAACGGCCGATCTTTGCTCTCATGAATCTATAATTTGTTGTCTGACAAATCATTTTGACTGAGGGCAAAGAGAACTTTTTTTAGGATATTTAAATACACATGCAGTGAAGATAATGTAGGAGTTGCCTGGAACACATTTGTTTGGCTATTAATGTATAATATATATTTTTAATGAAAATGAAAAGCGGCAGAGAGGTGTTTTATGACATGTTTCTCCTGGAGCGCCAAGAACGCGCGTCTATTTCGCTTCAAACGCTCGATTTTTACCTATACGATATACTATATATTTTTACACATGCCTTAAAGTGCTTGAATCCCGATAATTTATATATATAAATCCTCAAATCATTTTTGGCCCAACTTTTTTCAAGCTTATAAAATAACCACCTAATATAAAATAAAGGGGTTGTGCAATTAGGCCAGTCACATGGTTTCCATTATGGGCTGCACAGCATCTGATGGACATCTCTCTGCACCTGATGATGTCGAGTGTGTTGAGGATGTGCTTACCTTCCGCTGGTGTTGTAGTTGCAGTCGTGGTTGTAGTAAGTCTCTCTGTTATCCCGACACCAAAGTCTCTTGGGATTACCTCAAAATCCAAAGGCGCTGAAAGACAGAACACAGGAAAACTTCAACCACTTCTCATTCTGCATCTATGCTGAATAAACTTTTTTTGAAGTTGTAAATAAAAGGAAGTTAATTGGAGTATATTTTAGTTTTTCTACTTATTAATTAATATTTAATTTATTGTGTAACTTGCCATCTCTGTAGTTATTTGTGAAATTTCTGAGTGAAACTTTTCAGACAAAATCCTACAGTATTATTTTTTTCAGTGTACACTCTAAAAAATGCTGGGTTGAAAATGGACAAACCCAGAAAATGGGTTGTTTTAACCCAGCAGTTGGGTTGTTTTAACCCAGTGATTGAGTTGTTTTTAACCCAGTGGTTGTGTTGTTTTTAACCCAATGGTTGAGTTGCTTTAACCCAGTTAATGGGTTGTTTTAACCCAGTTAATGGGTTGTTTCACCCTGTGAATGGGTTGGTTTAACCTATTTAATGGGTTAACCCAGTGATTGAGTTGTTTTTAAACCAGTGAATGGGTTGTTTTTAGTTAATGCGTTGTTTTAACCCAGGGATTGAGTTGTTTTTAACCCAGCGGTTTAAACCCAGTTTTATTTAACTCAACTATTGTTTAAAAATGAATGTATTGCTTCCTTAAAATGAACCCAAAGTATGTTTAATAAATGAACTTTATTAATAAGTTTAATGAATAATAATTAAACAATAATAAATCGCTCATTAAAGGGGTGGTAAAGCACATTCTTTCGGAGGCTTGATTGTGTTTGTGGGGTGCACTGTAACATGTGTTCGTGTTCGTGTGGTCATTATTTTTCATATATTTGACCTTTATTCTACACTGCTCTGTCCTTCCTTGTAAAAACGGTCTGATGGTTTCCGGGTTGTATGAAGCCGGTCCCTCAAAAATACGCAATGGGCTCAGATTGGTTAGCTGGCCCAGTGTGTTGTGATTCGCTAACCGCCTAGTGCACGTTTGTCGGAAACATCACGCCTCTTCCCTTTACTGGTAGCCTGTGCTTTGGGTAGTACAATGGCGTCAATAAAACCATACCAATTTGAGCCCGAATCAGACCCAGACAATTTTAGTGAAGATGATCGAGCAGAACCTGACTGAGGATCTATAATGATCGCTCCTGAAGGGCACCGTTACTTTTGTATTTTATCTGTCGCAAGAACGAACACTAAACATTGGCTTTACTATAGTAGCCAAATCAAACACAGAACCATGTTTAGCATGCCTGTAGATAAACAATACATAAAAGCTCTAATCAAAGAATCATTTACACTAATGCCAAGTTCGCTGTTGAGATTTTAAAAAGTTTGTAACGTTAGGGGTTTGTCGGATAACGTTAAGTATGAATGAGCATTTAACAAACTGGTTTGCAGAGCCAAATGAGCGTTGTCATCTGTGTACTTCCTTGCTACAACGTACAATTAACAACACGAACTATTACAGGAAAACACATCATACTTACAGGCTGTAGCCCATAAACAGCTTCTGTTTTTAAATCCATCTTTCAGGACAAGCCGTTGTGCGAATCCTGCATTGAACTCGTGAAGATTGTGGAAGCTTTCCTCCGTGAGATGTGCCCGTCTCACACTGGCAGTGTGTGTCTCGCACAGCTGAACCGCGGCTCGTGTGTTGCAAATACAGACGAATATTGTCCATTATGTCACATTTTCCGGTCTTCTCCTCCGACCCCTGTCTGTCTCGTGCTTTGATTTATGATGGGCAGCATATATCTACACTCAATTATATATTTCATCACGACCGGACGAAAACGCTAAATTATCTAAACTGACAGCGTGTGTTGAAGATATTAAATACTGGATGATGTGTAATTTTCTGCTATTAAATTCAGATAAAACGGAGGTATTACTTATTGGTCCAAAAAACTGCCCACAAAACCTCTCACAATACAACTTTACCTTGGAAGGATGTCCTGTCACTTTATCCACTACAGTAAAAGACCTGGGTGTTATACTAGACCGCAACCTGACATTCGAAAATCATATTTCATATGTTACAAGAACGGCATTTTTCCACCTTAGAAACATTGCTAAGCTACGTAACATGCTATCTATTCCTGATGCAGAAAAGTTAGTTCAGTCATTCATGACCTCGAGATTAGATTACTGTAATGCTTTATTAGCTGGTTGTCCTGCATCCTCAATAAACAAACTACAGTTAGTCCAAAACACAGCTGCTACAGTTCTTACTAGGTCAAGAAAATATGATCATATAACACCAATTTTATCATCTCTACACTGGTTACCTATTAAGTTCCGTATCAATTACAAAGTATTGCTACTGACCTATAAAGCCCTAAATGGTTTAGCTCCAGTGTATCTAACGGATCTTCTATCGCCCTACAATCCATCGCGCTCTTTAAGGTCACTAAACTCTAGGCTTCTGGTCATTCCTAGGATATCTAAGTCCACTAAAGGAGGGAGGGCTTTTTCACATTTAGCTCCTAAACTCTGGAATAGTCTTCCTGATATTGTTCGAGGTTCAGACTCGCTGTCCCAGTTTAAAACTAGATTAAAGACGCATCTCTTTAGCCAAGCATTCACATTATAATTACCCTTTATACTACAGTTAAATGGGAACAACAGCATTAATATAATATTCTGAACAGCAGCTACGCTAATTATTTCCCATCTGCTTTTCTGTTGTTATCTCGGGACACTAGTCCCGAGGTAAATAGTTCGTCAGCTCCGGTTGGTATCCAGCCTCTCATGAAGACTTCGGATGCCCCAACACCTGTGATGAGACGACTCCACGCCTGTGAAGAGACGACTCAACGCCAGCGTTGTTATGGCCTAAATTAATACACGACTGATTATCTTTTTCGAACATTGTTCTTTAACATTGTGTTTCTAACATTTTTTATACTGTTCATCTATGAAATGCACTTTCTGTAAAGCTGCTTTGAAACAATGTGTATTGTGAAAAGCGCTATACAAATAAATTTGAATTGAATTGAATTGAATATATCTGCTGCAAATGCGACCTGTTCCCCTCTGTCTCATACACACATGCATATAACATGTTGTATGTTAAAAGCGCTGTAACGAACCCCCGTCCCTAGGAAGGCAAAGTGGACCTGCAATCCGGATGAGAATAACAGCGTTTCGTCGGCATTGGCAACAACACTCCAGCCTACTAACTATACCACAACAACGCTTCCCCGCGGCGATACAAAATGGCCTCGCCCCCCTTATTTAATATTCTCGGAGGAGGGGTTTATGTAAATATTGGGGCTGGTGATGTCAGAGACCCTGGAGGAATGTCTGTAGTCCCAGCGGCCGTTTGCTGTAGTCCTTAGAAACTGATTTCTTTAAAAGCAAATATCTCCCTTTGCTTTAAACTTTGAACTTTGCAGATGTTGTTTGTGCTCAAACAGCAACATTACACACTAGCTAAAGTTAGAAAAGTGAAATCGTAGTTTACCACCCTTTTAATAAATATTCACCTTTTGATTATTTTAATTGCGTGTCTGATTTTTTATTTCCAACCTATTTTGGGTTTATTTTTTTGTTCCATTTTCAACCCAACTTGGGTTGTTTTTAACCCAGTATTTTTAGAGTGTATGGAGGTGCTGTAAATGCTGATACTTTGGTGATCTTTATCTCATGTTTAATGTAGTCTTTCCCTGTCCTCTGATGGGCCGCTTTATTTTTCATATAGTTATGGCCGACTGTCATAGTTACTGCAGAAGCTGATCTCGAATCAGTGATTTCCCTCTTTCTAAACGGTTGACGTTGTGTGTGTGTTTTGTAAATTGTGTAAATATCCTCTTGTCTTACGTGCACAGACCACTCCAGCGTCTTCGTAATGGCCGCAGTTATGCTGTCCCCAGCCCAGGTTGAAGCAGTCGGTCAGCTTCTGCTCACTGCTAGTGCAGTCCACGTTATCCAGCAGGATGGGACCGGAGCCCTGGCCGAAGTAAGCCAGAGGCTTGGCTGCCAGAGCCGGCCCGCACCCCATCTGCCTGCAGACCACCTGAGCGTTATCCATGTCCCAGT